>JAPWDM010000001.1:42246554-42846554 GCA_035578155.1 Brachynemurus nebulosus | reverse complement strand
TGTTGTAGATAATTGACCGAAACAATATTTCCAAAAATTTTATCGCTTTTTCGCCCGCCACCACCTTCTTAAGGGTTGCGTCGGATCCAAAATTTGCCCAAAATTTGACCCCACTTTGATAGTATTGTTGTGCATCTGAATGAGCCCCATTTACCAAATTTGAGCTCTTAACTTCCATAGGGGTCCCTACACATATTAAAAGGTAGCGGGAAAATATATGTATACATATATATATATATATATATATATATATATATATATATATATATATATATATATATATATATATATATATAATTACATAAATATATACATATATATATGTATATACATATATATATATATATATATATATATATATATATATATATATATATATATCACTTTTTTTTCTAGATATTCGTGTTCTAGGGTTCCGAAAACGGATAGCGCCCCTTCTCTCGCCTCTCGCCGTTCTTGTCGTATAGACTGTATCTATATAGTCTAATTTTTCAAGGAAAAATTCGACTAAAAAAATTTAAAAAAGTTCGTTTTTTAGGTCTACATAATTTTTTTTCTTCAAAAATATCATTAATGTAAAAAATAAATAAATATTTTTTCCACAAAATTGTGACTGAAATATTTTGTTTACGTTTCTACACTATAGGAGGCATGAGGAATTCGAATCACATAAATTCATTTGTGAGGAAAAAAAAAACTTTTTTTGTTGCCTTGTGTAATTAGCGATTTTTCGAATGGCTGTATCTTCGTGAAAAATAGTCGTATCGTAGTCGTAAGCAAAGCAGTCTAAAGCTGGAAGTTTCTAGTTTCGAGATCTTGCGATAAAAAAATTTTCAAAGAAACGTGTATCGCGTAATCCTAATAAATACACTAAAAAAAAAAATTTTCGAAATTTTTTCGGTTCCTTTTTTAGGTCTACGGACTTGGAAAAATTTTTCCGACTCAACAACCATATGAACCGGATAACCTGTTCATTCAGCTTTAATTTGCCTTTTTTTAGACCTTTATACGACCACTTCTCGCTGAGATATCGGGCTTTGAAAGGAAAAGGATCATTTCATCTTTGACCATCGATACCTCAGCAACCAATGATCACACACAAAATTGAAGATGGGTTTTAGAAACTCGAATAAATTCCCTACAATGATTAGCCATTGTTTTTTCGGAAAAAATTTTTTTTGCATACTCTACATGAATTTGAAAAATCAAGAAAAAAGATTAAGACTTATGTTGATAAACTTAATAAAAAACAACCTTCTTGAAGGTGCCAATAAAAATAAAATAATGAAAATTAAAAAAAGCCTTCCTGAAATTTATTTTTTACCAAAGACCCACAAAGATAATGTTCCGCTTAGACCTATTATAAGCCAGGTAGGCTCCCCTACATCGGAATTGTCTAGGTTTTTTACCAAAATTTTGACTGAAGCTGAAGAAAGTAAATTTTCAATAAAAAATTCCTATGAATTTGTTAAAAGTCATTTGTCAAATTTGTTTATTGAAGGGATTGAGTTAATTTTACAAAATAATTATTTCAAATTTCAAGATAAATTTTTCTTACAACAATTTGGTGCACCAATGGGGGGAAGCCTGTCACCGATTATGGCATCTTACGTAATGGATTATCTTTGTGAAGTAAGCCTCAATAAACTAAAAATTTGGAAACCTTCTTTTTTCTACCGCTATGTTGACGATATCGTCACTTGTGCACCGATTAATTTTTTGGACAAAATTGTAAATACATTTAATAATTATCACCCAGTTTACCGTAGAAGTGGAAAATCAAAACCAAATTTGTTTTTTAGATACTTTAATAACGAGAAATGAAAATAATCTACTGAATACCATATGGCATAGAAAAAATAATTATTCTGATCGAATTGTTAATTTTCATTCATACCATCCGAAACATATTAAAATTAACATTATACATATTACTTTATATAGAGCGGTCAATTTGAGCAGTGTGACCAATCGAAAGTTAGCAATTAAAGAGGTAATTAAGATACTTAAAAAAAGTAATTATCCCGTACATTTTATTGACACCATAAAAAAGAAAGTTGTACATAAAGCATATAATACCTTAGAAGAAAAGAAGGTCAACACCTCTTTTGATCCTAAAAAACTCATTACTTTACCGTATAATGAAATCACTGAAAAAATTAAACATGTAATAGAATCTTATAACGGCAGAATTGCCTTCTCATACAATAATAAATTAGAAAAATTATATATCTACTAAAAAAAGAACTAATGTTGATTTGAGAGACCAGTCAGATGTTGTTTATGGCGTGAATTGCAAATTTGTAACGCTTTTTATGTAGGTCAAACTACACAAAAACTATCCGCGAGGATGTATCAACATAATTATGACATTAAAAAAGAAAAAAATAGTACTGGTCTTTCGGGTCATGTAATAGAGCATAATCATAGGTTTGATTTCGAAAACGTACGTATTCTCGATAAAGAAAGTAATTTTCGTAAACGAATTATTAGTGAAAATTATCACATAAATTTAAATAAAAATATTAGTTGCAATAGACAGACAGACTCTGAAAGTATTGACCCGGTATACAATATCTTATTTAACAAACTGTCCGAGTAACTGAAACAAAAGTCGTTTTACTAATTTGCCTTGAATTATATATAATTTAAATTTGCCCGCTCTTTTCTACATACATTGGATTGGCCTCTCATACATATGTATGTATGTCACGGAGTATAATGCAAATTAAGTGAAGTTACACAACGTTTCTTCATCATTACATAAATGAATGACTTCAACCAAATGTATTCGCAATAATGAAGTACAAATACAAATACTATTGGTTCAAAATTATGAATAAAAAATTATTTTTAAAAATATTTTAACTAGTTTAACTACTTTATAATGAATAAATTTTGACTAATGGATTATTGAATATTCCATGTTATTTATAATGTAAGTAATATGAAATGTGTTATTGACATTTAAACTTCCAAATGACAAAAAAAAAAAAAAATTTAAAATTTGTTGCTATCTCCAAAATTTAATTTAAAACTGTTGATGATGTGTAATTCACTTTTTCCTTTTACATTAATAGTTTATTCTTTGTTTTTTGGTGAATACATTCTAAAATTAAATCTCTTAAATTTTTGACATATGTCATTTAGATGACATAAAAAATTTTTTATATAAACAAAAAAATTTTTATACAAAATAAAAAATTTTTTATTTGACATATTGATATTCAATGTTTTATGTGAAAAATTTTTTACAATTTGACTTTAATTTAATTACTATATGACATAAAATGTTTAGTTGGCCCCTTTTATTTGGAGGTGACAAACATGTTACGGTTTTTCTAATTCTATTAAAAGATTTTTATTAAACTATGTATTTTTTGGATAGATTAATAAACTTGCCGATGAAGCTTTATAACTAAAGCGAAATATTCAAGATATTACACGATGGTTGAATACAACTTTTTCAATAAAATTGTGGACCATTCAATCTGTTCTTGTTTTCTTCAATGTTTTCCTGCAATTGGCTGTTTTTTCAGCGGTGTTTTGAAGACTGAAGTCGACTTCGTTTTTAAAGGGTAAAATTGGTCTAAATTCTCGTATTAAATTTGAATATACCGCCCTTAAAATTCATCAAGAAATAATTCTAATTTAAATAATATTGAAAACGTTGCAAATAATTTTAATTCAAATAATTTTGAAAATAATTTTAGTGTAGATAATAGTGAAAATGGGCCATGTGCATAAACTACTACTAAAGTTAGTAGTGAAATTTTAGCAGTGCTACTAGGCACTACTACACTTCCACTGAAATTTAGTAGTGAAATTTTAGTAGCGGGCACGGTTGCTATTAAATATAGAAAGTAGTGTGTTTTGAACTTCTCAAGTAAAATAACCGTCCAATAAAAATTTATTTAATAAATATTTTTTACTAAAATATCAGTAATATTTTTTTACCTATGTACTTAAATTCGAAAAGAGTATTGAGAGATATTCGAGAAATGAACGATATTCGCAAGTTACATAACAGGAAAATTTACAACAAAAGAATTGACTAGGGATGTAACGCTACCTAAATTTGCCGATACGATATCGCTGCCGATTATTGTAGTTAATAATCGACGATACCAATACCGATATCAATCAATGCCTTAGTAAATAATAAATCAAATTATATGTACCTTGGGCGTTTGTATGTCTTTATATGCATAAAACTTACCTATATTTAACAGAGACTTGACCTTGTGGGAAGTGTAAAAAATGTCAGATCAAAACTCAAAGAAAATATTTATTACAATTATTATTATCAACCAAAGTGGTAATTAAGAAAGTTAGTAAAGTAAATTTCATTACATAGAGTAATAAATTGATACATCTTCTGGCAGATTTTTGTTAAGAAAGCAAATTTTTTTCAAATTATTTGCAAATAATCTGTTACGCAAATCATTTTGTATGAGGCTTGCGGTTGAAAACTTTTCAACTTTTCGAACTGTGTGATATCGATTGTATTCTAATCGGCTTGCCGATTATAACGGTATCGAAATTGGTATCGTTACATACTTAGAATTAACCCATTAAATAAATTAAACGAAGACAAACTTTTTTTATTTCATTTTATTTATTTTTGATCCATTCTAAAATATTTATAACTTTTTAAATCGTAAAAAGTAGTATTCATAATATTTATTAAATTTATTAAACTTGTTAAAGATTATCCATTTTATTCTTCGAAATAAATACCAAATACGAAATAGATGCATTAAAAACAAAACAAAAAGAAATTCAAAATATAAAATTGACATTTGTCATAAAAGTCAAAATATAAAATTGACATTTGTCATGAACGTCAAAATATAAAATTGACATTTATCATTAATATTGTTTAACATTTTTCAAAATTTAACCAAATTTCACACTCATACCCATCTGATTATTAAAAGAAAACTATAAAAATAATAATAAACGGTGAAAATAAAACTCTTTTTATTTATTTTATCTTTAAATAACGTGTTGCCAAATTTAAATTGCTATTACCCTAGTAACAACTAGTAGTAGGAACAAAAAATTTTTATGCACATTAATTATTTAATAGTACAACTATGTTCTACTTGCTAGTAGCGACTAATGGCAATATTTAGTAGCAGTTTATGCACATGGCCCATTAATTTTAATTTAAATTGTAGTAGTAGTAATTATTTTGACACAATGACGGAAGTAAATATTAATGCTATTTTTGATGCATTACGCATTCCCGACCCAATTAAACATCTTCCCGAATATAACGGAAATCCTAGATTGTTGTTCGATTTTATTTCTAACGTAGAGGAAATTCTTTCAATAGCTCCCGGTATCGATGGTACAGCACAAGGCAAATTATGGCTTCGTGCTATTAGAAATAAAATCGTAGGTGAGGCCAACGAAGTGCTCAACATGTATGGCACACCTATTGATTGGTCTTCTATTAAACAAAATTTAATATCACACTACTCTGATAAGAGAAGTGAAACAAGTTTAATAAAAGATCTTCACAGCATGAAACAACAAAACTTAACTATCGAACAATTTTACGGAAATGTTATTGAAATTTTTTCAACATAACATAACGTACAGATTCAGGAAACTGACGCATCTGTTATTAGAGCAAAAAATAAATTATATAGCGAAATGTGTCTTAATGTGTTCTTAACAGGTCTAAAAGAACCGCTTGGATCAGTTGTTCGTGCTAGGGCACCAATATCACTAAAAAATGCATTTGATTATTGCATAAAAGAGCAAAACATTTATTATACACGAAACGTAGGTCAACCAATTCATAAAAACATATTACCGCGTAAACCAATCGCACAACCATTTCAACCACCATTTAAATCTAGACCAACCACATTTCAACCCCAAACATTTCAATACACATCACACCAACCCCCACAACTAAGAAATCATCAACCACAATTCCGAACCCCTCCTCAACAGTATAATCAATTTAGACCACCGCAAAATTCTTTTAATAAACCTCAACCATCTACATCTAAACCTACACCAATGGACATAGGTAGCAATCAAATTAGTATTCGCGCACACAGATCACAACAACAACAACAACCTAGAATAGGAAACCATTTCTTTCAATCAAATAGTCAACCCACATTTACTAGTCGCGAACTACATAATGTAGAACAACCCCAAATCGATTTAGATCAATTTGTCGAATATGAAACTGAACAAACTTTAGACAATACTGTAGATGATACCGATAACGGACATTTTGACATTGTATATGAAATTGCCAATACGGATTTTCATTGCGACTACCAGAATCAACAGGATACATAGATTTAAACACACACGGTACAACCCTTCCTTATAACCATATATCAACTCCAGAAAACAAACCCTTTTCCTTATCGATACTGGAAGTTCTAATTCCTTTATAAATCCCGAATATGTCTACCCTAACGATATTAAACCTATCCCAACATTAAAAATTACAACTGTATTAGGTTCACACAAAATTAACAAAAAAGCAACATTACCTATTTTTATCGAATTTAATCAACCTGGTAAATTTGACTTTTTAGTTTTCAAATTTCATAACTATTTCGACGGACTATTAGGACTTGACGCTTTAAACACATTACACGCAAAAATTGACATACATAACAAAACATTAAACACACTAAATTCGACAAACAGACTTTTATTCAAACCTAATTTTACATCAGGCAAATACACAATTCAACCGAAAACACAACTCATACGATTACCAGTAGATGTTCAACAAGATATTTTGTCAAAAAACATTTATATTGGAGAAAAATTCCTGATACCTGAAGGAATTTATTCTGCTGATAATTGGTACATAACAGCCCCTGTTGTAAATTTATCGGACCTTACACAAACTTTTTACGTAGAACAACCATTACGAGTCGAACTACTTACACACGAGACAATTGACTTTAATTCACACCAAATTACTTCACCCGATCCTAACCTACCACCTATTGAAAACTTAATTCGTGTTGATCATTTGAATAGTGAAGAAAAACATGCAATCATAAAAGTTTGCAAACAATTTGAAGATGTCTTCTTTAAAGAAGGCCAATATCTATCTTTCACTAATCAGATAAAACATGAAATTAAGACAAAAGACGACGTTCCAATCTACACCAAATCCTATCGTTATCCCCATATCCATAAAGAAGACGTATAAGCTCAAATTAACAAACTACTTGAGCAAGGTATTATACGACCTAGTTACTCTCCCTGGTCCTCTCCTATACGGATAGTTCCCAAAAAATTAGACGCTAGTGGACGTCAAAAATGGAGACTTGTCGTTCACTATAGAAAACTAAACGAAAAGACGATTGACGACAAATACCCTTTACCTAACATTTCGGACATTTTAGATAAACTAGGCAAATGTTTGTATTTTTCTACACTAGATTTAGCTAGTGGATTTCATCAGATAGAAGTACATCCAAAAGACGTTGAGAAAACAGCTTTCACGGTCGAGCATGGCCACTGGGAATTCGTAAGAATGCCCTTTGGATTAAAAAATGCCCCTGCGACCTTTCAAAGGGTCATGGATAATGTACTTAGGGAATTACAAGGAACGATTTGTTTAGTTTACATGGACGACATGTATATTCTCGACTTCCACAAGGAAATTGCTTTCCTAGGACACATAATTTCGAACCAAGGAATTAAACCGAACCCTTCTAAAATCCATGCAATCACCAACTATCCACTTCCTAAAACACAAAAGCAGATCAAATCATTTTTAAGACTACTGGGCTACTATCGAAAGTTCATCAAGGACTTTGCGAAGCTCACGAAACCCATGACGAACTGTCTTAAAAAGGGAGCTGATGTAAAAATCACTCCTGAATACATAAAATATTTTGAAATCTGTAAAACACTTTTATAAGAAGACCTCATACTTTCCTATCCCGATTTTTCCAAAGAATTCCTGCTAACAACTGACGCGAGTAACTTTGCTATTGGCGCAGTTTTATCGATTCGATCGGAAGCGACAAACCAGTATATTACGCCTCACGGACACTAACGACTACTGAACAAAACTATTCGACAATTGAAAAGGAATTTCTAGCAATTGTCTGGGCCGTCCGTTACTTTCGACCATATTTATTTGGACGAAAATTTAAAATCATTACGGACCATAAACCATTAACATGGCTTATGTCGCTAAAAGAACCTAACAGTAAACTCATACGGTGGAGACTTAAACTTGAAGAATACGATTATACAATATTACACAAAAGTGGAAAATACAACACTAATGCAGACGCTTTATCCCGTATAAAAATTGCATCCCATAATATTGAATCCTTATCCTCAACTAGATCCCGACAAAATGACAGTAACGCTAGTATAATGACCGCTCATAGTACAGAGGAAGACGACACATCACTCATACGAATATCTGAAAACCCTTTAAATGACTTTAAAGAACAGTTAGTAATTTATCAAAAGAAAGGACCAGCTAAACGTAAATTAGAAATTTTATTTAAAACAAAAAGACGACAAACACTTCACTACCCCAATATTTCCAATCAAATATTAGTTAACATTTTTAAAGAATACCTTCATCCTAAACAACTTACTGCAGTCTATTGTCCTGGTGATCAAATTTTTAACCGTTTTCAAGAAATTTACAGTCAATACTTTTCACAATCGAAACAATTTAAAGTCATTAGAACCACAAAAATCCTTACAGACGTGACTGACGAAGACGAACAAGACGAAATTATTAAAAAACACCATAGTCAATCACATCGAGGAATAAACGAAACATTTGACCACATACGACGTGAATATTATTTCCCGAACCTAAAGTCTAAAATAACATACTACATCAATAACTGCAAATACTGTAATGAAAACAAATATGATAGGAGACCGCCTAAACAAAAATTTCAATTAACAGCAACTCCAGAAAGACCTTTAGAAATATGCCATTTAGACATTTTTTACTTAGATCGTTTAATTTATTTAACCATCATAGATAAATTTTCGCGATTTGCACAGGCATACGTTGTTGAAACGCGAAATTCTCTCCATTTAGTAGGCGCTTTTATACAGTTCATTGCAGCATACGATAGACCAAAATTAATAGTAACTGACGCAGAAAAAGGCTTTGATTCGATAAGATTCAAACGATTTTGTGAACAGTATAATATCAAAATCCACATAACATCTATCCGAAGTTCAAATTCCAATTCCCCTGTGGAAAGACTTCGTTCCACACTCCTTGAAATTTATAGAATAGTACATAACAAAGACAAACAAGTTCACCCCAAAATTAAAATGCTACCAAACTACCCATTCCGCTACCAAACACACACCATTCGAACTATTTTTCGGACGCACATATGACATTAAATTACAACCAAATTTAGACGACATTCAGAATAAAAAGGAAATTTTATACAATAAAGTTAATGAAAAAGTAAAGAAATCTAAACAAAAACACATTGCAAAAATTAATCAAAATCGTGAAGAACCCAAAGAATACCAACCAAATCAAATAGCGTATTTCACCGAAAATAAACATAACAACAAACTTCATCCCAAATTTAAACAGATTAAAATTAAAGAAAATAATAACGTTACTATTACCGAAATCGTAAAATCCCGAAACAAAAATCAAGAAAACCATACTTGTTACAGGATCATAACGTTGACAATAATAACCATGACAATGACGCAACGAATCGAAATACAAGACTTGACGAACAACCCGAGACTTCTCGCGATCAAGATAGGCAACAGTAAAATCATTGAAAATTATTACAAATACTTACATTACATAGACCTAGACGACTACAAAATTAACTTAAACAAAATCTCTCAATCACTAACAAGGAAAGGGCAAGAAGTCGAAAATTCAAAAAAATCTGAAACTTTTTCAGTATATAGAGGGTGGCTACCTAATAACATAAAAAATATCAGTTGCTGCTAAAAAACGTTTTTAAGGGGTGAACCACCCCCTCAAAGTTGAAACTCAAAAATTTAAAAATCGATGAAATTTTGTTTATTCATACCTTAAAGAGGTCTAGTAAGAAATATAACATTATTTTTTGCATTTACACATTTTTAAGGGCTGAAACCACCCCTCAACCGTGTACTTAAAAATTTAAAAATTGATGATATTTTATTTATATATACTATACAGAGCTCTAATAATAAATATAACATTATTTTTTGCGTCATGTTTAACATGTTTTACATGTTTTAACTAGATGCCATAATTTCAAATTCCACATATATATATATATATATATATATATATATATATATATATATATATATATATATATGTGGAATTTGAAATTATGGCATCTAGTTAAAACATGTAAAGTGTACTTTCATCACGTCGCTATTACGCGTCGAGTAGGTATTATTACTTTTTTATTTGGAATTTTCCCACAGAAATACAATATTTTCCACGGCCAAAAAATAGACTATAACATTCCTTTAACAGCATGCCAAGTTCAAATGAAATCAATAATTCTTTTTTATACTGTTTTAAATATATATTTTCCCACGGGAATAAGCCTTTCCACGGGAATTAGATACTTTCCCGGGATAGAAAGTAGTCTGTGCCCTTTCTCATCGTCTCTAAACAATATGCAAAGTTTGAAATCAAACATGCTTTTTTTAATAGTCAGTTGTTATTTTATTGTTTCGTTTTAAATACATTTTCCCTCGGGAATGAGATATTTTATCGGGATAAAAAATAACATATATTTATCGCTGTATATCGTCATATTTGTCTATCATTTTTTGTTTCATTTAAAATATATGTTTCCACAGGAATGAAATTTCCCACGGGAAATTTTCCGGGGTATAAAGTAGCTTGAGCCCTTTCTCATAAGTTCTGTTAGCAATATACAAAGTTTGAAATCATTTATCCGTTTTTTAGCTGTTGTAATTTAATGCGTTTTCCCTCGGGAATGAAATATCTTCCCGAAATAAAAAGTAGCCTATAACCATCTCTGGCCCGCAAGCAACGTCTGTGCAAAGCTTCAAGTTGATTGGTTAAGCTGTTGAGGCGTGAAAGCCAGTCAAACAAACAAACAAACAAACAAACAAACAAACAAACAAACTCACTTTCGCCTTTATAATATTAGTAAGGATATTATATATATATATATATATATATATATATATATATATATATATATATATATATATATATATATATATATAAATTTTAGTGAATATTATTTTCGATTTCTAGGGATCTCAAAACAAGTTTCTGCCATATTCCCGGGCTAAAGTCGCGTCATGACAGTGGCTGTAATAGCTGAATTCCATTCTGGAAATTCGCTAATAATAAATTCAGTTTATATAAATTATAGAACAATAAGGTTCAGTAAGGTTAGAAAAAATTTTGTTGGGTTCGGTTAGGTTAGAAAAAATTTCTTTAGGTTCGGTTAGGTTTGAGGCCAAATTTCCTTAGGTTCGGTTAGGTTAGATCAAGTTCCGTTAGGTTCAGTTAGAAGAGAAAAAATTTTCGATCACATTACTCCACCCACCGCCGGAGGTTTCTAGAACCGCCCCGGTAGTGGATGGTGGGTCTAGAACTTATTTTCTTATTTTCTCAAAAACTAGCTAACCTAGAATAATAGTTCAAAAACCTTTTTTATGTGATTTTTTCCCGTCTTTGCAATGGTGTAAAAAAATGTGACAAAAACTTTTAAATTAGTGCAAGTTTTGGCAAAAAACTAATTTTTTGCAAGAACAAAAACCATGTTCCTGGCAGCCGACATGTCTGGCTGAAGAACTCATCCAAGATTTTTGGATTTCCAACGCTCTCACCAAATTTCGTACACCTAGGACATTTCGTTCGAGAGTTATCGATACATAAATACATACATATATACATACATATATATATATATATATATATATATATATATATATATATATATATATATATATATATATATATATATATATCCCGGGCCCAATTCGCGTCATGACACCTACTGTAATAGCTGAATTTCCAGAATTCTTTCTGGAAATTCGCTAAAATGCCATCAATTCGACTTTAGCATTGACATGTGGTGTAAAAAGAAGACAACTCACTGGTACTATGTTAATCAACTTCAGAAACTGCTCGCTGACGTTCAACGAACTTACATACCAAAATATTGAGTACGAATTTCGTGACCAACTACAGATCCTTCCGTTACATAACCTTCCAATCGTCGAAAGTCATTTTGAACCTAAGATCAATTTACAAAAACTAAACGACTTTCATTTGCAATATAGGAATGAAATCGACAAAATCAAAACTCATGGTTTCATACATATTACAACTACCTACAGCATCATCGTGGTCTTCACAACAATAATAATCATTGTCCTAATAATCAATAAATGTCGCAGACATCGCACCCTCCAGGAGGACCCATCTCCAGTCGTCACCACAGCTTCAGCTCCAGTCATAACCACAAGTTCAGTTCCGGCTCAAGAAACAAAGTTCCTTTGGCCTACACTTCACACTAAGGGCGGAGGAGTTATATAACAGTCAAATTGGGATTTATTAATAAAATAATTATTACCTTTTATTTCAGCTTATTAAGCAATTTTGTAATAATATGATTTTTTCTTTAACTCACAAACAGGAAATACTGATACAATACTTTTTCAATTTTATAAAATAAATTTGTAAAGATCAATGTTTAAATTCCACAAGCAAAGTCAGCATATTGAAAATTATAAATACCCCTGTCGCAGCATCCTGCTTAACATAGCGAATTTCCATTTACACAAGTACGTTTTTATCGGAAACTAGTTGATATAGGGTAATTGTAAATAAAAAAACCTTCTTTATGTGATTTTTCCGCCTCATTCCGCCAAATTTTTTTCGTGAAATGAAATTTTTCGTGAAAAAAATTTACAATTAATTTGTGAAAAAAATTTATAATTAATTTTTTATTTACAATTACTCTATATCAACTAGTTTTCGAGAAAAACGTGGTACTTTTGTAAATGGAAATTCGCTATGTTATGCAGGATGCTGCGACAGGGGTATTTATGTAATCTTTTCTCCTCTTTTAAATAGTGTAAAAAAATTTCACAAAAATTCTTGAATAAGTGGAAATTTTGGCAAAAAAACAATTTTTTTCAAGAACAAAAACCATGTTCCTGACATCGGACATGTCTGGCTAACGAACTTGTCCAACAGTTTGGGACTTCCAATATTTTCACCAAATTTCGTAAAGCTAGGACATTTCCTTCGAGAGTTATCGTGCGGACATATATATATATATATATATATATATATATATATATATATATATATATATATATATATTATATTTTTGGTTTCTAGGGACCTCAAAACATATTTCTGCCATAGTCCCGGACTAAAGTCGCGTCATGACAGTGCCTGTAATAACTGAATTCCATTCTGGAAAATCGCTAATAATAAATTCAGTTTATATAAATTATAGAACAATAAGGTTCATTAGGTTAGAAAAAATTTTGTTGGGTTCGGTTACCTTACAAAAAGTTTCCGTAGGTTCGGTTAGGTTTGAGACCAAATTTTCTTAGGCTCGGTTACGTTAGTTCAAGTTCCGTTAGGTTCAGTTAGATTAGAAAAAATTTCGTTCACATTACTCCACCCACCGCCGGAGGTTTCTAGAACCGCCCCAGTAGAGGATTTTCTTAGTTTCTTATTTTCTCAAAAACTAGCTAACCTAGAATAATAGTTCAAAAACCTTTTTTATGTGATTTTTTTCCCTCTTTGCAATGGTGTATAAAAATGTGGCAAAAACTTTTAAATTATAGCAAATTTTAGCAAAAAACTAATTTTTTGCAAGAACAAAAACCATGTTCCTGGCATCCGACGTGTCTGGCTGAAGAACTCGTCCAAGATTTTTAGATTTCCAATGTTGTCACCAAATTTCGTAAAGCTAGCAGTTTTTCCTGAAGAGCTATCGTGCTGATACATATATACATACATAAACCTATACATACATACATATATATATATATATATATATATATATATATATATATATATATATATATATATATATATATATATATATATATATATATATATATATATATATATAAATTTTAGTGAATGTTAGTTTTGGGTTCTAGGGGCCTCAAAACAAATTTCTGCCATAGTCGCGGGCTGAACTTCCACCATGAGTAAGGCTGGAATAGCGAGTTTCCATTCTGGAAATTCGCTAAAAGAAGGAAATAGCGTTGCTCGTGGAATTTTATCTATCGAGATTTTGAATTGTGAACTAGTAATTTTGTAGTGATTCGTTTGATTATCATAAATAAATTTTCTTGCGGATTTCGATTGTTGTAAATTTAAAATAAATAAAGTTTTTTTAACAATCCTTCAATACTCGAAACCAAAAGTATATATATATATATATATATATATATATATATATATATATATATATATATATATATATATATATATATATATACTCCTGTATATTTTTCCGGTATAGTTGGTCACGGGATTAATAATAAATTAATAATAATTTACTAAGTCAATATTATGTTTAATATAGTGCTTTATTTATTTTTTATAACATTCGAAAATATTAGTAAGTACAATGCAATTAAAATTGATTTGTCAACATATGATATTAGGGGGCTCGTGGTCATTATATATTATTCATTTCCAGTTCAAGTCCAGCCCCAATTTACATAACACTACATGTACTCTCGTCTGGCTTAATTGGGCCACCACGTCTTAAATTTTCATCTGAACAATACTTTTCTCCGTCAATGAAGAAATCTTTGTGTCTTTCAATAATCGATTTCCATTTTCCTAAAAATAAAGTAAGAATAAGCAACCTAGAAAATTTATAAGTATACGCTTTATACAAAATTTCTTTGTTTATATACCAGTTAATTCTGAAAGACTTCCAGCATTGCCTCCATATTCTTCTGGTAAATTCTCTTTTGGTACATGTTTGTATAAGCTTTCCAAATTTGTATGGACATGCATCTAAAATTATATACAATATATATTTTAGTAAAAAAATGGACCCAGTTGCATATAGACTTGACATTACATTCTATTTTTAAGACGTTTTATATAACTTTAGCATAAGTAAACCATGTCTTTTTCAAAATATTTTTCTGCCACTTTCATCATAATCGTTTTAAGGGTTAAGGTTGTTGTTTGGAAAGATACTGTGTTGGTATTTTTATTGATTTATTTATTAATTTTTTTAAATAATTTTGAGCGTCACCATGACATTGTTGTTTTTAGTCTTCGTCACTTTACAATTTTACATGCTTATTTGCTTAGATATCGTGTGATAGTCATTTACATCAGTGTCCTCGAGTCAAACTTTGAGCTTACAAAATAGAAAATAGTCAGTTGGAATCGGTTCTGATGAATACGGTGGGTGGTCTATTAGTTCGAATTGACACTC
This sequence comes from Brachynemurus nebulosus, assembly GCA_035578155.1. Lineage (NCBI taxonomy): Eukaryota > Metazoa > Arthropoda > Insecta > Neuroptera > Myrmeleontidae > Brachynemurus > Brachynemurus nebulosus. Next base: position 42,831,105 of record JAPWDM010000001.1, on the reverse strand, counting down.
ATGAATTATTGACCATCAAAGCACGAGAATATAATTATAAGTGTTGATGGAACAGCAAATCCATTGACATAAGCTACATATTATCGCACAACAACTAAGTGCTCAAAACGACTGAAATTTTCTGAGGTACCTTTCCAAACACGTACAGTTATAGTAGTATTGGACTGAAGCAAACTAGTAACGCCATCTTCATATTGAGGTTCAGTGTTATAATCTTAAGCTTTGGTAATTAGGTACCTACATGTGTCTAAGTTCTTGTATTCACAAATCCTAACTAACATTGCGATAATAAATGCGAAAGTGAGTTTGTTTGTTTGTTTGTTTGACTGGCTTTCACGCCTAAACAGCTTAACTAATATCTAAATCCTGTGGGAAGTCTTATTCCCGTGGGAAAATATTTTTAAAATGAGATTACAGATTAGAAACGGGGGTGCAAAATGGGGGTAAAACAGAATTTCACCCCCATTCCCTTGTCCTATCCATCCGAAAAAAATCTCGAAAATTGACTATTTTGCGGCCGATCATACAAGTAGAGGGGGAAAAAAGTGTTTTGGTTGGATCTAACTCGCCCACAGCTCCCCAGAATCAACTTAGAGGGTTGAAATTTGGTGCGTTGATAGAGTTCAATCTAGAGATTTCAACTTTTAACCCTTACCCCCACGATTATTACGCCAATATTTCCTTGATTTTTTTGCTTTTTTTCTAACACGCCTAGAGATTCTCTGAGTAAACTTAGATGGCTAAAATTTTGTATCTGTATTCAGTTAATATCCAGTTAGTGCCTTTTAGGGATTCCACATTACCGTGGCCCCCACTTCTCCCATTTTTATATCGGAATTCAATGGTATTGTTAAATGCTTTTCAATTGCTTTATTTACATACTGAAACTAGTAGGCGTATAATAAATTTAAAAATTAAAAAAAAAATGAACTCACTTTTATAACAAATGTAATACATAAATATTAAGTAATTTAAAAATGTTATTAAAATCACTTTTTATTTATAAAATAGGAATTTTCCATTTTTTCGGAAAGAAAAATTATCTTCATAAAGGTCTTCCAATTTAATGTCCTTTTTTAATATTTAAAAATAAAACACAAAGGTAATTGGCGGATAAGCATGGGTAGGAATTTCCTCGTACGAATTGTGTTGGCTTTTTTCCTGCTAACTGCTATCGGCATAAAATTGAAATTTACTGAAAGTCAGCCCTTAAATCTTAAATTTCTTTTTTAAAGTCTCGATCAGCCGGACACTCACCATCAGTTTTGAAACCACATTTAGATATCTTGAAGATACCGAAGATGAAGGGGAAAATTCGACTTCCGTGATGAGGCCTCGCTGCTCACGGCGTTTTTTAAAAGTAATGGTCAATATTTTATATTTTCCTAGTTACCTAAATCAATTTTAAAAATAATAAATCTCTAACATTGACTGACTGGCAGACAACGCACAGCCCAAACCGTTCGGTCTAGAAGGATGAAATTTTGTACAGAAGTTCCTTATATAATGTAGGCGAGCACTAAGGAAGGATTTTTCAAAATTCATTCCCTAAGCGAGTTAAATAGGGGATGAACATTTGTATGGATATTCGTCATTTTTAAAGTTAACGATATATAAAAACTTGTTACTATGGCTATTAAAGTAAAAAATACACTAGCAGAAATAATTAAAGGATCAAAAAAAAAAATTCCAAATTTTTAGTGATTTTTAGAATAGCTGTATCTTCGTGAAAAATGGTCGTATCGGAGTCCTCAGCAAAGCAATTTAAAGCTGGAAGTTTCTAGTTTTCAGATCTTGCGATAAAAAAATTTTCAATGCAACATGTATCGCTCAATCCTAATAAGTACACTGAAAAAAAAATTTCTGAAGTTTTCTCGAAATTTTCAATTCAGCGCTTGATTTTCCAAAAAGCCCCCAAAAGCTCTTTTTTTCTTGATTTTTCAAATTCATGTAGAGTATGCAAAAAAATTTTTTTCTGAAAAACAATGGCTAATCCTTTTAGAGAATTTATTCGAGTTTTCGAAACACACCTTCAATTTTCTGTGTGATCATTGGTTGCTGAGATATCGATGGTCAAAGGCGAAACGATCCTTTTCCATTCAAAGTCCGATATCTCAGCGAGAAGTAGTCGTATAAAGGTCTAAAAAAAAGCAAATTAAAGCTGAATGAACAAGTTATCCGGTTCATATGGTGGTTAAGTCGGAAAAAGTTTTTCCAAGTCCGTGGACCAAAAAAAGGAACTGAAAAAATTTCGGAAATTTTTTTTCAGTGTACTTATTAGGATTGAGCGATACACGTTACTTTGAAAATTTTTTTATCGCAAGATCTGGAAACTAGAAACTTCCAGCTTTAAATTGCTTTGCTTACGACTCCGATACGACCATTTTTCACGAAGATACAGCAATTCGAAAAATCACTAAAAATTTGGATTTTTTTTTTTTTTTGATCCTATAATTATTTCCACTAGAGTATTTAATAAATCGTTAACACTGACTGACATCCTGAGATGTTGCCGATGGTAAATCCTATCGGGTGTGTATACGGCTAGTATTTAATATTGCTTTTGACAAGTTACTAACTATTTTTAAATTTTCAAAAATTAAGTTTTATTCTACTTGATATATGTTTTCGTACCAGTGGCAAAGTTTATGGGGGATATCGTATTATTTATGGTACCCTACGTTATACCTTTAGTGCATATTTCTTTCAGAATATGTATAAGGCATATTTGATGTTTTACTTACATCATATGTCACTAGTGTAACAACCAATAGGATCGCTTGATCGTACCGTTTTGACGGAATTTTTACTGAAGGTAGATAATTTACATTAATTTCGTTATGAAAATTAAATTAATCAAACAAAAAGAACTGCCATAAAATTTTGTGACTTGTGTAGAATATTTTAAAAAATGTTTCACAAAGTTCTAAAAAACATACATATTCCCGCATGCCTGTTAAGAAGAGGAGCTTGATCGTGTAATATTAGCTTTATATTAAACCACCTATTTTTAAACTCTATTTTTACATGGTATAATAATCATAATTATGATTATATTATCTTTTCAAGAACCCGACGATAAATTACCGTACATATTATGTTAGTATGTTAAAAAAAAAGTTCTTACCTTACTGCTCATTGAAGCTGGGAAAAAGAATTTTACCATTGAAATAATTGTATCAAATCCTGTTGGCAGATTGATATAATGTTGCTGAATTGTAGGAACTGGATAGCTTTCTGTGAATATTTTCAAACTTTTTCTGGCAATACTTGGTGTATATGAAGTCATATGTCCCCATGATATGTGTTTACAATCAAGAATTGTAACTACGCCTGATATGTTTGCTTGATCGTAATCGTACATTAAAATATCCATTAAGAGAAAGTTGTATTTTATGTAATCATTTACAGAATATTTCGAAGGATCATAATCTGATTTTATGTATAAGTAAATTGGACCTGTTGGGTCTGTACGATTTTCCAACGGTAGATATAAGCTGAAATCCAAAAAACAAGTAATAAAAAAAGTTGTGAAAGTTGATTAAATTTTTTTCCATACCCTTTTTCTATTAACTCTTTTAGGGGAGGAGCCGTTGGATCTCTGTTCTTAAAAATTTCCGGCGCAAGTGTTCTTGCCGTATAAAATTTATCAATCTTTTCTATAGCTTGTTCTAATGAAAACTTACATCCACGTAAAAACGCTATAAGATATTGATCGTCTAAAAAATAAAAGATTTGATTTAATTAATAGAAATTAAGTGTAAGTTTCGATTTACACCGTGAATGACTGTAATCAATTATTTAAAAACTATTACAATTCCGAGAAAAATTGACACAACCCTTCATTTTTAGAGGTCTTTCTCTTGATGCAATCAAATTTAGCGTGGGGAGCCTTAAGGATAGAATTGCGGCCAAAATTTGAAATAGGGTGCATATGTGGCTTAGCCATTACGTTATCTTTTATATTTAGTATACAGGTAACCCCCGAAGAACACGAGTCTTGAGGAACACGGATAGCTTCTCCCGAATTACACGGTCTCAGACAACACGATTTGTAAGTAATTCTTTTGAAAAAGAATATACATAAGTATATATTTGACATAAAGTTACACTGGTCCTCAATGTATGCGAATATATCAGTTCCATGTGAATTATCCGAATAAAAATCGTGTAAATTTAATCCGTCACTATAAAAGGAAAAATACTGGAAATAAAATCTACTAAAAATTTTATAATTTTTTGAATTTTATAATAGAAATGGTAACGAAAATGTAGAAATTTACATATTTAGATTTTGAAAGTATCGTTTTTTTCGACATCGGTAATTTTTGATAACGAAAAGTAAGTTTTGACAGTCGCAATACGTTTAAAATACCTATAACTTGCTTTGCTTAAGCCTTACGGTCACAGTTTTCAATAACGTAAAGAATCATTTATAAACATCTTAAAAAACCGATACATTTTATGATAGACCGACTTCAGAGTCTATGAATAATAATCAATTCCATTCCATTTTAATTGCAATGAATATACTTTACATACACATTACATACAAATGTATATGAAATAGAATCCCGTCTTTTATGGTCTCGAACAACACGGTTTCAAAGAACACGGAATCAATTAATCGCGTTCTTCAGGGATTGATGTATAAGGCATAAATTAATGTAGTATAATTTTCACTTGTTTGTCAATGATCATTTGAATCGAAACTGAATTTAAATAAAAGTGGTAGTTTGATAGTACAAAATTTGAAAAAAAAAAATTACTTACCCAATTGAACTTTCAAGTGTGGTTGTAGCGAAAACCATTTTCGAAGTTGTCGTAAACCAGCGTTAACACGAGCTTCACTTTCTTGTAACTCTTCTGCCGCTTTCTTTGCCAATTCTGGCGATAATTCTCGTATTGGAAACATTATTGCTTGGGTACTTTTTCAGATAAAACTTAAATTATTTACAATATTATTTTTTTAAACCGTTTCTTTCAAATCATAGGTTGGACTACTTTTTCTAGTAATAATCCTGAGTATTTATATAGATATGAATATTAATATAATATATCAATATGCATTCAAAAGTGCTTGACGCGTCAATTTTTCCATTAGTTTCGTCCTTGATTTTTTTTTTATTTTTAGAAATATTGGCTTCCTTCCTGAGATAGGCAGTCTGTTTATTCGTCTACGTTGAAATTATCTTATCATTTTTATTTTATTTTTATTTACTTAATTGTTGCGGTTGCATGTGCAATTTAATGCACAACAGTAATTTGCAATAAAAAATTTTGAAAATTTAAGAAATCTCTAGTTTATTAAAGGAAAAGGAATTTTGGATTTTTAGAAACTTTAGTTTCTAGAAATTTTTAAAAATACTAGAGAAGGGGGGGCATATTTGAACGTTTTTTTTTTTTTTTTTAATTCTGGCTTATAACTAAAAATTTACTTATCTTTATGACTTTTTTGCCTGAATAGGTGACTTGATCATTTAGCAACAAAATCAACAATTTGTAATTTAGGTCAAATGTTCAAAGCCGCCTCTTAAGTGGGACAGATTTGAAAACATCTGGAACAGTTTTGAACCATCAACCTTAAATGGAAATAAGTCAAGTTTAATGCTCATTTTTAAAAGCTTTTAACTTGCTATGTTAGTATGTTTGTTTGGTGCCGCGACTAGTGAACCGCAGACAGTTAAACCGCGACAGTTCAACCCCGACAGTCCAACCGACGACAAATCAACCTAACGAGAGATCAACCTAAAAACAGATCGACCGATGACAGATCAACCGACGACAGTTCAACCTAACGACATTTTAACTGAAGACAATTTAACCGTTGTACAATTTATTAACTAATAAAAACAAAATTATTTGAATTTTATCTAGGAATGAAATTGTTAGAAATTGTTAGCAATGAAATTTTATCTAGCAATGAAATTGTTTAGTCTCAAATCCCTTGAGACTTGAGGCTAAATAAGTATTTATGTAGTTTCAAGTCTCAAGGGTAACTCTTTACACAATTAAGGGTACACTATTTGGTGGGGTTGTGTTGGATTTGGTTACCTTTCGTTGAATTCGATTAGTTTAGGTGTTGTCTGGTTAGGTTAATCTGTTAAGTTGTATTTGGTTACGTTAGGTTGGGTTTGATTATAATTTGTTGAATTCGGTTAGTTTAGGCTGGTTTTGGTTAGGTTAAGTAGGATTTGTTTATAATTTGTTGAGTTCGATTAGTTTAGGTTGGGTTTGGTTAGGTTAGGTTTGTTTATAATTTGTTGAGTTCGGTTAGTTTAGGCTAGTTTTGGTTAGGTTAAGTTGGGTTTGCTTATAATTTATTGAGTTCGGTTAGTTCACGTTGGGTTTGGTTATGTTAGGTTGTTTTATATTAGGCTAAGATGAGTTTGCTTATAATTTGTTGAATTCAGTGAACTCAGGCTGGCTTTGGTTAGGTTAGGTTGGGTTTGTTTATAATTTACTGAGTTGTTTTACTTCAGGTTCGGTTTGGTTACGTTAGGTTGTATTAGGTTAGGTTATGATGGGTTTATTTATAATTTATTGAATTTAGTTAGTTTAGGCTTGGTTAAGTCAGGTTTCATTTGGTTAAGTTGTGTATAGTTAGGTTAGTTTACTTTTACTTATGATTTGTTGAGTTTGATTAGTTTAGGTTGAGTTTGGTTAGATTACGTTAGATTTGTTTATAGTTTATTGAGTTGGGTTAGTTCAGGTTGGATTTAGTTAATTTATATATTAGTGTTAAGCAGTTAGAATGTTCTGTGGTTTAACTATTCTACGGTTCAATTGTCGTTTGGTTTAACTGTCGTTAGGCTGAACTGTCGTGAAGTTGAATTGTCATTGGCTAATCTGTCGTTAGGTGGAATTGTCGTCGGTTGATCTGTCGTCAGGTTGAACTGTCGTCGGTTGAACTGTCGCGGTTTAACTGTCGCGGTTGAACTGTCCTCGGTTTACTTGTTACAGAACCGTTTGTTTAGATCAAATCTTGTAATCAAAATTAAGACAACTTCTAATTGAGCTGGAGGTTTCAAATTTTGCGTATGTAGATAGCTTGGATGACAATGCAATATTGTATAACAAGTTTTGTCCTGAATTTGCTCAAAACTAGAATTGCTGATTCTTAGTCTTATGACATTTCAAACTGTCAAATATTGTCCCATGATTTTACATTGCAATTTTTAGTTTCCATAGTTATGTTTGACTTTCTAAATTAATTGTGATATGACTAAAAAGAATAAAACAAATTTAAGTAAAAAAAACAGTTTTTAAAGCAAGCTTTTATTTAAAAATGAACTAAAATGTATAAAATAACTTTTGAGTGAAGTTTGAAGCAATGTACAACATAATTTATAAAAGCTTGAGTCATTTAACCAAGTTTGGTACCTAGTGAGGAGTACAGTATAATCCAAGCTCCGATAGCACAAAATCATTGCTGATAAAACACCTTAAATTTAAAAACCTAAATCGATAGTAACTAATGCCCGCCAGACCTTCAAATTTTTGTTAAATTCTGTTTTTATTTTTGAAATGGCCGAAAAAACGACAAATCTACCTCACATAACACCTCACTGAAATTTACATATAGCAAATTATATATATTTTACTGAAGAATCGGTCTGTCTGGCATATTTTGTTAATTAATGTCTGACAGCCCTTTTTTTATTTTAGATTATACTGTATTGTTAACAGCTTCGTCATACATTGCGCATATTCTTTCTCAACCTCGTATCTGAAAAGTCCCGATTATTGGACACATAAAAAAAAATGTATTTAAATCTGTGTTTGCATTATTATGAACTTAAGATTTATGCTAATAACGCCCCTTGATGTCGGCTACCTACATATATATATATATATATATATATATATATATATATATATATATATATATATATATATATATATATATATATATACCTATATATATATATATATATATATATATATATATATATATATATATATATATATATATATATATATATATATATATATATATATGAAATCTTGCATTGTTCTGTGCGTATTGTGGTAAGTATTATTTAGTATTATTTAGCCCAGATGCTAGGTGACATTGAGTATGCGTGAAAGGGGTATAGAATTTGACTTTTGATTATTGTTAGGGAGTCTTAGGTGAGTATGAAAACCCATGCAGTCGACCTCTAGGGTGGTCAACAACCTGGTGGGGAAGGGGGTTAAGTTGCAGAAAAAGGCGATCGGGAAATCGTTTATATCTTGCTCATTATTGAATTTATCTAAAATGAAATGATCTAAAATTTATGTAATATGAAAACTTTTGATGTAACTAACAGTTTACGTGTAAAAAAATGAAAACAGAAAATAATGGTAAAATTTAAGAATTTGGGGTTGACCTTGAATTGACCCGGATCATTGACCTTGAGATCACGATCAAGGTCATATTCGGATGCAGAATCTTCCGCTCTTTCCATTTCCGGGGTTAAAATTGGGGGTTGCCATATAAAAAAACGGACTTGACCTTGATATGACCTTGAACCTTGACTTTGAGGTCAAGGTGAAGGTCATCGTCGGATGCACCGTAACAAATGATGAAACTTTTGTCCTTATCGTTTATCCCAAAAATGCTTTCTTGCTGAGATTTTTGATTTTTTTTATACTTTTGACTAGCCCTGTATACTAAAAATACTTCAATTTTAACGTTGCCTTCTATTTTCATTTTTTTACACGAAAACCGTTAGGTATATCAAAAATTTGCATATGACATAAATTTCAGATCATTTCGTTGCAAACAAATTGAAAAAAAATTATCACTCTACGATCAATAATAAGCAAGATATAAGCGATCTCCTGATCGGCTTTTTCTGCAACTTTCCCCCCTCCCCCCAATTTGTCGACGACCCTAGAGGTCGACGACATGGGTTTTCGTACTCGCCTAAGACCCCCTAACAATAATCAAACGTCAAATTTTATACTCTTTCATGTATACTCAATGTCACCTAGCACCTCGTCTAATTTCCTCCGTTCTATTATTTTGTATAGATGTTTGCCAGAAAGTATTGTCATCTGTTATCCGTCTTAATTTATTGTCATTTAAGTTTTGCCAGTGCTCGGTTCGCTGGGTTATGAGATTTTGATTAATAAAATGTAGAAGATCTTGTTACGTGGTAATGTTGATTAAAGTATCCTCATTATGTGCTTGTTGTGCTGCTTTGTCGGTGAGTTCGTTTTCTTGGATGTTTGAATGGAAGGGCACCCAAAAAAAGGTGACTCTGATATCATGGCTGCATAGTTGGTAATATTTTTCTTGGATATTTTGTATGATGGACAATGATGATTTGTTATATGAGTAATTGCGTTTAGTATTGCAGTTGCTTCGGCGGTGAAGTTCGAAGCATAGGGTTTAAGTTTGAATTTGTATATTTCATTGTTTATTATATATGCACATGATGTAGAGATAGTAGTTCGAGAACCATCTGAATAAATATGTTTAAAGTTTATGTATTGTTCGGTCACTTCACGAAAAAGTATTTTATATACACACACCGGCATAGCGGAACATAAAAAAATAAAAAACCTATTTGTTAAAAAAAGTTGGCTGTTTTTTTTTCATTTTCACTTAAAATAATATTGAAGTAATGAATCAATTGACTTTTCATAGAATTGTTCTTATTTATTATCGATGCAAATCTTTTTAAAAGGTCTGTCACTATCGAACTCAAATGCGGCTTCTTCTAAATGTGGTCAAGCTTCAGACTGCTGTAATTAAAGAAGGGCAAAGATTGTCTCAGGAGACTATAGATAACATCGTTCTGAGTATAGCAAAACGAATGGAAACTTTGACAAAAGCACGGGAGAAAGCACTTGGTATAAAAACGTTGTGTTTCATTTTCTTTTTGTTAAATAATCTTTAACTTAAATTATTATTTTTAGATGACATAAGATGCCAAAAAATTTGGCATTTCATATGGTTAAATACTTTTGCTAACAAAAATAAATGTATATCGACTTGGGAACATGTAATTTTAAGTTAATAATTAAATAAGACTAATAGTTTCTTGAAATTAGATGGTTTGTTTGATTTTTAGAGATATTTTGTATGTTCCGCTAATTATGCCGGTGTGTGTGGTTCGATAGGTTTACTTGTTTTAATTTTTTCGTTTAAATAATAATTTATATTTACTGATATGTTATCTATCACGGCGTTATGTCTTGTGTAATTTGTGTATTATATATTTGTGTGACTATTTGTTCATCCAAATTTAGTGATGTTAGGATGTCTTTTATTATGAGGGAAATTGGTCTTGGTAATAGTTTTTTTGTTTCGAATATGTGTTTGAAATGGTTATTGCACATTTTGTTAATCAAGAGGTAAATTTGTTTTTCATGTATAGGTACTTATGTAATATTTTAATGCTAGAAATTTTTGTCTTTCTGATAGTTTTGGTTGTCCGGATTCATTGTATATACTACTAATTGGTGTGGTCCTTTATGTTAACTGTCTTGAGAGTGGAGGGTTTTGTTGAGTTATAAATGTGACATACATAATCAATTTTTAACCTAATAATGGATTCGTACATTAATTTTAATTTTGTTTGGTCGGCTCCAGTTTGTTTATTGCATAAAATTTTTAATATATTTAGATTGTTCATTAATTTTCCTTTCAAGGTATCTATATGGGTCTTGCAACTGAGTTTTTCATCTATGTTTAGTCCGAGGAATTTGTGATTGGTGGTTTTTTGAATGATTTGATTATTTAGTAGGAGCCTTAAATTATGATTATTTTTTTGTAAAAACATATGTATTTGGTTTTATTAGTAGATATTTTGAGACCATTTCGATCACACCAGTTTGATATTTTATTTATAGCATGTTGTAAATAGTTTTGGGCATATTGTGGGTCTGGGTTAGAGATGTATATTGTTAGATCATCAGCATATAATATTGACTGCACTGGAAATGATAATTCATCAGCCAAGGTCATTTATTGCAATGTTAAATAAGAGTAGCGAAAGCACAGATCCCTGCGGAATTCCATTGTTTTGTTTGTATTCATTTGATAGTGTGTTTCGAATTCGGACGCTAAATGTTCTATTTGTTAAAAAATCTTTGATATACACACACCGGCATAATCAGCGGAACATAAAAAAATATAAAAACCTATTTATTAAACAAAGTTGGCGGGTTTTTTCTTCATTTTTACTTAAAATAATATTGAAGTAACGAATCAGTTGACTTTCCATAGAATTGTTTTTATTTATTATTGATGTAATTCTTGTTAAGAGATCAGTCACTTTCGAATTCAAATGCCGTTTCTTCTCAATATGGTCGAGCGTCAAACTGCTGTAATTGAAGAATGGCAAAGACTATCCCAGGAAACTATACATAGATAACATCATGCTGAGTATAGAAAAACGAATGGAAGCTTTGATAAAAGCACGGGAGGAACCAGGCGGGATTAAAACTCTGTGTTTCATTTTCTATTTGTTAAATAATCTTTAACTTAAATTATTCTTAGACGACATAAGATTCCAAAAATTGGCAATTTTATACGGTTACTTGTTTTGCTACCGAAAATAAAGGTATATCGACTTGTGAACATGTAATTTTAAGTGAATAATTAAATAAGATTAATATTTTCTTGAAATTAAATGATTTGTTTGATTTTTACAGATTTTTTGTATGTTCCGCTAATTATGCCGGTGTGTGTATATAGGGAAGTTTCGTTTAATTTGCCATTTATGTAATTGTAGTAAAATTTTGTGTTGCCATATGGTATCAAATGCTTATTCGAAATCGAAAAATATTGCATAAAGATTGTTATTGTTTGTAACTGAATCCTTAAAATATTAAAAACATAAAAAAATCAACTTCCAACTATACAAGATGAGCAGAAAATATTTTTATGATTGTTGCGGTCAGCCTGAATAAATTGAAGTCTTCTACATTTCTGGGAGACGAATATAGAATGCGAGTTACGTATTAGGCTGTCTTTTGTTTTTATAGCACTGACTCCCAAGCTGTTGGGTATTTAGTTAGTCATGGTTGATCTAAATACGATTTGATTTTTTTCATGGTAAAGAAGTCTTGTTTAGGGATGGCGATTTTTCCAAAAAAGATCGATTTTTAAATCGATTCGAATCGAAGTCTAAAAAATCGATTCACAAAAAATCGTGGTCTGAAAACTTTTTTATGGAAAACAAACAAAATCCAAAATAATCGATCTTATATTGTTTTTAAGTAAAAAGTATAAATATTTCTTATAATTGGGTCAAAATTAAGAATTATTTCTAATATAAAATAGTATATTACTTAGCAAGGACAATAAGATTTTGTGGCCTTGGATGCAGTTTGATTTCTTAAGAATCCATGACCACAAAAATAAACTTACGGGCCGAGTATAAGTAATATAAGTTAATTCTTCAACAGAAAAAATGATGAATAAATTGCGCATACACTATTTGCCCTGTTTACGAATGTTAATTCACCTTCAACAGTTGAAGTACCAGTAGAGGTATTCTGCTAACTGTAAATATTTTTTTTTTCAGGAAAAATCGAATCCCGTTTTTTAAATGTCTGAGATCGATTCACGGAATCGATTCAGTGCTAAACCGACAAAACTGAATTTTTATATAGAAGATATAAAATACTGAATAAATGTAAATTTTATATAGAAGGATGAAGTGTCATATCATTAGTTGCTTAAGAATTTATATATATTTATCGAAGTGTAAATGCATTTATATACATGCATTTTTATGAAAAGTAAAATAATATTGATCAATAATGTGCAGATAATATAAAAATCGCTAAATAAAATTTAACGTCATTTTTATTAATTTTTTTAAATTACTGCGAAAAAGAAATAAAATTAAAATGACCATAACAGCTATAAGACAAACAATTGCCATGAATTGTTAATAACTTACCGCTAAATTATTATAACAACCAACCCACTTTGAAAAAAGGACATAATTTTAAAATTTTAAAATCTGCATGTGGGACGTTTTTTGATACCAGTTTTTAAATTTTCGAATAAAATAATTAACATTATAGAGTCGTTTCCAAATAATAGTATTCAAATTTGAATAAATATTAATCAGAATACAATTTAAATTTTTTTATTTTTGAAAAAAGAAAAAAGAAAACAAATGGGCGGTTAAGTTGTCTAAATTCTTTTAAATACAATAAACTTTTTTAAAGACTTCATTTTTGTAAAATTAAAGTGAGATTTAAAGAAGTTAATTAGTTAGTTTAATTTGGAATATGCAATTTATTTTTGTAAAACTTTTTTTTTAATTTATGTTTTTTAATTAGGTGCAACAAATTTTGCATCAGTCCAGGATGGTAACCAATTTATGTAGGAGAATTTACAGGTAGAATTATAGTAGTTGGGCTTTCTGCTTTCTTAGCCAAAATAATGCAATTAAATCTAGAAATATATTTTACAGCATAATTTAAATTTTGATGAGTTCTTCAACTATGTCAACAAGATTCTGGCACTTTTATCAAGTAATAAAAAATTTTCGTTCCAAAGTTAGGAACTATGAGTAGGTATATTTGGGAACTCATTTTATATTTATAAGTTTATTATTGAAACGATTAGTTATTCGATTGTTTTTGTAGTTTTTCTATAAACTTTTTATTCAAACTGTTAAAAGATACACTACTCTCAGTTCGAGTTCCCAAAAATTTGTATAGGAAATGATTTTTTAGGCCAAAGACAGTATCTAAGAAGAAATTCAAATCAATCGGAAGTATCCGATAATATGTAATTTATTTGTCTATATCTCCTATGCTACTTTTTGTTAATTTAAACCTTCAGTTTTACAAATTCCGGTCCGCGTCGTAGCTTCAAAAGTAGCCAAAAAGTGAACAAAAAAAAATTCTAGCTCCATCGAAGTATATTCATTATGTTTGAATTAAATAATTATACAATCTTCTTATAATTTTTTACAAAATAATTGGAGCATACTACAGTCGATACCTACCACATAACATCTATCCCAGTTACAAACTCACTTAATATGTTAAAGAGCTAAGAAATTTATAATACCTAATACACATTGTCATTTGAGGCCGTTACTTTACGTTCGCCTTTGTCTTGTTTGTACCATTTTATATAAATAATTAATCAAAATAAACTATTGCTTATGTCAAATCACTTAACTGAGTGACATTAATTATAATATTTGATCAATTGAAAGCAACGTAACAGATAATATCTGTTAATCCTCTTTGGCAAAACCAAAACGACGTCATACACATATAGCCATTATATCAAAGCACTTTAGCCATAACTAAATAGTACAGTACTCCATCAATATAATATGTAAGATATCTGTGTGTATATCTTATAAATACGTTCATGTACTATCATCATCATTCTTGGTCTGTTTAGAGTTAGTATTTATTAGTATTAACATGTACATTTTCAAGTATCGGATGTTTCTAGAAAAATTATTTGTCAACGTTCAATGGTCCCGTGGAAAGCGTAACTATGCTAACATTTATTCTCAAAGATTTAAAGAAACGTAGGTTTTCCTACCAAAAAAGCAAAATTCAGGATGGTAAACTATTCACGTAACCAAAAAAGGCGGGTTAAAACAAATTTAAATGAGCGATAGATTTATCGAAACAAATTATAAAATATTAACCATAGAGTTACTACAAAGGGTGAAAAAACACCTATGCGTTGTTATATTTTTGTAATTTAAAAGGGGATTTGGAGAGTTTTTGCCAAGTCTTCTTTTATGCGTCTTCAGTACTAGTTGTGACCTGGTCCTTCTGTTGTTTGTTATCCATATAATTCAATTTTTTCGTTAAATATCCTGTGTAGTAAGTACAACCTACGGTTAATATATAATTATAAGTCTTCTCTTTTGGCCAATCTTGTTTACTTGAGTCTGAGTACTGGTCTTGTAATTCTACTTATAATCTTGGTATTGGCCTTATCAGATTATGCTTAGTAGGGATGTTATGGGCATGAAATTTCGGATACGGATACGGATATTTAAAAATATTTTTTTCGGTTTCAGTTACGAATAGGTATATAATAATATAGGATAATATTTCGGATACTGTTACGGTTACGGATAATTGTTTTTAGTGAATATTTTTATAGAAAAAAGGAGAAAATTGTAGTAAAGAAAAAACATCAAACCCAAATCAACGAAAATTTACCAAAAGAAACATATACAGTAAAATTTTTCTTCGATTTAAACTCAGTTTTCTAATGGCAGTTGTCTGTTATTATCTGAAACAAATCTGCAACTTTTGTTTCCGGATATGGTTTCGGTTACGGAAAATTTTATTTCGGATATCCAGTAGTTTCGGTTACGGTTACGGATATCCATAAAATCCTTAATGCATAGTACCTGCTGATCTTGATCTTGCAAAAATGGAAGGGTGATACCAGAAAGCGAGATCATAACTGTTTTTGGTAATCAGTAATCACTAGTTAGGAATATGAAAATAATCGTTGTGATGGCAATCCTACTGTTGGCAAATTTAAGGCTATTTCTAATTCAGTTTTACTTTTGAAAAGTAATTATTTTTGATAATTGGTCAACAAAATTTAGGTGTTTTGAAAGAAAGCTGCTTTCACAAAATTAAAATTCTTTTCCAGTTTTACATTAAGAATAACTAGCAAAATAACCAGTTATGTTCCGACCGAGACTTAAAGGAAATTCCGTCCAACATTGATTGAAAATCAACATCCTTAAAGAGTAAATTTTCAAAACATCCGGTACTTATATCCATTTCCTCAACAGTGGTACAATATTGTCTTTAGCCGCTGGTAATGTATATTGGATTAAAAAGCATCTATATATAATTAATTAAACACAAGTAGCGTATCTATCTTCTGTACACACATATACGAGAGAGTACATCTAGTATGTTGTGTAATACTTTAGGTGGTAAGACAGGACAATCTTGTTATATTGTAAGAAAGGACCTCACACATACGGGACAAAAGGGCTTTACTTGTTAATAAACCATTATATACAGTGTTATACAATAAACAGCGTACAGGGCCAAACCAAACCAGACCAGACCCGTTCTCTGATAATGTTTGATGTTTAAATTGATGATTAGAGATAATTAAACACAGAGAGAGACGAAGGAAGGAGAACAAACGTAGTCCGGAGAGTTAATAAAACATTAACACTTCAATGTAACAAGGTACCGTAATACCCACGTGTTGTACAACCAACTTAGGTACCTATCTATCTACTGCTTGCCATGATCTCGTTAAGAAGTTCTAATAGAGTTTATAAAATATCTTAATTCCTATACATTGAACAACAATTAAACAAAGTTTTCTCTATAGTGATGGAACTGTTAATCTAATCGTAACGCTTAAGTTGCTCAGTGGTTTTACGCCATAGTCCCTGATTATGAACGTTTTGAAAATCATTTCCATGTAAAGGTTTTTCATTTTCCTATTACAGTATCCGCCAAAATAAACAGTACCGAATATAAAAAAATATATTTATGAATTAATTTTTATAAAACATATGTTCAAAATGTGCAGCACCATGGCGTTGCAAACAAGCTTCATAACGTTTCTAAAGATCATTAAATATATTTAAGAAAAGTGGTTGCTGCAAATGTTGAAAATAAGTTATTATTCTTTGCCGTAGTTCTCCAACAGTTTCTGGCGGATTTTCCGAGCGAAATATGGAATCCTTCATCATACCCCAAATGTAGGCATGAGGTGGTGTTAAATCCGGTGGATGAGGTGGATACTCGAAATCTGTGCGACGAGAAATTATTCTGTTACCAAAATGTGCACGGAGCGAATTTATGGAGCGTTCGGCTGTATGGCTTGTTGCGCCATCCTGTTGAAACCATTGCTTACGAATTCTTAAATTACGCGCACGACAAAAGGTCTTTAAATCTCTGACAAAAGGTGTTACAATATTATGTCTGTATCGCTCTTGATTGACAGTAACTGGCTGCTCATTCTCGTCTTCAACAAAATAAGGACCAATTATCCCATAACCAGACACAGCAACCCAAATGGTTACTCGAGTACTGTGGAGAGGCTTTTCTGCAATGGGATCAGGGCGTTCAAACCCACGGAATCGATTTGTTTGTCGGTTGATGTAACCGTTGAGGTGAATGTGACTTTCGTCAGAAAACCATGCGTTTCTTAAAAAATCGATATCTTCATACACTAAGCTCAGCATGCGTCCACAGTAAATTTCTCTTTCACGTTTATCCGCAACATTTAGTCGTTGTCCCATTTGAATTCGGTATGGAAAGCCGCCAATAGATTTGAACATTCGACGTGTCGATGTTTCACTTATATTCAGTTTACGTGCTGTTCGTGCAAGACTTCTTTGCGGAGATTGGATTATTTGGTTAAACACGCGCCCTTCATTAGCATTGGTACAAACTGTTCTTCGACGACCTGAAGAGCCTTTACGTTGACATAATACACTACCAGTGCGACGAAATTTCTCAACAACCGCTAGCAATACAGCTTTACTGGGGAACGCCTTGTTAAAATGTTGTTGATATCTTTCTGACACTTGTTTTAAACATGGGCCATTATACCATCCAACTCCGTATGAGCAGAAATAATTTTCTACTAAAAAAACTTTTTCTTCGGTAGAAAGAACCATAATGACAAAGATTTTAACCGTAATGTAATGTCAAGTTGACAACTAATGACAAGTATACCAAATATGATAAATGCAACTTGCGTGCGCAATTTCGCAGCCCTCTTAATTTCGGTACTGTTTATTTTGGCGGATACCGTATTATTCTAAATAAACACGTTGCAAAGTTGATCAGAATAATTACTCGATCGGAGCAAGTTATAAAATTTCTTGAAATTAATCCTGTAGCCTCATTTCATTTACAAATAATGAACTGTAAAGAACTGTTCAAATAATACTTGAATTGATTATAAAACGTCAGATACTATTCAGGATTTCAAATGAAATTAAGGACAATAAACTATAAGAGATTTACTTTTTTAAATAAAATTATTTCTTTAGATGTTGCCACAAACAGTATGAATTACGCAATCTGGTATCTGGTAGATTTCAATAGATCTCAAATCAATTTTACTGGTAAAATATTTATATATTAGCGGTGCCTGCTCTAGCCGCTTTACGCCGCCCTGGGCACAGAGAAAAAATTCCACCTCGACGAAGGCGACGACTTTTTTTTTTTTTTTTTTGCTCGTCAGTTGTAAAAATGCCGCCCTCTCTTCATATTATTTGTTGAGTTTTACCGAAATTCCGCCCTTAAAATTTTCCGCCCTAGGCAAATGCCTGGGTTACCCTCCCCCCTGGAGCGAGCCCTGATATTAGCAATACATTTTTTTCTAAAAATATTTTAGGAGCATTTTATATTATAATATTCGCTCTATATACATTATACATACTTAGTTAATATGCGTCGATAATACAAACACATATTCTATGGACAACATAAAATATTTAGAACAGGAAATAAAAAATATATTAAGAATATATTAAAAATTTTATTATTTAATGAAAACTCAAAATCAATTGTAGTAAACAATTTAATGGTATGCAATTCGTTTGGATATAGTCATAGATATCAACTGAACAGTAAAAAATTTATGCACTTCTTAACATCATTTTGTATGCATGTGCATTCAAAATTCCAATTTAAATAACGGAAAACAAAAAAAAGGTGAAATAAAAATTCATGTTTATAAATGGAATATAAAGTGAACAGCGGTATATCTCATTAACGATGCAAAAAAAATACGAAAAATATTAGTTATAATTTAGGTAAGGATTGGGTTTTAAAATTGTTTGTATACAGGCTCCAATATATGGGTATGTATGTCCTATAAGGTTTTTGGTCCTGTGTATTTCTATCTATCTATATGTCCAAAAGACTTTCCAATATGCATAACTCCAATTTGGCACTATTCGACCGATTTTCATCAAAGTTCCAGCAGTCATGCTAGTTGAAATATATGATAACAATAATTTTATTAATCATATATGTATTTTGTATTATTTTCAGTTTTAAACCATTAACCCCAAATTCCGGGAACAGGATCTACGGGATTACGTTAAAATTCCATAAATGCAATATAACAGTTACTTTCAATACGTATGCGTAAAGAGAGAATATATTCTAGTAGGTTTAAATTGGGGCACGAATTTAAGAAACTGACGCATATACAACGAAATCGACTGCGTTGTGTACCCCCACGAACTGTCAGGTGAGTGGGGGTAAGCGCACGAGATCTTTTTGCGTATGCGTTAGTCCCTTTAGCGAGTGCCTCAATTTAAACCTACTGGATACCTCACTTTAAGCATACGTATGAAATATAATTTTTTTATGACGACGGCTTCTAAAGTTTAATTGGGAACTGACCACTTTGATGATAACACCTGGTGGCCGAAAAACCAACTAATTTTAGTGTGCACCTAAGTAAATTATTAGAGTTTGACATTAGTTTAAATTAAAATATAAAACATATTTTTTTAAAAACAGTATGGAAATTATAAAATTACTTTTGCGTAAAAAGAATAAGAGCAGAGTTTATTGTGCTGTAAATGGTTGTGGGAGTAAATCTCACGAAAATTTAGAAATTAGTTTTCATGCTATTCCTAAGCCCGGTAGTAGTTTTATTTACATTATATTGAAAATATATTTGGAAAAATGGAAAAAATCGACAGACTAAAAGCATGGTTGCGTGTTTTAAAAATAAAGAATGTGAATCCGCATATGAGAGTATCTTCGTTACATTTCGAAAGAACTGATTTTATATTACCAAGTAAGCCGACTGTTTAAATATATTGTAGATAATCTAATTTAATAAATTGGGTTTGTGAGCATTTAACAAATGAAATTTTCCCATTTTTGGAAATTGATGCATTAATTCCGTGTGGTAGTTCTTTTAAATGCGAACTTTTCAAACACAGTGCAGTAAAACAAACAGAGTTACTATTCAAACTTCCTTCATTTCTTTCACATTTTATCAAACGATGAGCTTGAAGAATTTTCTCAACATAAATATAATTTTTCTGAGGTGGATTTGAACCAGTCCAGTTAAATATTTCGCTTAAAGGTAACATAATTTAATTGAAATAAACGACTACTGACAGTAATAGATTTTTCGTTGCACACAAAAATCAGCTATGTTTTTTTGGCCACACCCCTGTGTCAGTTATCAATACAGAAAAAAAATTATTTCTAAACAATTTTAGAAAATAGTAGGGTTAATTTTATTTTATAATAAGGTTATATGAAAATAAATTTTTTTTTATTAATTTGTAGATCATTTTTGTTTTTATTATATGAATATTTTATTAAATGAATATATAAATGAATATCATTAATTTTTTTGCAAGGTCAGCAGCTACTTTTACGCACGCTACTGCACTTTCAAGCACGCTTACTATCGTTTGTTTTACCATGATGTGAATACGGTTCTTTACGGCTCTACGCCCGCCACACAACGCTCGAATACTGAACTTTAGAAGCGAGAGTTATAAAAAATTATTTATTTCTGTTGAGTTACATTACAGAATATTTTCCTTGTTTTGAAAAATTATATTATTGAATATATTATATATAATATAATATATTCAATAATATAATTTTACCTATACGTAATTTATGTAAAATTTGCATTTCAAAAAGAAATATGTCACATATTATTCTAGTCACAAAAAATTAAATTCCCCCAAAAATTTGTTTGTTCAAAACTATCTCAAGAACAAACATCCATATAAATTTTCAAATTTTTCCTCTGACATAACTTGGCGAGTAAAGAAAATACCCCTGTCGCAGCATCTGCATAACATATAGCGAATTTCCAAATATTGGGCACTGGCGGATCTCATCTAAGACCTGTACCTATTTAAAATAGTTTAGCTTTTTAAGAGTAAAAGAATTTTTAAAATCGGCTGGGTAATTAGTTTTGGTATTTTTGGGGACCCAAGAACCCGAACGGATTTTGTGCAGCATAGTTGTATCCATCTAAAATAATTTAGCTCTCTAGCAGTGAGAAATTTTTTAGAGTCGGTTCGGTAGCCTATTACTGGCGTTTTCGGATCTGCAAGATCCCGGTGGACCTTATTAAAAAATCAGCTCTACGCCGCATTTGCATCCGCAGGACAGTTGTGGATCTCAGATAACACAACTTGTACCTATCTAAAATAGTTTACCTCGATAATAGTAAAAAAATTTTCAAAATCGGTCAGTTAGTTTATTTTTGACACTTTTAGGTCCTATGGACCCTGGCGGACCTTACATAATGTAATCTATATCTATCTAAAATAGTTTAGCTCTGTAACAATGAAAAAATTTTTAAAATTGGTCGTTTAGTTTATTTTTCACAATTATGGCATCAGTAAACCCTGGCGAAACTCATACAACTCTAGTACTCTAACAGTAAGAATAGGGTTCTAGGGATCTCATATAACTTATGGCAGTTCGTAAGCTTCTTGCGGACATCATTTAATTAATTAATTCAAATAGTTTAACTTACTAACTGTGAAAAAATTTTTAAAATCGATTGGTTAATTAATTTTTGGCCTTTTTAGGTCCCGAAAACCTTGACCTAACATAAAATACCTTAAATCCATTTAAAATTGCTTAATTTTTTTTAACATTAATAATTATTAGTGAATTGACATAGTGTTTGAAAAATTACCAAACCGGATCGGCTGGGACTCGAACCCGGATCTCTTGTTTCCAAGAGATCCGGGTTCGAGTCCCAGCCGATCCGGTTTGGTAATTTTTCAAACACTATGTCAATTTTAATTAACATAATGAATTGGCCATTTTGCCAAAGTACATCGAGTGTTCAAGTATCAGCCAAAGCTGAACATTGAGTGGGCATATGAATATTGGTGTATGTTTAAAAATACGGATAAAAATCCGCCATACACTAATAATGTTTCACAGGCACTCCATAACATTTGAAATTAAAATAATTACACAGGCCAACGACTAAAAAACTTTTTTAATACTTTAACCATAATTTTATGGATTTTAGTGTGCTGAATCTGAAAATAACAATAAAATTGCTGTATCACCCACCATTTCCCTACATTTTACATCATAAACCTTTATATTCAAAAAATAGTTCAGAAAATTAATGCAATCAATATAATATCAAATATGCGAAAGCCAGCGATCCAATATCGTATAATGAATATAATATCTTATAATTCCAATATCTTAGCTCAAAGTTCCCGTATTTATCAGAAGCAAAGTTACAAGAGGGTGTCTTCATTGGCCCTGATATAAGAAAAATGATGTTTGACTCTGAGTTTGAATTACATATAACAGTGAAAGAGAAAGACGCTTGGATTGCTTTCAAGGAAGTTGTTAACAAGTTTTTGGGTAACAAAAAAGACCCAGACTATAATATAACCATTGTATCTAATATGCTTAATCGCTTCAAGAGTTTGGGATGTTTAACGAGCTTAAAGGTTCATTTTTAAACAGCCAGCTAGACTACTTTTTGGACAATTTAGGAGCAGTGAGGAACAAGGAGAACGTTTCCACCAGGATATCAAGATAATGGAAAAATGCTATCAGGGACGTTGGAACACCAGGATGATGGGAGATTACTGTGGGTCCTTTCACCGAGAAAGTCAGCAAGCGGCACACAGAAAAAAAAGCCACATCCAAAGCTTCAAAGAAAAGAAAATATAAGCCCGTGGACTCTTAAAACCTTCATAAAACTTAGTATTTTAACACATAAATATATTTTATGTGTTAAAATAAAGTTCTGTTTGTCTTGTACAAGTTATTTTTTTTCCACTCCTATAAAATATTAGCATATTTCATTAAATCTGACATAGCCAAAATGTGACAAAACTGTGGGTGATACAAAATAATGAAATTCAAATTTGGATTTAGCACCCAAAAAAATATAAAGATCACCTATTAACATTAAAAAAGTTTTTTATGACCTTAATTTTGCAGGCCTGTGTTATTAGTGAAAAAATTTTCAAATCGATTCAAAATATATGTAATACATATGTACATTGTACATATTATGTTGTTTTGTTTCCTATTTAATAATATTATATCATAACATAATCTTCAGTTTCTAGTTTATTTAAAAATTCAATAAAAAAAAAAATTCTTCATTACATTAGCTTAGAAAATCTGTTTAATTTTCATTTTTCAACTTGAGATAGAACCATGCTAATTATAATGCAATAAATGAGAAACAAAACTCTATACATGTATGTGTGTTATAACACATGTATGTGAATATACTTCAGTTGTCTCACAAAATTCTTTAATAAAAAAGTGCAATATTTTTATACTTCATAAAGAACTGAGATATAAATATAAATTACTTATTAGACTAACAAAGAAAGAAAACTAATATAAAAGTGAAAATTTACATTTTTACTTAAAATAGAAAGAAAATTATAAGAATATTTTCTTCATAATTTTTTTTTGGCTTTTTAACCATGTAAAAATCGAACTGTCTAATGATAGGATCGAATGATAAAAAATGGCCAGAAAACCTACTTCTGGGCATCCAATGTGTCTGACTAAAGAACTTAGCCAAGCCAGATCAAAATCGAGTCTCCATACGAAATTTCATACGCATTAAACATTTCGTTCGAAAGTTACCGTGGCGACACACATATATATATATATATATATATATATATATATATATATATATATATATATATATATATATTAGTGAATATTATTTTCGTATTCTGGGGACCTCAAAACATATTTCTGTTATGGTCTCCGCCGGAGGTTGCGTCGTGACAGCTAGTGTAATAGCTGAATTTCGAGTTTTCGAAATTCGCTAAAAAGAAGAAATTATTATGCTTTTACTACGTAATAATATCTTGTGTATATCTTTTGTTCTTGGGGAGGGCGGGGGGGGGGGGGGGTATAACCCATCCCTTCCCTGTTTACGCGCCAGCTTAGTGACTACGGCTAACTATAATATACAGTCGTAAATCTGATATTTTAATAGCAAAAATCAAACAAAGTAAAATCTAGAACAGGTAGAATCTTAACAGTAGAAAAGTATGACATCTCATTTAGAATTACACGTACCTACCTGTGTACAAAGAATGAAACACAAAATCAGAGTATCATTTACATTAATTTTTAAGTAGTGAATTTTAACCTACACACATTTTATAAGCTATTCATATATAATATGCATGTATGTATATATATTGTGATATTACTTACACATATTATAATTAATAGGCCATGTCCAAAATATTTAATGATAAAAATTAAAAACATTTTTTTCTCTCTACAAACGCCACTATATTATGTGGTACGCACACTGCACAACACAGTAAGTTAAAAATAAGGGGCACCATTATATAACATTATAATAATTTCATGACTAATTGATAGAATATTTCAATGTTAATTTTACATTTATCTGACATAAAGTGATTATTTTTACAAACTTATTACATACTGTATACAATCCGGGTTAGAGCCGAGTTGAATAAATGTATTATATGAGCATTATTCATAGGATATGTACATACTTACAATTATATTATGTAAGTATAAATATATAATATATATACGGAGTTCAATTTTTAGGGTGTCGTATTATTACGGCCAACCGCTGATTTAAAGGGGGAAATAGGTTTAGATGACTTAAAAATTTTTATTCCATAAATTGTTAGTAAAACAATATTCCCAAAGTTTCAAGTAAAAATTTCAATTCGTTCTGATATTATGAGCGATTAAGTGAGCGGTTAATTTAGGACTCATTTACAATAATAATATTTTAACAATACATTCCCTTTTTTATAATTATTTTTATTAAATTTCTAGGCATCAGATACTGCTGTTAAGTGACACTGATGTTGTCAAGTTGTGAGCTCAAATGAAGAAGAAAAACGACTATTATATGGTGCGGAAATTGCTGACTAACCGGTAAGAATTAGTTTAAATAAGTAAATTACTTAAAGTGTACCCTCTAGCTCAAAAAGTTTTTAACCAATCATTTTAAAAATTGATATGTAGTTAGTTTCTTTAACTCTGGGCGGAGGCTGTAATCCCTACAAAGCGTGTCTCTGGGTGACGGATAGCGGAATGCTTCCCAGATATGGGTGGTAGGAGGGAAATGAAATACTTTCCGTGGACCAACAGTTAAACGGGGAAGAGGGCCTCGATGCCTTGGTTGGCAACCTTCCTAAAGAACGATACCCTAACAAAAAACGAACTTATTATTTATCAGTATGGAAACACTCGTTGTGGAAAATTTTCCCCCGTCTTATCGTATTGTGGAAGATGAGCTGCCCCACGGAATACGGGGGGGGGGCAACGTAACGATAAATTACAACAGGCCTGAGCACTTGGAAAAGAAGAATACACCGGATCCATTTAGGAGAAGGGATAATATTCTGAGATTCCCGCCCCCCCCCCACCTGAGGAAGAAACAGGTCCAACTCGGTCTTTGAGGTGATCGTGACTGAGGGTGTTCATTGAACTAGTTCGAGGAGACAAAGGTGTGATAAATCTGGAGAAAATGAAGAAATGCCAGAACTAACTGGCATGATGGAAGAACTGAGTAAAGTCGTAGCGAATTTAGTGAAACTACTGGTAATGTCAACACTAAAGTGGAGATAAAAGCCTCGGCTAAAAATATATCAAGTGGAAGGTAGATCAAATGTTGAGAATAATAAAGGAATGGAAGATACTACCACGTAAGGCGAGAACAAGGATTATTACTAAGGACACTAAAACATCGCTACATAGATAAACGAGGACTATTTATTACAGGATGTAGACAATATCACTGTTGAAAATACTTTTTATTGCAAACAAACTTATCAAAACACGTTAGGTCCATATAGAAGAAAAATATTCCCTTAAAATAAATTTAGAACCTCGTTTCATATCGAAATTTTGATCTCTAGATGCACAATTAACGGCTACATCAGATGGTGGTCTCCAATGTGTGGTGGTCTCCATATTTTCCAAGTAAATACTAAAAACAAACTGCAAATTTAAAATTAACGTAAATGCAATAATGAAAGAGATAAAGCCAAGAAAACGGAAATTATTTACATTCAACATGACGAACCATGGTTAAATTTAACTGAAATGAACCATATATGTATGTATGTCTAACATGTTCTCCAAGTTTCAGCAAATTATATATATTTCTACCTTGCCAAAAAATTCATAGAAATCACTAAAAAAGTCCTAAACCTATTTCCTCCTAAACCTTTCAACCTGTTCAAATAAGATTTAGAGAAACCAAAAGGGGGAGAGCTTTATAACTCTCATGTTTTTCGAGCTTCAGGGCAAACTTACACTTTTTTTAAATGGAACTATATATTTATTTTTCGATAAAACCGATCTAATACATCAATTAAAACATGCGGCGAAGAAAATTTTCCAAATTGTACACTACGTCGAAATATATACTTTATGTGATAAATCGTCAATAAAAGTTTATTTGAATTCCCTCTATTTTATCCCGAAAGTTGTGAAAAACTAGCTACAGTCTACAGAATCCTTATTTAATGTGTGTACTGTATGAACTTGGTTACTTAAAAAAAATTATTCTCTTCTTTATTCAAATATAATGTTAAGATTCTTTTCATGCTGACAAAATATTATTATTACATGTATTAGTATTAGTATGTTTTAAACTATAATAATATTATACCGTGTGACCAATTTTGATATCTTCTTTTAAAATATTGTTTTTCTACAATTTTAGTGGAAAGTAGGCTTTTGCGCTCTGTGAAGAGAGCGCAAAATGTGTATTTGCCGAAGACTCTCGTTGCCGAGCAACAAATTTCTACTTTGCGCTTTAAAGCGAGAAAGTAATACTTTGTCGCTCGCTCAACGTATATTTAATTACAAATCGGGTAGGCGTTGTTTATATTTTCTATGGTAGCCAATAATAGTATATTGCTGGGCTAAAATCCAACCTTCACGTCCCCGTTCGTGCCCGGCGGGCAACTGTTAGCTTCGGCTAGCAGGCTGAGGAGGCTCTGGTAATTTTTTCGACGAGGATGATCGTCGTGTGATCGGCAGTGGAACAACTCCGTATAATGTGAACAATCACCGAAAAGCTTGGATCGACAGATTTAGAAAAGAGACGACTTTCTTGAATAGTGAAAAGCATTTGTGAGCTTAGTAGCATCTACGGATATGATACCGAGTTTCGTGATCATGTGTCACTCGCGTCGGAAAATGTGATATTTTTTTTGTGATTTGTTTTATTTTGTATGTGATAGACACTGTGATCTATTTGTTATGCCACTGGGCTTCCGAACCCCCGGTGGTAATTCTTTTATCTGTGATATTGCCTGCGGCATCCTTTCCGCTCTCCGTACCCTCGATCTGGACGAATGTGGCCTAGCCGACGTATCGGTTCTCCCGTGTAAGTCGAACCCCGACGCTGACTGAACGGTTGTAAGTTGCTCACTCAGTAGGCAGCCGTCACCTGTTCCTTGCACGGATGAGTTCGCTGGCGTCGACGAAGCCGTTTCGAAATTGTCGAGGCTGTGGAGAGCGGCATCGTGTCGCAGTGCAAATTATCTTCTTTTTGACATCTGTGATATTGTAATCTTAGCTGTGATATTTGTTGCTCTGTCAAGATTAAAGAGAGGGCTTGTGATACTCTGCGGCATTCCTCTTCTCCCTGTACCCTCGACTCGGACGAACATGGCCTAGTCAAGTACCGGTCTCCCGTGTAAGTCGAACCCCGACGCTGACTGAACGGTTGTAAGTTGCTCACTCAGTAGGCAGCCGTCACTTGTTCCTTGCACGGATGAGTTCCTATGAGTTAACGAAGCCGTTTCGGAATTGTCGAGGTTGCGGGAAGCGGCGCCTTGTCTCAGAGCTACTAGAACTTTGACTGTGATACATCTGATGACCACCTGATCTGTGATACTTATTGTTTTTCGTTTTTTAATTAAGTTTACTTATTGTTTACCTAGGCTGTGATATTAGTTGTTATGCCTCCGGGAGCCCTCTACACCCCTGTGAAGTATTGTGTTATTTTCTTTTATATCCGTTTTTAATTCATTTTAGCTTTTAATATTTGTTTCTTACCTCTAGAAGCTCCCAGTCAGCTGGTTTGACTAGGTAATGGCTTCGAACAGTTAGAGTTTGTCTGAAAAAAGAAATTTGTTTCTGAGTATCTACGGAAGTCTCTCCATTCTGCTGAGGGTCTTGTTTAACATATAGTGGCGGTAATAAAATGCCCTTTTGTATATATATTATTTTTGCTTGAGGATGGAACATCCTGTTTGACCTGGTAGGTCACGTCCCTTCTCTCATTGAGAGTTTCCTTTAGATCCTGGGATGGCAGGGTCTGCTTGTTAATTTGTTTTTATTATATGTGTTTGTCCGTTGTCTAGAGCATTTATGTGTCCCTGTCTGTTTTGTGTATGTGTTTTTATTTACTATCGTTTGTATGACGGCGCATGCCCTCCGCTGGCGATGCCGCCGGACACTGCTGACCGCGCCATCCACCGGCAGCAGTGCTCCAATTTTAATAAAAAAAAAAATAGTATATTATTCAACGAGCTAGTAATGATAGCTATTACTCACAAATTGTAATGCATCTGAGTGGGTAATAGCCATTGCAAGCGAGTAGAATACGATATTTTTGCTACGACTTTTTTCCTTTTTGATTTAAATAAAAATGAATATAAATTTTAAATCAAATTTTTAATTTATTTCTAATTTCAATCAAAACAAAACATAAACTACTTTGTTTACTTGAACGTTACTACGCAACATATATTAAATTAAAACTTGATACATACATATATACACAAAACAATCGCAAACCCACTGAATAATGGTTAATACTGTGATTGCATTGGTCAGGAAAGTATTGAGTAATGAACATACCTCCACACCTTTGAATAATGCCTAACTTTCTCAACAATTAACAGATATAATATAATGAGTGTGTTCTTCAACAGGAGTAGAACAATAAACAGATTCTAAAATTATTATTTTTATCGTAATCAAGTGAAATATTAATTTTATTAAATTTCAAAATAACTGCAAAATATTAATTAAAAATAATAAATAACTATAATTAATAAATAATAAGAATAAAAAATTTAAAAAAATATGTATATATATGATGGAAATATGTAATAGTGACAGTTATTTCTCAAGTACACATCCAGATATTGTAATAAAAAAATTTAAAAATTAAAAAATTTTTATTTATGAATTTTATCTTTATTGATTTTTAATATTTAGTGATATAGTGTTTAGTGGTATTTATGTTTTATTGATTCGTAATGGTAATCGTATTTGGGGTTGTATTATTTCCAAAACTCGGGTTTGATTCGGAATTCGATCAGCAGAGTACCTCCAGGTGTTGTGGAAATAAGAGAGTGTGTGGCAGTGGAACGTTTTGGTCGCGAATCGTTTTCCCAAAGACCTCAAAGGTCCCCTATTAACGATCAATAATCTGAAATTATTTTAATAATGTTGGAGGATACTAAATCAGAATACGGAAATTTCCAACGTACAAATTTATTATAATTTAGAAATGAGCAAAACAACATTTTGTAACAATATTTGAAAATTCTTAAAAATTTAAGAATTAAATTTTTACAAATTAAAGAAGTTGAATTAATATTTTTTCTTTTACAGTTTAAAGACTTATGGATCAATTATATATGAAATTTACACAATGTATTTTAAAATGGAACTTGCATTTTAGTTATTTCGTGTGGCTATACTTTTCAGTAGGCAGTGCACGATTTTTGAAAATATGCGTATGCAATTTTGAAAAATATAACCGCACTGATTCCTGAAATTTACAATTTTCTAATTAAGGTTTCACAAACGTAATAAAATCACAAACGTAACTTTCCAAAATATCGTACCAAGTGGTACTATTTAAGATTTCAATTACTATATTTAGAAATTTTCATTTAATTAATTTGCCTTTTAAAAAAAATCATGACTAGAAATGGTATATGCATATTTTTTTTTTTATATAAATAAAATATCGAAAATGAAGTTAAGTTGAAAGCAAGAAATTTACGCTAGAAATTAAATTTCATAAATTTACTATGTGATTTAAAAGATTTGAACAGATATCGAAACAGTTTGTTAAAGGTAACACGTGTTTAAATTTTTCAAAACGGAAAGCGGAAGTGACCTAGGAAATTCAATATTTTAATAATTTAGTATTTGTGGTATCGATTTCCAAATGAAAATAGGATAAGATATAAAAATTGACCTGTGTGACGAAATGTGACGAATTGATCTCGTCACAATATTTCTGAAGCTGCAAAAACTATAGTATTAAAGTAAATATTAACGTCCATTATTATTTTTTTAAGTATCTTTTAAAAAAAAAAATTTATAAGATTGTAGAAAAAGTTTTGTGTGTAATTCGAGAACAACATTCTCAATCGAGCGGCAAACCACCATTTTGCGCTCTTAATACACAAAGAACTATTAACTATTCTTTTGTTAAATTATTATTGGAGTTTTTTAATGCAAGTTCCAAATCATACTATTAGAGTTTCTTTTAGATTTTTATGATTTAAATTAGGTACCCACATATTTAGGTCCTTTATTTGAACGATTTATTTCGGTTTTACTTTTATTAAATTCCGTATTAGTTAAATTTATCGTACGATGGTTAAAATTTAAATTTGTTTACAAACTTTTTAGATTCACAATTGGTTTTTACAAAATAATAAACAATAAGATAAAAAAATTCTCTCAAAACAATCTTAGTTAATCAATATATTTAATACAGTTCTAAAACAGAACTACTTTGAATCCGGCAACAAATTTTTCCGGCAGACAAGTGGTCTTACTACGGGACCACAATTAAATGCCTTGCTGGCAGAAAATACATATATTATGTCGAACTTAAAATAAATAATTAATCTATTTAATAGATTTCTTACTGACAGGCAACACACAGCCTAAACCGTTGAGTTTAAAAGAATGAGATCTTGGAAAGGAGTTTCGCAACGTAGGTCAGCACTAAGAAAGGATTTTTGAAAATTTGTCCCCTAAGTGGGTTAAATAAGGAATGAAAATTTGTATGGAAATTCGTCATTTTTGAAGGTAGACATATATATTAGTATATTGTGCAATAAGTGCGGGAAATTGTCGATTGCCCACGAAAGGGAAGTTGAGTGCACGAACGTAGTGAGTGCGCTCATTCGCTTGAGTGAGCAATCGACAATTCCGCACGAGTTGCACATACTATTTTTTACTACGAATTTCACATATTTTTTTCTATTATTATTACTATTTTTGACATTTTTATTACTTTTTAAAATAATATTTTTAAGTGTTCCTCTTTTTTTTCTGAATTAATTATTGTTTAAATTACTTTGTTGGTGGTTTCTATAGAAATAATTATGAAGTATTTATTAAATGAAAAATCAAGAGGCGGCTTTGCGTGTTTTGACTAAATTTTGCGTGTTTTATTGTCAATTTACGTGTGGAAAGTTACTTTCCGTACGCAAAAAAAGTATGTGTGAAGAGTACAGTGAGCAAACAGCTATTTTACGTACAGAAATGTGTGCTCCAAGTTAGTACTTCTCCTGCATGAGTAATAAAAAAATATATTACCATTGCTATTAAAGTAAATAATACTAACGTTGAAAACGTTTATGGGGACTTATTTCAAATTTCAAATATAATCATATTGGTGGGGTACTTTTAGGGTGTAATGAATAAACCATTAACTAAACGACATGTAAAATTTTGACGTAGATATGTGTATACTACATTGATGGATCAATTCGCCTACTATGAAAAATTTGTAGAATCACTAAATTCAATAGATCGTAAAATTCAATTCGATTTCGAGTTAGAAAAAGATAATATAGTATTAATTTCTTAGATTAAACTATAACCAAATTTAACAATATAAGTATTTGATTTTAATATATACAGGAAACCATCATATTCTGGCCCTACAGTTTTTAACATCTTCGCATCAACATAAAATTGCAGCCTATAATAAACAAATATTTTACTTCGCAAAATACCACTTTTATTTTTGAAACTGTGACAATATTGTTTCAATTCATTTTCAAACAGAATAAAAATTACATTCGATACATGCCTTATATACTATCTGTATAATTATATTTTATCTATCTATATACTTATGAAGGGGGAGTGGTATGTGATATGGAAGTGGAAGGGGTGGGGGGTAGTAGGAAAATTCAAAAGTCAAGAAAAACAAGATTACATACTTACATGTGACAAATAGCAAACACGTGACAAAAGAGTGAAACTTAAAATTAGCAAAACATACCGCAAATACTGTTTTAAAGGCTTAAGTAAATTATAATAAGTACTGAAAATAAAGTTAAACTGTAAATATCAGTGTAATCATTTAAATATGTTATTCGTTTCCTGTTCCCTTTTCACGCGGATCCGCATCTTTGTATGAAAGTCTTTGTCACGTGTTTAAAATTTGTTTTCCCATAATTCTGTATCCGACTTCTATCCCTATCTCCTACAACTGCTGCCATCCCTTACTACTGAAAATAATTTTTACTTTCTTTGTAAATGGGCTATTAAGCTTGAAACAACTGTCACAATTAAAAAAATAAAACTACCAATTTGTTCTAAGTAGAGCATTTGTTTTATTATGTACAAATATAGAACACCATAAAGTAACGCTTAAATCAGTGAATATTTTTTAACACCTTAGCGGTCTTTGACGTCATAAGACGTCAAGTGAAACCTTACTAACTCATACACCACGTCGTAGTACATCAACAATTGCATGTAAAGTGTACCTACCTATTAGCTGTCAAAATAGTGTATCAGTTAGGCGTTTTGTCATTATCGGTTATGACCTTTATGGTTTTAATATTGCTTCCGGCTCTCATAAAATTGCATTAGCTAATAATGGTAAGTAATGTTCAACATGTTACCATCAGAATTTTCAACTTTTGCGCTCTTATGGCATTCTCTATTTCAAATTTGGAGAACACTACGTACCTATATACCTGTTGTAACATGAGTTCCAAAAAGTCTGAATCGTCCGAGGTCACAGATTTGCTGTTATAACTAACTTATATTGGTTTTTAAAACAAACGTACTATAAAACATTCGTATCTAGGGTTTTTAAGATATTTATTATTTATGATTCCTGTTTCGGCCATCTGTCAAAGTGCATCATTTTTTGTGTTTTTTCAAAGCGTCTTTTCATTAATTAGATATTTCTTAAGTATTACATTCGTTGCTGTTAATTCTTATTATCATCAGGTAAGTTATTTGTTAAAAATTACAATATTTCGATTAAATATGAAAAATTGTGTTTTAATTGTGAAAGATTCAGCCATGTTGGACTTTCTTGAAATAACAGTGGAGCTATTTATACAAATTTTTTAAGTAATCAAAATAATAATTATAAATTAAATGTTTAAATTAATAATTATAAATAAATTAAATTTACGTTTTCTTTCATTGTAGCATTGTTCTTAACGAAGAACACGATCGTTTTTTATTAAAAGCGTATTACAGAAGTGCGGTAGAAACCAATGAAAACGTGTGGAAGTACGACTATGACGTTACACTACGGCAGTTTAACGTTCAATTCCCCGAATTTGAATTAGAAATGGACAGAAGTACTTTCAGAGAGTATACTCAGTGTCTGGCTGGAAGATTTGAAACAACGAGTTCTGTAAAAAGAGGATCTTCGACAGGTTATCATTGATTATAAATATTTCAATTTTTTTTAGCGTGCTTATTTATTTAACTTGTTTGTACAGGCAGACCGAAAATCGTTACAGACGAAGTTGTTGAAGATTTAAGAGCACGAATAAATCGCAGCCCAAAAAGCCTCTATCTCAGCTATCAGCACAAGTTGGGATTTCCAAAACAAGCTATCATAGAGCTCTACATAAAGAATTAAAAATGCGTGCATATAAAGTTTCAGTGGTTCAAGAATTACATCCGTTGGATTACGGTCAACGGGTATCATATTGCCGTTGGTTTCAAAATATCGTGGACGACAATTTTTTGAATCACTGTTTCTTCTCTGATGAAGCATGGTTCCATTTAAGTGGCTATGTAAACAGTCAAAATTATAGAATATGGAGTACGGAAAATCCTCACCAATTTGTTGAAACCACATTACATCCAATAAAAATTGGAGTATTTGTTGCTATGTCGCGACAACGTATTGTTGGGCCAATCTTCTTCGAAGGGTCTGTTACCGCCGAGACGTATCGCCGGGATATTCTTGAGGTTTTTATTAACCAATTAGATGACGAAGACCTAAGAACCGGGTATTTTCAACAAGATGGTGCATCGGCCCATACAGCAGCTGATACGATAAATTATTTGACTGAATTTTTCGAAGATCGAATAATTAGCCAACGTACAGAGATACCATGGCCACCTAGGTCACCCGATTTAACCCCCTTAGACTATTTCCTATTTGAATATTTAAAAAATACCATATATAAAAATAAAATGCATACAATTCAAGATTTGAAGGATGCAATTACAAATGCAATTGAAAACATTAATCCAAACATTTTGCAAAATGTTTTTGAAAATATGAAAAAACGAGTGGCCAAGTGTTTGGAAATGGAAGGCAACCATTTCCAGCAATTTTTATAAATTTTGAATAAAAAATATTCTTACAGAAAATAATATGTTATTTTATTTATTATTGTACCTGATGTTTTTTTAAATGCACCGCTATTGGACGATAGTTCTATACTTGCTATAACATAAGCGGCAAAATTGTTAAAAACATGCACTGAATGACCTCGAGCGACTCAGGTATTTTAGAATTCCCTGTATTTCTGTAAATTTTTTAGTAATAAATAGTTTTTTATTTTATGATATAATTTGTACTATTCTTATGATAATTTTATTACAACAACTATATTTAAAATTAAAAGATATAATGACATTGTTTATCGATAAATAAAATATCTACATAATTTTTTTTTTGTGTAGTGTAAAACTATATAACAAAATTTATGAACGACATAAGTTACATTCACACGGCTTACAAATATTTTTTCATTTAAGAGAACACAAATATATTAATTAACATGAATTGGTTGATATTCTTCATGTGTATTAATAATTAAAAATTATGTTTTTTACTATAACTACAACAAGAATGTTTGATAACGTGATTTTTTTCACGAAATCGAATAAATGAAAAGAGAAATGTATATTTTCATCTCAGTGATCAAATTTATATTTACATTTCTTTGAAACATGCTTTTATTCCAAGAATTTCAAAATGTATACATATGTATAATATAATTATAATTAGGTATATCTTAACTAGTATATATTCACTTTTTGAAACATAAGTAGGTAGTCTGCTGGGGTATAAAATATATTATATATTTTCTAAATTATTAATTAATTTGCTTTAAAAAAATAAAATATTTTACTGAGATCGTAGCATTTTTATTTAATCACTTTGACAAATATTTTTTGTGATAATATTCAGGCATATAGAAGTGAAATTTAAACAGTAATTTTGAACAGGAATAAATTGCACGTTTTCATACTTCAGAGAATTTATTTATCTAGATCTGCTTACACTTACACCGAAAATTGATAGTACAAACGACAAATTTTGGTGTACACGGTACCGTCGATTCGTAAATTTAAAAAAATGAATAATGTTGGTACAAAATGAAATATTCTTATAAGATTGTAGTAAATAAAAGAAAATACAAGTTAATAATGACTAACTTTAATTAATTAATAAATAAATAAATATCATTTTATAAATTAATCCGACAATAAAAAAAAATTACATTTATTGAAAATACTAAAAAATAACAGCAGGAATATATTATGCATTAGTACTTAACTATTGTCATAGAAATTAAAAGAATGTATTTTACTAATTGACGGCAAACGTGCCTAGAAAGGTGTTATCTTTTTTGACATATTATCCTTAGTAATTATAGTAGCCAAAAAAAAAGATCGAACGATGCATATGTGTCAAGTCACTTAATTTTGACGTTTTAGAACTTCAAGAATCCCAAAGACTAACAATCCAGAAGGAAATTATTTGGACGTTTGAACGTATGTGTGTAAATATTTTGGCGTTTAAATAAATGAATATCTCTAGATCTATTGGGGTCATAGATATGAAACCAAGCTTAAAATAATTTTATATATGTGGCACTAAAAGAGCTAAATTTGGATAAATTTTGTTCACTTTGTTTTTAAAATTATCGGCATTTCTAACTTTTTGGAAAAATTGAAATTTTTTTTTTCGTTTTTATTCGGACTTTATTCAAGAAAATTGATGAAACTGGTACGAACGTTATTGCAAAAGGGCAATAATTATTTTACTCATTTACTGATTATTTTAAGGGTAAGACTTTTCTTATAGGTCGCGTGACTTAGGAAAATTTTAAAATTTTCCTGTTTTTTTTTTTTTTTTTTTTTTTTTTTTTTTTGTTTCAAATGTAAGAAATGAAAATTGTTTTGAAATTTTGTGACAAGGTAAGGGTCGCAGCATACCTTCAATCAGCAGCCGATTTTTTTTTGAGTAACATAAAATATCGGGTGACCCGAAATATGAACCCCACCTGGGGGAAACCAGAGTCAAAATTTCGAAAAATTTTATTAAATATAATTTTTAGAAATTTCAGTTGGCAACAGTTTTTTTGACTGTTATTCATAAATGACTATGTATCAGTTTCTTATGAGTTATACACTGGAACCTCCATTCTTCAGTAGATTTTAAATAGAAAAGGCACAGAAGATAATTATAAATCTGTTGTCAACTTTTTCTCAAGAAATTACTGTGGAATTATATTATTACCTACTCTTTAGACTATTTTCCAGTTTTTCATGACGTAACAGGCTAAATGTAAAAAATTAAATATAAAGGTATTTTTATAATAAAAATTAACTATATAGTCTTATATTATAATTTGATAAATGATATAATCTAGTAAACATTAAGTAGTTAAAATTTTTATGTAGAGACATGTATCTGCATAATTATTATATATGTTACATGATTCAGAAAAGCAGAAAAAATATTAAAATATATAAAAAAACTCCATATAGGATGCTTCAGAAACAATTGTAATATTCTCCTTGAAGGTGGTAAGATGGATTAATCTATAGAAATAGAATTTACAAACAGATTTATGTTCCGAAGAGAAGCTTGTTTAATATATAGTGTAACAGTTCAATCAGAATCAATACTATAGTGTACCTCATTTTCAAAAGTATTGACTATTCCATTTGAAACACCTTGTACTGGCGTTTGAATGACCAAATATTCATGGAACGGATGGACAAATTGACGGAGAAACCGGTCTTTTTTTTATTTTTATTTTTATTTTTTTTTTCACTGAACTTACGTTATTTTTAAATTATTCCTCATTTACATATTTTTATTAATAATTAATAATTTTTTTTCTTTATTATTAAACGACAAAACGACGTTGAAAATTATTCAACGACACAGAATATAATATATGATATGTTAACGTGGATGTTCAACAAATTAATGATTTTCAATGTTCGTGCATTCTTTTTATTTATTTATTTCCATCTATATTTTTGTAGTTATCTTTTTTGTGATTTTATTTATTCTCTCAATAGTTACTGATTAATTAGTAATCAATTGGAGATTAATATTTTATTATTTAAAATAAAAGAATATTTAAATTTATTTATTAATTAATGTTTCTTTTATTTATTCAGTTGATAGTTAAATAAAAATGTTTATGTAAATGAGTTTTTTTTTTTTTTAAAATAATATTTGTAAAGTGAATTTTCAACAAGATTTTTTTTTATTTTGTGTTATTCTAACAGGTTATCACTGTCTATACTGAACGGGAGTAAACGGAACTATACTAATAACAAGATAATTTTGTATTCCAAGACTGGAAGTAAAAGTTGAGTTTCTTTGGATCCAATTGTTCGGTAAGTTAATTTCTATAATGAGCAGGAACGAAAAAGAAATTTATTTCCGGTGGCATCTTTAGTTTTTGGCAAGTAAGAAGCAGTTTAAAATAAAACATTTTTTTTCAGGACTTCAAAATTTAATAGTCGTTAGTCGTATATCGTAATATAAATAGCAACAATCTTTAGATATTCGAGGATCTTATTTAGGTAATCTAACAAGGAGAGGTCACTCTGTGTGGGTCACCGATTTGACCGAGCCACTGTGTAATTAAAGAGGTTCACTAGTGTAGTAAATCCTTAAAGCCCTAGGATGCAACACTCGGAAATAAAGAAGTTTGTCTCAAAAGTTTTAGGTTTACAGTTAGTACAAGCTCCAACAATTTGAACTTACGAAAGTTGTCTTGGCAATCTGAGCAGCGAGCGTATATGTTTTTTCATGAAAAATATTTATTTATAAGCATAATTCACCACGTACAATTGTTTTTTTATTTCTTTCTTTCTTACTTTATCCATAGAAAATTATTGTTGCATCTTAGGACTTTGGAGATTTACTATACTAATGAACCTCTAAATACACGGAGACTTGGCCAAATCGGTGACCCACACAGCGTGACCTCTCCTTGTTAGTTAATAATATTTATCCTATTGTTAAAATTATAATTTCATACAAGCCGCGACTATAATTAATTCGTACTGCGTTATATGGAAACCAGGTTGTAAAAAAATTAGCAATAGTTTTTCATATTTTGCATGATTAGTACAAAAATTTGTACCGCATTATATAAAAATCATTTATTATATTGTGAAATATGTAAGCAAACACATAAGTAGAACACTAGCACAAAGTAATGGTATTATGGGCGCAAGCTGAAAAGACCTCCAGAAACTGAGGTGAGAAGAACACAAATTGTATTATTTCCGTAGTTACTAACCAAACCAAGTAATTATGTTTTTATATGAGTGAGTGAGTAAACTTTTATTTATTAATATGGTAGACAAAGATAAATGCAGATGTAGATAAAAAAGTTCTTTTTAGCTTGCGGCCATAATACATACGGTTACAAAAAAACAAACACAAGGCTGCAGTTTAACAGTGTTATTGGCTATTGAATTATTTTCACGATTTTTTTTTCAAATAATAAGTAGTTTTTGAAGTAAAAACTTTTGTAGCAAGGGTAACTCTACGTAAAAAATCTGTAATGTCGTGGCAAAAATTTCACTGGTTCAGTAAATACATTATTTCACCAGTTCATAAACTTCGTAATCATTAACACTGTGCTGTACCTATAATTATGTTAAGAGAATTTATTTACTTATTTTTTTCTAATTTCAAATGTTATCGAGTGCCTGTGAAACATTATTAATGTATGCCGGACTTTTGTCCGTATTTTATACATACACCAATATTCATATGTTCACTTGATGTCCAGCTTTAGCTGATACTTGAACACTCGATTTATTTTGGTATGTATGACCAATTCATTATGTTAATTAAAATTCACATAGTATTTGAAAAATTATCAAATTGAATCGGCTGGGACTTGAACGCGGATCTTTTGGTGCTAGCCAAGATCCTTACCAATTAGGTTACCGACCATTTGTTCGAGTGCCACTCCAATGGCAAAGCAATGCCAAAGCTCGTGTGAAGTATCGTTTAAAAGAGAGAGCTACATCTAAAAGTTCTAAGAATATTTTTTTTTATAATTTTTAGTTCAATGTTAAAATGGTGTATAGCTCAAAATTTGCTAGGAATCTATATAAGATTTAAATATACATAGATAAATGGAATCCTAACAGTGCCACCTGGACTTTTTTTGGTCGATTTTTTTACCTACTTTTATTTTTTCATATTCTTTTCAATTTAAATATTTTTGTTAGTTCAAAACGTTTAAACGCGAAAACAAACATGTTAAACGTATCATTAAATTTTATTGATTGCTCTTAATATAATTTTCATGATAACATAATTTTACAAAATAAAGAACCATTTAATAGATATAACTGACTATCAGTTTTGTATAAAAGTGTAATTTACTGCAATTCATACTTCGTTTTGTAATGTAGTCTTGATTCTGTATTTTACAGAACCAAAGTCAAGGCCAACACTTAATAATTTAACAAGGCCAATTCCAAGATTATAAGTATGGCAGTAAGACTCATTTCAAAACTCAAGTGAGCAAGGTCAAGAAAAAAATAAAACTCTTATTAAAATGTAAGGAATCTTAGCAATTTACCAGATATTGTTGTTAAAATTTTTGAAAATACTTTAATCGGATTTACTAATTTATATTTTAGTAGAGTTTATGAAGGTTTCTTAAAAATTTTCATCGAAGTATAATTTAAATATTCAAGATTGAGCAAGGGTAGTCTTCTTAGGTTCCTAAAATTAGACTTCAAAGTTAGGTTGCAGTATTCTTAAATAAGACGAACACAAAATCGAGAGCAAGATTGAACTTCACAAGGGGCCAACAGGGCCAAGGTTATTAGGGCCTTGATCTTGTATTTGTTCATCACTATGTTGTGAATAAATCTGTGTATACTAATGACTCAAATTACTTTTCTAATTATGTTTAAGGCGTAGGGGCGACATATCCGTGTTTATATTTTACTGTATTTTATTCTGTTTTTTTTGTTTTAAATATATGACATTTTTTTGGCTTGAAACGTTTAAAAACATTCTATGTTTTATGTCAACACAACGATAATTTATTGCATCCTTCGTTTCAATAACAAAAATATCTAGTGAACTGTGATTTGGTTAATTCACGGAGACAAATGACCAATTGTTTAACAGAAGACAGAGAACACTGGACTTGGCTAAACAACACTACATAGATATACTTACATTATATCAAAAATACAGAGTGTATATTTTACAAATATACAAGTTTTCTTTCAACTTGTTTTTCTTACTGTTTGTACATCTGTCAAAACTCAAAACAGTCGAATTTTGCAGATATATTTTCCCTTCCACACGAAGGTGTGTACCTATAAATAATTACCATGCAATACTTACATCATCAATAAACTATAATTTATCATATTAGTGGTGTGAGCGCTGAGGAGACAAAATGTATTATGGTTAAATAGGAGGGGTTCTGCACGTAAGAAGACCCGGTATTGTAAATATCAGTGCGAGGTACAATAAAACGGAATATTTCAACTAAGTGTGGATCCACAATGGACTACTTGGTTAATGCATTTGAAGACTGCAATACTGTAATCGTGTGGGTAATATTCCCAACAAGGACATACGTTTTTTAAAAATTTACACGGATAACTCAGAAATCATAAATACTGAGCAAGACTAGCACCGGTCAGACCAACACGGTCATCTTGCGGGCTAAGTGGATGTCATATAATTATATTGCACTACTTGACTTATACCCAAAACCACTTAAGTAGGTAATAATTTCTGAACACAATTAAAGTCAAGTGGATTTAAATTTCGACAAAGAAAATATAGTATGTGTTTTGGTCAGTTTGTCACGTTTTAGCTCTTATGTCAAGTATGCAATATAATTTCTTAATTACCGTTCCGGGCGCTCGCCACGGTCTGTCCTCACACTTATCGTTTAATAATATTTTACAATATTATTTTTTATTACTCATGCGGGAGAAGTACTAACTGGGCGCACACATTTCTGTACGCAAAATAGCTGTTTGCCCACTGTACTCTTCCCACATACATTTTGCGTGCGGAAAGTAAACTTTCCGCACGCAAATTGACAATAAAACACGCAAAATTTAGTAGAAACAAGCAGAGCCGCCTCTTCATTTTTCATTTAGTAAATATTTCATAATTATTTCTATAGAAACCACTAACAAAGTAATTTAAACAATATTTAATTCAGAAAAAAAAGACAAAGACTCAAAAATATTATTTTAAAAAGTAATAAAAATGTCAAAAATAGTAATAATAATAAAAAAAGTATGTGAAATTCGTAATAAAAAATAGTATATGCAACTCGTGCGGGATTGTCGATTGCCCACTCAAGCGAATGAGTGGGCAATCGACAATTTCCCGCACTTATTGCACAATATACTATTACAGTACATAATGACCACATTTTAAGTATAGAAAATGTCTAATAGTCACAACCTTTCCGCTTAAAATGAAAGTACACCCAGTCAGACAAATATAGCAGTACTTAAATGAACATTTACTGTAATGCTTCTTTTTCTTGTTTTACTTGAATATTATACACCGAATGTGTACAAAGCATAGACGTTTGCATGTAGTATAAGTTGGTACGCGTATTTTTTGACGCCCACAAATTTTATTCTAAGTAAGTACATTTATAGTTAGCTGTTTGTTATAAGTGCCTACAAAATACGCGTTTATCCTATAAAAGTGTTACCAGGATGTGTACCATATACTCCTGTCGTAGCACCCTGCATAACATAGCGAATTTCCGTTTATAAACAAAAATTAGGTTTTCTTAAAAACTAGTTGACGTTGAATAATAGTTTAAAGACCTTTTTATGTGATTTTTTCTCCTCTTTCCAATGGTGTAAAAAAATTTCACAACAGTTTTTGAATAAGGGAAAATTTTGGCAATGACTAATTTTTTTTCGAAAAATGCACCAAAAACCATGTTCCGGGCATCGGACGTGTCTTACAATCTTTCTGTCTCTTTCTCTCTGCAACTTAAATGTCCAGTGTTTGACGCTGATGAGTTCGAATTAACGCCTCGTTTTTTTACGTAGCAATGATTTTTCCGTTCGAATTACCAAGTGTATAAAAATGTATTGTTTTAGTTCGAAATATAAAGAGATTCTGTGATATCTTTAAATTATAGAGAGTTTCGAATTATCGCAGGTTTGAATTAACGAGAGTCTACTATATATATATATATATATATATATATATATATATATATATATATAATATATATATATATATATATATATATATATATATATATATATATAATATTTTCGGTTTCTGGGGACCTCAAAACAAATTTCTGCAATAGTCCCGGGCTCAAGTCGTGTCATGACAGTGGCTGTAATAGCCGAATTCCATTCTGGAAATTCGCTAATATAAAATATTTACTATTTCAAATAGGATGTAAAATGTTTCGTTTTAAATCGTTTGATTTTCAAAAATGCCTACATAAAAAGTTACAATAAATTGAACAAACGAATGCGAAACGAGTGACGCAAGAAACCACGTACATTACCAAGTACAGTCAACGGCAATACGAATAAACATAATTATGTCATTTATATGTACCTAATTAGATAGTTTTAGATAATATGTAGTTAACGTGGTGTGGCACACAGCTTCCTCGTACTCGTAACAGACTTTTATATACAATCTTTAAAATGATTTTATGTTTAAATTGCTTTTTGTTTTAAATTTCGTACCTTATCATATTATTACGGGGATATTTCATATAAAAATTATTTTAATATATAAAATTTCCAAATTTTCCATCAAATATGTACCCTGAAATTATACTTTCATCATACATTTCATGAAAATTTGTTGTAATTCAAGATATTTATTATATAGCCGTACCAATAATTTTAGAAGCATTTCTATTTTAGGCCCACTTTGGAGTACCAAGGCCCTGGAAGATCATTTTAACTTTATCTTCAACTTTTTCGGAAATCTCAATAGTATTTGAACAGAATTTTGTCAAAAGTTCTTCAACTTTTTAATTTGCACCCTATTTGGTGGCACTAACGGATGAATTTGATTACACGTTCATTTAAATTTAATATTCCGAAATTAACGTTGTGTATATTCATATTTTAATAGCATATCTAATTTTCATAGCACGAGACCTTTTCGTAACAGAATGCGCTTTTTCACCTAGAAAAGTCAATAATTCGAAAGTTACAGTAAAATACGGACATTTATCGAAGCTATTGGAGAAGTTCAAATATTGGTATAAATGTTTCTAAAAACAGTAAATTTGTTAATAAAGGTAGGTTTTTGGTAAAAATAAATAAATTTTAGTCCCAAATTTAGGGAACCGTTTCCATTTGGGTCAAAAAAAGACAAAGATCTTAGAACATTGCCTCAGACTGTATACTTAACTCTTGCAGCACCACAATATTTCTTTTTGATGATGTACATACAACATTTTTGAATTGCCATTAGTGATGATTTATTTATTTCAATGATCAAAATGCAAAACACTTTTTGTTCGTTCTAGAGAAATGAAATAATGCAGTCTACTTACATATGTGCACATAACAAAAGTACAATACATACATTATTGTGAAACAAACATGGTAAATTGATTCATGTTTTACACGTTTATTTAAATATTTGCTGGTTGTTTATTCAGTTTACTTTTTTTATAGCGAGTTTTTTATAAAAATTTATTTGCTGCTATACGAAAATAGTTACACACTTGTTAACATAATAGATAATCCTAAAGTACATTAATGGAAAACGAGAGTGGTTTTTTTCAATAAATTGTTTTTAAAAAAATGAATAAATTGAA
This sequence comes from Brachynemurus nebulosus, assembly GCA_035578155.1. Lineage (NCBI taxonomy): Eukaryota > Metazoa > Arthropoda > Insecta > Neuroptera > Myrmeleontidae > Brachynemurus > Brachynemurus nebulosus. The sequence goes on along the minus strand of JAPWDM010000001.1, from coordinate 42,786,781 downwards.
TTTTAAGAATTTAAAAAATGTTTTGCCAGATTGTTAATATTATGAAAATAAAGTTTGCCCGCATGCGTTAGAGAAAATTTAAAATGTGAAACCAATAATGAAATGATATGTAGTATTTTATGCTCCTACAATTATATTAATGAAATTTTGCAAACGAACTCTGAAATTATCAAGTTTAAAATAGACTCCAATCAAATATTTAAAGTAGAGCAGGGGTGCTCAAACGGTCAATCGCAAGTGCATTTTGAGTCGATCTCAAAAAAAAAATTCTGCAACGTTCCTGTATATATATTTATACCTGCGCAACGATAGACCCTACCTCTCAGAGTTGATCGATCGGAGTCTAACAGTATTGAGGTAGATCGCCAGCAGTTTAAGTTTGAGCACCCCTTCCCTAGATATTTTTTAAAAAAAAGTGTAACTTAGGGGAACAAACTTTAAGAACTATCAATATTTCAACAGTCCACATTAATTTAGAAAGCCCACTGTTTTATAAAATATCAACTAATAACGATAAGAACCATAGTTTTGATTTTGTCATATATAAAGTGCAGGTCTCATGACCAAACGCATGATATACTCTATTTCAAATACAATTGATCATAAGTCAAAGCTAAAAAATTAAATAATTCTTATATTCAAAACAAATCAATCTTCTATTCTTTTCTAAAAACAAACTGCAATTTTAAAATTCACGTAAGTGCGACTAATGAAAGCCAAGGAAACGAAAATTATTTAAATTCATAAGTGATGAAGCATGGTTAAATTTAAGTGAAATGGAAAATACATAATCTGATAAAAAGTGAAAATAGTAAGAAATAATAACTGGCTAATGAAAATGGTATTGTTAATTTAAGTGTTGTAAATGAAAGTCTCGTATAGTATCAACTAGAAATATATATCGTACTCGGTGAATCTACATTGAACAGCAAGTGAAATAAATGAGCAACATTCAGTTAGTTATCTGCGTTGTCTTTAGTTGTTAAAATTTATTCATTTTATACGTGTAGGTACGAACAGCAGTACCTATCTGTAGCCTAGCTACAAGGCACAATATGTCCTTTTGTACTTTTTACCAGTTAGCAATTTTCATTTAAATAATTTACCGTATAAATTATTGTCACCTTTTGTTTTCTATGTCTATAATGTATACATTAACAATGATCCACGATGAATAATAGGATAGTGAGGGGTAAAAATGTATATAAGTATCGGCATTTTCAAAATATTTATAGTTGCACGCACGCGTAATTTAATTATGCAATTGTTAACTATATAAGCATTCTACTCGTGTAACTGAAATCAATAAATAGATACTAACTAATATAATGAAATTATTTTTGCTATGATCTCGGTCTTGCATACGATTAGTTTCATAAAAATGTCAAGTGGCTCATTTTGAAATTATTGCAACATTGTAAAAGAGCCTGTCATAAATTGAGCTATGGTAATCAAGTATAGCGAAATGGCCTCCATAGCCGAGGTCTGTACTAATATTGGTAGCCCAACTGATGACCAAATATCGGGTTATTAACCTTTGACCTTAACTTGTACTTGAGATATTGCTGAAAATATGTGTGAGTGCTGTAATTTCTTAAATTCATTTTTCTTGAAAATTATAACAGCTAGAAAAATGAAACTGATTCGACATAAAAAAAGCTACCGCAACTTAGTCAGTCTTTTTGTAACTCCCATAGTTGTATAGCCGATTAAAAATAGTTAAGAAGCAATTCATTCTATTCTTGTCTTAAAGTTATTCTTATTTTCAACGTAATGTTAATTGGTTGACGGTTATTGACGCTGTAAGGCGTCAAATGAAGCCTGACTAACTGCAAAACCACGCCGTCCCATTTTAACAAATCTATATAAAACCTACAATAGTAAGGTATACAAATATAGCTCGCGTTCTATTCTCAACCGTCGGTCCGTGGACCGGTGCCAGACTTCGAAAGTATCTCGCCGATCCGCAGAAAAATGTGTGTATTACAATAAATTATGAAAACATTTATTCTTAGGAATATATTTATTTTTTGCTTTAAAAAAAAGAATGCTTTGAATTGGCATGTATGGATTCTTTTTATTTAGGGTTCATAATAACACACGTCTAGCAAAATAGAACACAACATTTTTTGTTTCAATAAACAAGAAAACAGTGGGCTTTACTTTATGCCCAAAAAGAATTTCAGGCTGTAAAAAATACATTTTTGGGATTTAGCTTTTTTATTTCCAGGACATAATAGCATACGACTAGCATTATATATATGGCATACCCGTTTCGTTTGAAAAACCAAAAATTGTGGGTCTAGCTTGGTCGGAAGATATAGTCGAACAAATGGTTGAAAAACGATATTTCACATAACCCAACCTAATGTCATCCTAACTATTGACGGAATTTCTTCCAATTCAAATGAATTCTATTTAAAACTAAAGAATTGCCTTTAAACATTTCTCTAATGGTTAAGAAAATGTCGATGCTTATCCGAATTACATAGTAGACCGAGTGGTCGGAAAACGACATTTCATATTAGGTACATTGAAAGGAAGAACATTTGACATTTCATGATCGAATGTTACTCCTGTTAATGGCGAAAATATCTCCAAGCTACAAGAATTCTATTTACAATTAAAGAATTGCTTTTAAATAATTCTGTAATGCTTAAAATAATGTAGATACTTTTCTAAATTACGTATGGTTGGCCAAGTGATCGGAAAACAACATTTCAAAATAAATATAAATATGAAATTTCGGAAACTGATAATCGTCGTATATAATCCTATATGTAATAAATTATTCGAGATTTTACCGAGCCGTGACTGAAAAAAGGTTGAGAATCGCTACTCTACAATACATTACGTATTGTGCAACAAACCTGCTATCACTGTGAAACCTTCATATCTATCTGTCTAGACAGAGAAAGTCATAATAAATCATCATTCTTCATACAATTCATAATAAATCATCATTCTTCATGATCACTATTGTGTGAATAATATGATGACATGGAATTTATAACAAGATGCAGTTTAACCACAAAATCACCTTAAAAATTGAAGAAAAGTCTGTTATGAGTACGAGAAAGTTGCGTGCCACCTCGCATTTGTATTTTTCATTCTTTTATACATATTTGAATTTTTGTCGATATAGTTCCACACTAATTGTAAATGATGGAGTTAGGTTCTACAAGCTATCTTAATTTACTTAAACGTGGATATACAGTAAAAAATCAACTGATGTAATTAAAAACACATGACGTCAAATAGAGGAATAGTGTAAAAATACTGACACTATTAGACAATAGACTATAAAGGAACAGTCTTAAAATAACGCAGCTTGAGAACTGTCTGTATATATAGAATAATTCACTATATCGCCTTCCTAGAATGAAAGTGGGATATCTGGGAATTTTCCGTTTTTCATTTTTAGTACCACGTAATAGATAAGTCCATTAGTTATCGAATAACATATTTCACAAGTTCGTAGGATATATAATTTTTGAAGGGCATTGCTTTAAATCTCAAGGTCACCATTTAAACTAATGTGTTATTAAGATTTAAAATGCAGTTATCTCAAAACTAACATTTCCCAGATATCTCACTTTCATACTAGGAAGGCGATATTACTTAAGTTCAAGTTGCTAATAAACTTTAGTCCACATAGCTATCGGAAGAAATACTAATTCATTCTAAAAATATTACGCTCTTTCTAAGGAAGGGAACCTGACTCTTCATCAAAACTCACATTACTTTAATAAATTATATCAATTTTTAAAAATTAACGCTCGATATTAAGACGCTCGTGTACTCGTAAAGTTACCCTTCGTTGCCTTATATTGCCTTAGCTGTACTCATCATTGTGTGCAACTGTTATATATTAACACCCATCACTCTGCAGTCAACACAGAGTCCAATTTATGTAATCATTAACAATACAAAGAGAATAAATAATTATACCCTCTATGGTATATCAACAGTCGGGAGTAATGAATTAAAAAACTAGCGTTTTTCATATTAAACTGGTACTTTATTATTTGCGTATTAATTTGGAGATAAAAATTATCAAAATTTCGAATATTTGCACCAATTTTATAAGGAAAAAAAAAAACAAAGAAAATTAAATCAAAATTTATATATGACACATTAACAAATTATAGTTAATCAGTAGTTAATTTTTAAGTAACTCTGAAACGGAATCTTTATGAAAAAAAAGTATTCCAAACTAAGGATTAATTAAAAAAGATTCGCACAAATTCTAGTTTTATAAAATCTCTTTTCGTTTTTTTTTCAAATTCGTTATAGGAAGTGACATACCAGAAATTAGTCTAAATATTAACCAAAGGTTTCGTTATTTTATCAAAATAATAAAAAAAAATAAACTCAAAATCTAGAAGTAACCGTAAACGTTAAGAGGGTGTTTTGGTCTTGAGGCATGAATTTTGACCGTTTTTTTAAACTAGATAAAAGAATTTCTAGTATCAAATTTTTTAGTTTTTTATTACTGTTTTAAGAATGTAAAAAAATAAAAATATAAGAAGAAAACAAATTTTATCTGATATCAGCTGCTGTATCCTGCCGTATAAAGGGAAGTGAACTCGAACTGTTTTTTTGTTTTTAAATTGTTAAAATAGTAAAAAAAAAACATTTTTAATTTTCCTGAAACAGAAAAATATCTTCTGAAGTGTCCTACTAAATTTGAATACAATTGACTGGATACAATTTGAGATTTTATGTCGGCCAGGTAGAAAAAAGTAAGTAGTTTTAAGAGAAAATAGCACAACAGTCTAAATATACGCTGTTTGAAGATCACAATTAAACTAATACTAAAATAAACTAACTATATAGTGACGTAAACTATATGTAATTGAATATTACGTGTGGGCTAAAAAAAGCTCCCATAGGTACATAGCGGCTTACCTACAGAGTGATAATCTATTTGATTTTTTTTTTCAAATGAAAACTGCGGCCGCAATCGTAGGCACCAATATCCGCCCTTTTTTAAAGACACATTTTTCAAAAAATTATAATTATAAAAAATTAATAAAAATGATTAAAAAAAATATTTTTGTATTGTTAAATAGTGGTACGTATTAATCGGAAAAAAAATTCATCTCCATTCCCCCATCCTATCCATCCGAAAAAAAATCACTTTGAAAAGTCACCGAAAATTGACTATTTTTCGGCCGATCGCACTGTGATGGTACCTTAAATACATACATAGTTATGCATGTTCTCTCAAAATTTCAAATTGAAATTCGAATTATTACGGTCGCTACGACCACGGATCAGTGGATTCAGTATAAATACAAAATTCTGTAGATCGATAGGCGTCTTTTGGCAGGATGTTATACTACTTTATATTCAGTCTTTCCACAATCAGTAAACGTAAAAGATCAACTGTTATCACCACAGTATCACATTTTTGTTGAAACAATGATCTGAAAGAATTTCGAGATGCATTTGTCTCGAAATGTCCTTTTTAAAAATGGTACCCACCTTTAGAGAGAAAATTTCCAAGCTATAATTTTAAAATTTTAACAGAATATTCTTTATTCCATTTTTTGTGTTCCTATGGAAGCTTTTTTTTTTTTTGAAATCTTCCTATTATTTCACACGGAAAACTGCTGAAAAGAAGCCTAAATTTTGTACTTTTCATTCAAACCACCGTCATTTTTTCAAATTTCAAAAAAACCTCCATAGGAACATAGTGGCTTACTACAGATTGATATTTTTAATTTTCAAATGTTTTGAAAACCCGATTTTTTTTCTCAGATGAAAATTGCAGCCACAATAGTGGGCATTATAAAAAATAAATAAAAATGAATAAAAAAAATATTTTTGTATTGTTAATAGTGGTATTAATTGTAAAAAGAATTCATCCCCATTCCCTTATCCTATCCATCCAAAAAAAATTGTGAAAATTGACTATTTTACGGCCGGGCACACTATAATGGTACCTTAAGGGGAGGTTTACTTGATCGTCATTAAAAAAAATCGATTCTTCTTTTTTTGCAGAAATTGGTAGCTAATTATGTGTAGAAAATGTTCCCAAAGTGATTTTGCTAAAAATAATTTAAAAAAAGGCTATGATTTAAACGGTTAGTAGAAAATTAGTTTCGGTTAGTAAAAAAATATAAGCGGTATGTTTAATAACAGATTTGGCAGTAAAATGTAAGTAGTAAGAAAATTAGAAACGGGCAGTAAAGTATTTTGAAATGAGCGGTTCAATAAATATTTCACTTGTTAAAAATCCAATTGGTCAGTAAAATTAATAAATGGTCAGTAACTTGTGAGCAGTTATTAAATCGAAATTGGTCCGTTATAAATCTTTAAATAAGCAGTAAATAATTACCCTTTCCCCGAAAATGCGGTTTCAGTGGTAAATTAACCAAAACTAACCTAAATTAACGTAAACTAACCTAAATTAACCTAAACTAACTTAAATTAACCTTAACTAACCTTACCATCTAGTTTTTATATCAAAGTCGAAGTATATTGTCAAAACCATTGTTGGGCGCAATCGATTACATGTAATCAAATTTCATGTAATCGGGGTTATATGTAATTTGATTACATGTAATCGTGATTACTTGTAATCAAATTACAAATTACTTTTGCTACTAACCAATAAGCACATAAATATGCATAAGCGTTTCGGTTCTCCTAATACTAGTAAGATATTGAATGTATAACGTCGAAATAATTTTGAAAATAAAAAAGCCATCCTGCCATTTGCCCGTGGCTTCGCCCGCGTGGCAGTAGCAGGCCTAGGAGGGTTTGTAAGTTCCAGCACACACTACGTCGTTAAAAGTATGGAGACACCTTAACTCAGGGGGCCACACTTTTGACGCGGCTGTGTACCACATCGTTAAGTACAGTACCGCGTCAAATGTATGGGAACCCCCTGGGTTAAGGTGTCCCCATACTTTTGACGACGTAGTGTGTGCTAAAGGCCCTACCACCTACCTTTATTTCCTCTTTAACCTAGTTTTCTCACTATTGAAATTTTTTCGAATTCATATATAATTATAGCAATTTTATTCATATTTTTATCTTAAGCAAAAGTAATCATAATTTTGTAATCAAATTACTGAAACGATTACAAATGATGATTGAAAAATGTAATTGTAATCAAAAATCTTAGATTATATTCTGTAAATATATTTTGTAACCATGATTACCAATTACAAAGTGTAATTTGTAATCAGAAATCACAGTATTTTGTAATCGTAATTTGTAATCTGTAATTTGATTACATTTTCGCAACACTAGTCAAAACTAGCTACACACCTAACCTTAACTATCCTCACCATCTAGTTTTTATATCAAAGTCGAAGTATATTGCCAAAACCCTAACCGTAACTAACCTTACTTTAAATTTCTGCGCTGAGTTATCACGAAATGTTATTCATTTTTGACTCAAATTGTACCCTACTTTTTCATTTTTAACTTAAATTGTACCCTATTTTCAATCAAAATAACGTTAGATTTTTACTATATTATTCTGGGAACTAGCAAAATGTTTATTTAACTGCCCGTTTAGATATTTTACTGAAAAATTAGTTATTTTACTGGCCAGTTAGTTATTTTACTAACCATTTAGTTATTTTATTGACCATTTATTTATTTTACTGACCAATTAGTTATTTTACTGGCCAATTAGTTATTCTACTGACCATTTAGTTATTTTATTGACCATTTATTTATTTTACTGACCAATTAGTTATTTTACTGACCAAATAATAAATACTACTTACCATTGTAGAATAAAATAACTGACCAAATTCATTTTTATTACTGACCACGGTTTACTGCTAAAGTTGATTTAATACTGCTCAAAAAATATAATACTGACCGTTTGAATTTTTAAGTGACCGAGTTAACTGACCAAATGTTAAAAAAACGGCTCAAATAATTATTTCCCTTTAAAAAAAAGATTTTGCAAAGATTAACCGAATCCAGCTTTCTATAAAAACAACTCAAAAAACAGAATTCACGCAACAATGAGTATTAAATATAAAATTTTGAAAATACGTTTCTTTATATACATTTTATAATATCTCGGAACCACATTTTTGGAACTGGTTGACACGATAACTCCAAAACTATTCGATGGATCCTTTTTTAAATTTTTTATTTTAAAGATAATTCAATTCTCCGGCACCTATACCTAAGTTCGATACACTTTCAATATTTTTTATTTTTTTTATTTTACTTTAAAGAGCGAAAAATAAGACAAATCGTAATCAAAAGTTCACACATCCGCCATTTTTTTTCTATCAGCAATTTATTGATATTATAGGTACAGGTGCCGCCGATACTCTTTATGTATTTTATAAATCTTTTTTGTTTTTGGATTTCAGTGATTTGTTACCGACGCTATGATGTCAACCAACAAAGCATCGGATTTTCGGATCGTCACACTGCACTATCTATAAAATGGACAATTTTGTATATTTTTTTTTTCCTTGAAAATTCTTTTTGTATAGTTTAATACTTAATAAATATGTGTACAAAATTTGAAATTGATATTTACTTCCGTCTTTGCGAAAAAAATTCCAGAAAAATACAAAATTTTTAAGGGCTCTCAAGTAAACCTCCCCTTAAGAAAAAATTTTCATAGTATGTATAAATTTTTCAGATAAAATAGCAAAGATTAATTAATTATTTCAGTTAACATAATTCAATAGAAATTTAATAAAAGTTTCTAAGTTTACAGAAAAATGAAAACAAGACCCTGTATTTACTCTTTCCCCCATTCCGTGTTTCCCTCAAACCATTGACGTCGTGGACGTAACGTAAAAAGAAACTTATTTGAATATAAAATTAAAAACAGTGAAAAACAAAGAATGTAATGAAATAAATTTTTTTGAGCATTCTCTTCTTGTAAACTTGTTGCCTTGTTGTTTTTCCAATAAAGAATTTTTCCATATCAAAGAAAAGAGATGAATATCTTCTATTTTTTAATTTTGAAGTTTCTTTTTTTTTAAACTGGATGCATGTATTTTTTTAAAAGGAAAAACCTTTTATTCTTTCGTGTCTGTTGCGTTTGGTGAAATTAAAATTGAAAAACAAGTTTGATATTGTCAGATGTGAAAGAAAAGTTTCCCTTCTGCTTTGTGCCTTCCTAATTTTTAGGAAAAAATTTCAATTTTTTATATACTAGAGGATCAAATAGGGTAAGTGCGGGAGAGATGCCGCAATAGCCATAGTTCGTCCGTTGATTGATAGATAGCGCTTTAATTTAACATAATATTTTATCAAGCATTTAATTCATTAGATTTTAAGAATGTATACTTCATTTTTTTTTGAAAATGAGTTTTGTTATTAATTTAGGTATATTTTAAAAGTACTGTATAAAATTTTAGGTTAAAATTCTGCACGATGCTTACTATAGCAACATGCGGCATCTATCCCAACAAAAAGGAGAGATTCCGCATTTAAAGTTGGTATAGATGCCGCATCATATTACATGTTAAAAACATAGGCTTATACCATTATTATTATAGTTATACTTATTGCATAGACTTATGCAATTATTTTTTGGACTGTAAATTATACCACGTAAATATAAAAGATCCATTAATGGATCAGGAAAGGCCCTCATATTAGTGAAGATAACGAAAATAATGGTGTGTATGGCCTGTGTATTGAATGTTTTCAAAGGTACTCGAAACAAAAAAAAAGTTGACTGGTTAAGATGTATAAAGTGCCAAAAAAGGTTACATATGGCATGCATCATGTATGGAGATGTGTGTAAAATGCACAATTTTTAATATGAACTATGCGCCGTCTCACTTTCTTTGATGCGGCATCTCTCCCGTAGGTGTGGGAGAGACGTCGCTTTGCAGGCTCTACAAAAATGTTAATTATAAATCCTTTATGACTCAAAATTTAAAATTATTTATTGATAATTTTACAGAACAATGTTTACATTCATCGTGTACCAAATTTCAAATCAATTAAATGCATACTTTAAGAATTATCAAGTGTTTTCAAAAGTTGCGGCATCTCTCCCGCATTCACCCTATAAGGGAACATCTTATTTTTATGTGAATTTACAGAATTTAAATTATATATTATTAATTTTATAGACATGAAGTAGGTACAGTAAATTGGTAGATACTTAAATAATTAATTTTTTCAGTCGCTTTTAGTAAATACATACGAAAAAGTATCAAAATAATAATATTAATACTTATGTGCAGAAAAGTAAGTATGTGCTTGTAATATGTTCTACTCATTTATTACCAACTAAAATTTTAATAATAAAATTATTTTAATAATTACATGTACACTTTTTACAGTGGCGGCACAATACTACAATTGAAAGTGAAAAAGATGAGTTTTGTAAGGCGCTCTTTTCTGATAAAATTATATAGGCTGAGTTATACAAAATAACACTAGTAATATAGTCTGAGTGACCGCTAAGGAAAGTAGTGTGAAAGCTAAGATTCGGTAGGTATGTGTCTCTAGACGTCCTCTTAAAGAACTAAGTCGATATTAATCTAGAAATGTAAAGAAATACTACAGAAAATCTTGACAGGCTTAGCTGGCGGCCATAAGATTCAATTCCTCGACCGCAGGTGCCTCGACCACTCCGCAAGTGTCAGTCCCTAAGCATGGTCAGTCATTCCGTTGGGTAATAACTAGAACTAGAAACTATTTTATTAGTTTGAAAATCCGCCATAATTCTCTGTAATTGAAAGCAAAATTCACAAAAACATAAAATTAGTTTGAAAAGCCTCTACACATAATATTTAATTTATTAAAAATATGTTTTTAAACAAAATTGAGAAACTGTAGCGCTGATAATCTAATTTTGACAAAAAATTATTTTATAAATTATTTTTATAAGGTTTGAGAATAAATACATTATTATGGGTTCATTTAAAATAATTTCTTATATATTTTTGGAAAATTACTTTGAATATGTATAGCGGACTTTGAAACGACGATTCATATCACATAAACTGGAGAAGTCTACCATTTTTTTTATGATTGGAAATAAAAATTAAAACAAAATTAAGCAAAAATGTGAAAGAAAAATTAAGATATCTCAACAACTAACAAAGTTAAGGCACTTTAAAGTTGCACTTTACACAAATTGTTCTATTTCATATGATAGAGATGTGTGACGTCATCTTCTAACTAATAAAAATTTTTTTTTACACTCACTGACTGAAAAATAGAGGATCTAACTTAGTGTGTGATCCAGTCCAATATATGCTTGACGATTTCTTAAAATGGTTTGTAGGCTTATGACAAAGAAAATATTATTATATAAAATTGTAAACCACTACACCCATTGACTGAGAATAATAGAGAGAAAATCTATAGTAATACTAATATCCTTCTGACATGCAATTCTTGTATGTATAATGCGACTGCTGAAGAAACATTTGAAAAATGGGCGAAATATGGCGGATTATGCAGTAATGGAGTAATTTAGTTAGCCCAAGCATAATGAAACTAAAATTTCTATTAAAAATTCCATTAAATAAATATATTTTGCTGTCCACTCATATCAAACACTGTATCACACAGTATTCGCAAGGATACTACATATGTAAAATTTAGAGTTATAAACATTTTAATAATAATTTTATACCTTTGTACACATTCATATAGTTGAATAAAGTAGTGAACTCTTGTTAAAATATATTTTATTAACCAGCTATTGTAATATAAAATATGGAGATAATAAAATTATTTATACAGTAGAGTAGTAACAGTTGTTACTTAGCTTAGGCGACTTCGTACTATATATAAAATTATTTAATATTACTACAAATATTTCATTATAATTGTTCCATACACAGACACAGCAAATAAGATAAGTATGAATTGTTCTGAACAAAGTAAGTTGTTTCACTTAACTACTAAGATATAATATTTTCTACTTGTGTAATAGCTATGATTTATTTACTTAGGCATAGTAATTTTTGACTTATTTTTCGAGATGTTATAAGAGATAATACAGTTAGTAATTAAATAAGTACGTCTTTTCTGCAAAAAATTTTGTTATGCGAGTACTTCACAAATTTTTCTACCTAGAAGTTTAGATTATAGTAGGCTATTGAATATGTAGTTGAATAAGGAACTAATTCGTAACAGGGGTTTTATTGTTTCATATGTTCAGTTGTACCCCAAAGATGATAAATTCACAAAGTGCTATTAATTTTAGGCGTGGGTTTTTACGAACGGCGTAAACTTATCGCTACTTACGTTTTTTAAATATAACTCAAAAACTATGCATTTTTCGTAAATACTCGTGATATGATTTTTTGTAGAGAATTAAATTTACTATCAAAATGATACTTTATGAACTCAAAAAACGTTTTTCTCAACAAACTAAGTAAAAAAAAACTATTTAAAAAAAAGCTAAAAATTTTTCAATTTTTCTTTTTTTTTAAATTTTTGAGTAGTACTTTTTTCTGAGTGAATTTAGGTATAGGGATTGGTTCACAAAAAAGAAAGCTGATGTAATTCCCGTCAGAATGGTGGCTGACAAAAATATTTTCGATCAAAACCGGCTAAGATACAATAGTTCAAAGTTACCTACTTTTTTACAATTTTATTACTTTTGAGTTTTATACCATGTTATTTGTAATTTTTACACGCAAAAATTACTTTTATTCAGTACAAAAATTATTTCTGCTTTATCAGAGGTAACGATAAAAGTATTTGCTAAAAATTTTGATATTCATATGATCTCAGGTATAAAAAGAAAAAAAAATTAATGTTGTACTAATTTATAGTTCTAATTTTTTTTTGAAATTACATGTACCTATTATATTTCTCCCATAATGTTTTCAAATTCAATATAAATCTTTATTGATAAGCTTACTCCCCAATTCTCTTTATTTTTAATTTTTTCTTTGGCCAGTTTTCTAGGAACAATTGGAAATATAAAAAAAAAAAACTAAGGTACCTAAGGCATTTAAGGCCCAGCGGGTAATAAGGCCCATTAGCTATATTTCTTACCAAGAAAAGTTCTCTAACTTATCAACAAGTTTAAAATGAACTTTCAATCATTTCAAAACCACATACAAAAGTTGAGCTACTCAGAGTAACAAACTCATGTCATATTTTAACAAACAAATTTAGAGGTTACATTTTCGTTCGTTGATATAAAAATTGTGCACATTGTGAGTGTTATATTAATGATTTTTGAAAGGTATGTTTCTTTCAAATTGTTATCAAAATTGAAAAAAATTAATATTCTTTAAGTTTTACATCAATTAATTCAGTTTATTTCTAAAGTATTTATATAAAATGTTTATAAGCATAAATATTGACATGTTGATAATAAGGCCCATGCAAATTTGGTTTGGGCTTTATTACCAACACAATTAAAATCAAACACTACAAAGTCAAATCAATTAAAACAGGTCTGAAGTCATTAACAAATGAAGCAAAATTAGACGCACAACCTTAAATTACTATAGTTACTCTAATATAAAAATAACAAAAACGAAAAAGGACAAAAAACTAAGTACATTTAATTTTGATTTATTTGTTGCATTTATTTAATGATGCCAGATCAGTTTTAGTTGGTTTGGTCGAATTTTTATTTTTATTCCTTAGTGTTTGGAAGTATGGCTGATAAAAAGAAGATAGCGTTGTGGTCTGAGGAAGCACTGGCATCAACCTTAAGTTATGTCACTCGACATGGCAATGAAAGAGAGGTTGCAAGGAGATTCGGAATTCTAAGAAGAACTCTTAGATTTAATATTTATTTATTTCGACTTAATATATTCAAACACCTAGTACTTGACTTATGCGAAAAATATGATAAAAAAAAAAAATTAAAAATAATGACTTAGGTAATTTTCTTTATTGTTGTTTTCAATAAGAGTCACGCAGTCAAGCGGGATTCAAGGATTTTCGAAACTTTTTTGAACGTGTAAAAATAACAAAATATTTTGATATATAAGTTCAAGTTATTCTTAAAGTATTTTCAAGTTCAAGTTATTCTTAAAGTAATTAAAATCCCCCAATTAATTTTAAAAAAAAATAATAAATGTACTATTTCAGGCAGTTGTAATAGGTGGGCCTTATTTTCTACACCAGTCGGAAATAAGGCCCAATTGCAGACACTTTTTAGAATCAAAATTTTGACTTGTATAATTACAAATTCATTAATTTTTTTAGGAATTTTTATCAAAAAATAAGTAAATTTTTATAATTAAATACTATATTTTTGATATTTTATAAGATATATAAATAATAAGCATATTTTGCTTAGGTGGGCCTTAATTGCCGTAGGTACCTTAATTGGTAATTTTTTCAAACATATAACATAGACTAAAATTCTAAAGTAAGCTTATTAAGAAGGTGTTAACAAATTTGGTATAGGAGTAAAAAAACATGTTGATTTAAAGAAAACTCAAATATTATATATCTTTAAAAGACCTAATATTTGTAGACTTTAAATAAGTATCCTCCCTACTCCCACTGGAAAATTTAAATCCCTACACCCCCATAAGTCTACTTGCATTATACTTGAATATTTCCTAAAGTAACTGAATCATTGTTGGAGACGCCAGAACAGTAGGCGTTGAAAATATAAACTTTGACCTCTCTCCCATTTTTTGCGTTTATTCACTATTACAGGATTAATTTTCAAAAAGTGTTGAAACATGTATTCATTTATTTCTATGACAACTATGCTTTCCAGTTTTACTCGTGTAAAATTACCTTAACTGTGAGTAAAGCAAGTTTAAATTAGTTTTTCGGATTTTAATTTCAAATCAGTTTTCAATAACAAATCGGCTAAATTTAATTTCAAATCAGTTCTTTAAAGTGCTTCGCTTCGCTCGCAAAACAGCTTAAAATTCTAAAGGTTAATTCTATGTAATGCTTCGTTCCGCCCGACAAACGACCTGTGAAATGGATAATAAATGGACGATAAATGTGAATAATGGATAGTTCTATATTGTGTTAGACTGAAAAAGATTTAAAATTAAAATAAACAATAGTATATTGTACAATAAGTGAGAAAAGAGGCTCATTTCTCACGAATATGAGTTTTTTGCACGAGCCCGCAGGGCGAGTGCAACAATTCATATGAGTGAGAAATAAGCTTTTCCCACGTATTTTACACTATACTTTTTCTACGAGCACATTTTTTCTCGTAAAATTTAACATAAATAGTTAAAATAAAATTTAATTAAGTAGTAAAAATTTTTTAAATTTATAATGCCAAATGATAAGATGTTCAAATTTTTGCAAAAGCATACTTTGAAACTATGGAAACAATAATAAATAATCAACTTACATAATAATGTATATTTTTAGCACTAATTATATAGATTATATGTTAAATCAAAGACAGCGCCTACTTTTTAGTCGAATTTTTCCTTGATAAAAATTAGACTTATACAGTCTATACGACAAGAACCGTGAGAGGCGAGAGTAGGGGCGCTATCCGTTTTCGGACCCGTAGAACACGAATATGTAGAAAAAAAAATGTCTGATATATATATATATATATATATATATATATATATATTATATATATATATATATATATATATATATATATATATATATATATATATATTCCCGCCACCTTTTAATTTGTGTAGGGCCCCCCTTTAGGAAGGCTTAAACCTAGAGGGCTGAAATTTTGTATTCAGATTCAGTTATTATCAAGTAGGTGCCTTTTGGGGGTCTCGACTTTTAATCTCTACCCCCCACCATTTTTATACCCAAAAGAACATGATTTTTCTTGTTTTTAACAGTTTCGTTCGGGTCAAAATCTCCCCAAATAAACCTAGAGGGCTGAAATTTTGTGTACAGGTTAAGCTAATAGCCAGACACTGTTTTTCAATATTTCCTTAATTTTTAGTCGAATTTTCTCCGAAAAATTAGACTTATACAGTTTATACGATAAGAGCTGCGAGAGGCGAGAGTAGGGGCGCTATCCGTTTTCGGACCCGTATAACACGAATATGTAGAAAAAAAATGTCTGATATATATATATATATATATATATATATATATATATATATATATATATATATATATATATATATATTCCCCGCCAACTTTTAATTTGTGTAGGGCCCCCCTATCGAAGTTAAGAGATGACATTTGGTAAATGGGGCTCATTTTCGAGGCACCTCATACTATCAAAGTGGGGTCAAATTTTGGGCAATTTTTTTTCTGGCCCGACCTTTAAGGGGGTGGTGGGGGGGGGGGGGCGGAAAAGCAATAAAACTTTTCCAAACCAGTTTTAAATAATGTTTCGGTCAATTGTCTACATCATATCCAAAATTCAGCTTCCTAGGATGATTTGGTGGGAGTAGAGGGGGGATAAACTATTTTCGCTGGATCTAACAGGCCCCCAGCCCCCCAGAATTAACGTAGAGGGTTGAAATTTGGTGTGTTGATAAAGTTCGTACCTAGGTTGTGCTTTTTGGAGGTTTTAATATTTTACCCCCACCCCCCTCATTTTTAAGCTACAATTTCATGCATTTTCGACGTTTTCGAAGTTTTTACCACTCGCACAGGTCACCCAAATAAACCTAGAGGGCTGAAATTTTGTATTCGGATTGAGTTAGTATCAAGGAAGTGCCTTTTGGGGGTCTCGACGTTTAACCCCTACCCCACCATTTTGATACCTAATAAAACATGATTTTTCTTGTTTTTTAACAGTTTCGTTCGGGTCAAAATCTCCCCAAATAAACCTAGAGGGCTGAAATTTTGTGTACAGGTTAAGCTAATAGCCAGACACTGTTTTTTGGGGGTTACAACTTTTAACCCTTACCCCCACGATTTTTACGCCAATATTTCCCTAATTTTTTTGCTTGTTTTCTAACACATCTAGAGACTCTCTAAGGAAACGTAGAGGGCTGAAATTTTGTACGTGTATTCAGTTAGTATCCAGCTAGTACCTTTTAGGGAGTCCACATTACTTTTCCCCCCACTTCTTCCATTTTTGCATCGGAATTGAATGCTATTGTTAAATGTGTTTTAAATGCATTACTTTTATTCTAAATACAAGTAGGCGAATAGTAATTTTAAAAAATTTAAAAAAAAGTGAATACAATTTTTTAACAAATGAAATACATACATATTAAGTAATTTGCAAATGTTATTAAAGTCACTGTTTATTTATAAATTAGGAATTTTTAATTTTTATTATTTATAAAATAGAAGTTTTGGATTTTTTTGGAAGAAGAAATACCTTCATAAAGGCCTTCTAGTCTACTATTTAAGGTCCTCTTTTAATACTTAAAAATAAAACACAAAGGCAATTGGCGGATAAGCATGGGTAGGAATGCTTTCGTACGAATTGTGTTGGCTTTTTTCCTGCTAACTGCTATCGGTATAAAATTGAAATTTAGGGGAGAGCGGGGCTATACCGTACAGCGAGGCTAAACCGTACACTCATTTTTCGTGTCTAGATTTCAAGCTAGACAAGTCCAATCGTTGTCGCAAACTAGCGCCTGACCGCAGAAAATCACAGGATTGAGTTCGTCCGCTGTGCGTATAAATGCTAATATGACGGTGAAAAAACTTGTTTTTATTATTTCTCTTATAATTTTGGGGCACTGCCAAATAAGAGTTGGGTGGAGAACCTTTACTTATGAGCTAATAGCGATAACATCATGAGAAATTACTTTTCTTAAGCTCTCTCTTGATCACTAGTGAAGACTAGTTAGGCGACGGAATTTGAGGTTAGGTTATGAAACTCCCACAAGGTACAGAATGGGGCTAAGCCGTACAGAAGTGTACGACTTAGCCCCAAATGGTTTAATATGGTAACATTAATAAATTGTAGTTGATGCAGGAAATACAATAAAGTCTGCCGAGTCTGCAAATAATTTTACTTGTGATTTTTGTTTAAATGTATAAACTTTAAATAAAATACTTTCGTTCTCTAAAATTTATCACTTTTTTTGATAAAAGTTAACCTAACACTTTTTATACTTTTATAAGCTGAACTAAATAAACCGATAATACAAGTTACGTTATGTTGTTTCTTAGTTGAGTCGACAATAAATAATAAAATGTGTTTTCTACAATAATTTATTGCATTACTCTTATTTACTTCCTTAACAAGATGATTTTTTTACAATAATTTATTGCATTACTCTTATTTACTTCCTTAACAAGATGATTTTTTTACTGTACGGTATAGCGCCTCCTACCGTACGGAATAGTTCCGACCCCCGGGTCTATTTCGTACAGAGACACTTTTTTGTAATTTAATTTAAATATGTAAACAGTGGAATAATTCAAATTTCTTTGTGTGAAATCAGTAGCCAATTGTCCAAATTATATATTACTAATTTTCTTATAATTTTATACTCGATATTAGATGAACAATAACAGCTCTCCCTTAAGTGTACGGCATAGCCCCGCTCTCCCCTACTGAGATTCAGCCCTTAAAAACTTAAAACCTTTTTTTAAAGCCCCGATCAACCGGACACTCATCATCAGTTTTGAAACCATCAAAATGGCAAATCGCTTGTGGACTTTCAATTACGTTTCGCTTGTAGACATTCAATACCGAAGATGAAAGGAAAAATTCGACTTCCGTGATGGGGCTCCGCTGCTCACGGCGTTTTTTTTGCTTGTTTTCTAACACGTCTAGAGACTCTCTAAGGAAACCTAGAGGGCTGAAATTTTGTACGTGTATTCAGTTAGTATCCAGCTAGTACCTTTTAGGGAGTCCACATTACTTTTCCCCCCACTTCTCCCATTTTTACATCGGAATTGAATGCTGTTGTTAAATGTGTTTTAAATGCATTACTTTTATTCTAAATACAAGTAGGCGAATAGTAATTTTAAAAAATTTAAAAAACAAATGAAATACATACATATTAAGTAATTTAAAAATGTTATTAAAGTCACTGTTTATTTATAAATTAGGAATTTTGGATTTTTATTATTTATAAAATAGAAATTTTGGATTTATTTGGAAAGAAAAAATATCTTCATAAAAGCCTTCCAGTTTACTATTTAAGTTCCTTTTTTAATATTTAAAAATAAAACACAAAGGCAATTGGCGGATAAGCATCTGTTAACTGCTATCGGCACAAAATTGAAATTTACTGAGATTCAGCCCTTAAAAACTTAAAACCTTTTTTTAAAGCTCCGATCAACCGGACACTCATCATCAGTTTTGAAACCACCAAAATTACAAATCGCTTGTGGACTTTCAATTACATTTCGCTTGTAGACACTCAATACCGAAGATGAAAGGAAAAATTCGACTTCCGTGATGGGGCTCCGCTGCTCACGGCGTTTTTTAATATATTAAGCCGTGGGAAATAATTTCCCACGGCTATTTCCGCATTGTGTGGGCAATTGTTAATTTTTACATATAGTTAGCCGTGCGCAAAATGTTACTTTTAATAGTAGGAGTAGAAAAAATAAATTTTTCCGTTTTTTTAGTGGTTTTTTGAAAAATTTTGCTAGATTTCAAAAATTTTTAATTTTTTGTTTTACACCATCGAAAAGAACGTAAAGAATTACATAAGACAAGCTTTGAAAACATTGTTCTAAGTGAACTAGCTTTTGAAAAACTTTCTGAATTTCTTTACAGTAAATACTTTATTGTTTTTGTCACTTATTATTACAGGAGGGGTTTGTATTTTTTCGAATAAATTTAGGTTTGTCAGATGAAAATTTGTTGTGTAGCAATTTAACGAGAAAAACTGTCAACTAACAAAAATGCGACGGCGAAGCTGAAGCGTTTTTGGGTTGACAGTTCTTCAAATTAACTTGCTTTTAGACTTCATCACTTGATACACATGATTTAAATTGTCATTACAAAAATATTAAAATTTTATGTCTGTTTCATTTTTCAAAATAAAAATTAACTAACATTGTTTACTGTTAGAGAGCAAAACTATTTTAGATGGATATAAGTTATGTTATATGAGGTCTGCCAGGGTCCTGAGGGCCCAATAGCGCCAAAAATTAACTACTCAACCGATTCTAACAATTTTTTCACTGTTAGAGAGCTAAGCTATTTTCGATGCATACAGGTTGTTATATGAGATCCGTCAGTGTCCTATCTTTGTAAATTCGCGATGTTATGCAAATACTGCGATAGGGGTATTCATTTTGATAATGTGTTTAAATTTTAGTTTTTTTGAATGCTATTGTGACAATAAAAAAGTTTAAAGTCGTTTCATTTTTTTTTTTTTCTATTGTTTAGATGCACCACAACTAAGGTGATATGCATCATTTTTATGTCATCGAAGTTGACGTATTAATATCGTTGTGTGATTGAATTGAACACGTGATTGAATAATTATTGAGTTGTACATCCATATTGAATAAACGCAAGAAGGCTGTAGAGTTAACAACTATAGAGTTAACAAACAACTATAGAGTTAACAAAAAATCATAAATTAACACTTTCACTGAGATGGCATTACTTAGTACGTGTCAAAAACACGCCTTTAACGAATTTTTGGTATATGTTGTACTATTGTTTTTGGTGTTGATATGCTTATAGATGATTGGTGCGGTATGGTAGTTTAATAAAGTGATTCCATTTTTATGACGACGCAACGGCTGAACCTTTCCTCAACTTCTTCAATACCTTTGGTAGAATCATAGAACACTAGAAGCCAACTAATATCAAAAAAGTGTAGCTCACTTGGAGTCATTTGTAGGTCAGTCACAGCTTAAGGCATGTAGTCAGTCGGTGTGGGTCGCCGAACGCAAAATGCATTGGAATATATTGTTAGACATTCTTACTTGAACTGCACACGTTGCTCTGTCCCATAATAGATGTTTTGTAGCTGTGTGTGTGAATATGTACACAGAAGCAAATATCAAACCAACACCACTGCAAACAGTGTGTACCTACACAACATAGTAATGCGAAGTGGGGAGGATTTTACTTCACCTGACGGCTACAGTCGGAATACTACCTATTATATATTAGTTTGGTCCCTTGGGTAGAATCTTTATTAGGTACGTATATAAACAGTTGAGCCAAGTTTTTAAACTTTCGCAATTATTTCCCCAAATTGTCAATTGAAGTGCTCATTAAGCAAACTAAGGCGCATCTTTTTACAGACTGATATTTTCACATTAGCGGACTCTTTGGATATTAGAAGATGTAAAAATTATCAGTATTAAAAATATATTTTTTATACTTAATTTGAATTTTTCATTATACTATAACAGACATTACTTACCAATAATTTTCATTTTCTTAAAAACTAAATACAAAATGAGAAATAGTATCGTATTTTTATATTAAAAATTTTTATCTGAACCAATAAGTATCTCATTTTGATAAACGCAGAATGTATAAACTTTTATTAACTTTCATTTTGCTATTTACCTATCAATATAATGATTATTTAGGGATTGAAATGCAAAACCAACTGTTTCCCTATTCACTCTCATTCTTGCTCTAATACGCTGCACTCGTTTACTTAAATAAAACTCTTCTCATTTTGTCTGACTGGAACATTTAATAATCATGAATACGAACGATTATTTATAAGACGTTTAGATTAAGATACGCTTGGTCGTATGATTTTACACAATGTTTAAAAAGTATCAATTTAAAGAATAATTTTAATGTTTAAATTACTTGTAGTACATCATTGGAAAGTTCTTTAAAAATTTTATTCATTAGTACCAAACATAATGTTAATTTATAGACTATTTTATAGAAATATGAAAAATAAAATTCAGTAAGTTAGAGACTGATGGATATCATTTTAAGAATCTGATCTGGGTTAAATTCTCTAAGTTTTAATTATAATTTGCTATTGGGTAATGTAATGGTCATCTGTGATCTGTGTATTTTGATCTTATAATGTGGTTTAGAAAATAATACCTAATTTGACATTTATGACATTAAATTCAAATAAATTGATTTAATAGTTATTTTCGATACGTATGCGTAAAGAGAGGTATTCTAGTAAACTTAAATTGGGGCACAAGTCTAAGGAATTGACGGCTCGTGGAGGTATACAGCGCACTCGATCTCATTGTATATGCGTCAGTCCCTGTAGCGAGTGCCGCAATTTCAGCCTACTGGATACCTCACTTTACGCATACGTATCGAACATAATTTTTTTATAACGATGGCTTCTAAAGTTTAATAGAGAGACAAAAATTAATTATTTTTAAGCAATTTTAGAAAATAGTAGGGTTAATTTTATTTTATAAGGTGATATGAAAAAAAAATTTTTTTATTAATTTGTAGAATTGTAGATCATTTTTGTTTTTATTATTCCATGTTTAATTTGAATATGATTATCAGTGACAAATGAATATCATTATTTTCTCGCACAGTTAGCTACTTTTACGCACGGTACTGTACTATGACGCACACTATCGTTTGTTTTCAATCATGTGAATACTGCTCGTTACGCCCACTACACAACGCTCGAATATTGAACTTTAGAAGCGGGTGTTATAAAAATATTATTTTTACAATTTTTGTAAATAATCTCATACTAACTGAAGACGAAAATTTTTACGCGTCCCTATGACTTTGAGAAAAAGTCAGTCAACTGTAGTGGACAGTTTCCAAGTACCCTATCAAAATTTTGAAATATCAGAGTACATTGGAGCAAGTCATCCCTCAAATAGCTTTGGCGGTTGATAAAAAATAGGGTTCCGCTATTTTTTCTTGACTTTCACATATATATGTATATACTAAGCTTCACCAAAATCGCGATTTGACCGCAGAGGTATGCTTCATGCTAGTTTTTCACTATTGCCAGGTACATAAATAAGAAATACATACTAGTTGTCAAATAGTTTTGATTTCACTGGAATTTTCTTTATCAATTTTTAACGATATAGTCAATACAACCAAATTGTAGACATTTTTGTACTTATCGAGAATATTTCTTCGACTTGTCGACTTGGTACTACTCATTCTCTCCACAACACTGTGTAAGTACATGATTGTCTGTCTATCCGTTTGTTGGTCCGTTTGTTGTTATACAGTTATTTATCTGTCTATCTGGCTGTCTGTTTCGTATTGATGTATGCACGTACGTAGAGATAGATACCTGATTCAGGCAATTTCACGCTTCAAAGGCAAGTTAATAATCAACTGACATCAATATGAACGAATCAAGTTCACTAATACCATTCCTATTACACTCACTGACTGACTCACTTGCTCTGTGTGTATGTGTGTGTGTATGTATTCTGTGTTATGCTGCTCTCTGGTCGGCCGGAATTAGATCGTCCAATTCAATTGGTTTGGTTTGGCTGCTGCTTACTTGCTCTTGGATCGCTTTGCCACTCTACCACTCTGTGAAATTACTGACAGCTAATTTATCTTTACAGTTGAAATTATTAAATTTATCATGATCAATAAATAATATGAGCTGTGTTGTACCGTGATGGACAAAATTGTAATTTTAGTGGCCACCCACATCGGTACTCTAAGATTTAACTGCTACTTTAATGGAATGTTCAAAAACAACTATCGTCAGTCAGTAAATACAAGACATTACTAAAAGTAATGACCCAAGAGCAGTATAGACGGTGTGAAGGCCTCGCTTTTGAAAGCCCCCACTACTGACTGATCTTGCAAAATCAAGAACTTAAACTGATCTATTTATTGAAACCAAAATTTGTCGTCGACTTTGAGTTAAATTTTTACTTAAAAACAACTTACTTTAGTTGTATGCAAATTTTGTTACTTTTGTGAAAATTACTTTTACCAGTCAGACAATTATAATTGTGGTTAATGTAGAACTATTTTTATCAACATTGAATATTATAAAAAAAATTACTTCAGATCTAACATAAGTCAAGATCGACTTAATGATCTTATCTATCCAATCACAGTTAGCCCTAAATATAAAATATTGTAGCGGAGTGACCGAGCGTGCTTAGGCATTAGCACTTGCGAACTGGTAGGTCGAGGTTTGAAATCTGACGGCCGGCTACGGTTGTGAAGGTTTTCTGCAGCTTTCCTTCATAATTCCGGATGAATATCGGCATAGATCCTTAAGAAAACGGCCGCAGACGCATACCAACCAAATCCTAGCCCTCACACCACTTTCCTAGTCCTCCACTATCATAATGTAAGTACAAATATATCTGTTATACAGACTAAATCTCTTTAAAATGGACGTTAAAACGCATTATTATTGTTAAATTATCGTAATATCAACGACTTTACTATAAAATATTTACAAAAGCGAAATCAAAATCGCATATTGCATCCTAATAAAACGAGAGATATTGTGTATTAGGGTCAAAAATTTTTTGCCAATTTCCGTTTTGAAATTTTCTATAAAAATTCTTTGTAAATGTGGCAAATGTATGCCGCGCAATTTGACGGATCCCATAAGGACCTATGAATCGTTTTACTGGGATTCTCATACAAATTCTTTCACTACTTAAAAAGTAAGTGGTATAACTGCTCAATTAACTATTTATTTTCTTACTTGCGAAATCATTTTTGATACTTACAAAAATTTGTTTACCCTAAAACTGAATATAATTTTACAAAATTTCTATTGCACTGCACCTACTTACATAATTGTTAAAGGATTGATAATCTTATAATTTTGTTTAGGACAGTAGTTCTTCATAATACATTTATAATTCGTGTGAATTTCGAATTTAAACGTAGAACTTTGTTGTTAAGAAGTAAAGATAGATATACGCACGTTCTAATTTGTGGCGTGAAAATTAATGCGTCATTCATAAATTCATATGAAGTTAGTTTGGTGAGATAATTTTAATTCTACATTGGGGAGATTATTGAAGAATGTTTTTATTAATTCAAATAGTTTGCGTTGTTATCCTATGTATGTAGTATCTACATCTAAAATATTTATAGAGCTTACCAGAAGCGAAAGTCTAACATTGAACTTTATTAACTTTAAAAACGATTAATATTTATGTTTTTTAAAAAAAACCTGTGTGTACGTACCCCCATTTATTCTAAAGAAAGTAATTTACAACTTCAGATCAAAGTGTTTCACTTCCTTAAAAACTTACAGGTGAGATTTTAAATAACATAAAAGTTTACACCTGTATAATAGTGGTACTAGCAAAATTTATTAGACACACATTTTAAGAATAAAAGATTTCTCCAAATTTATAGATTGTTTCAAAACATTAAAATAAAACTTTATAGCGATGAGCTCAAATTACATAAAGTAGGTGTTTTATTTATAATTAATTTTGAAAAAATGTTTTTTAAAAGGAATCGATTTAGAAATACATCGTTTCAAAAAAGACGACCCAATAAAAAATACAAAGAGCTAAAATAAACAAAACAAGTTTGCTGTTAGAAAATAATTCAAATTTGATTCTAAAGTCAGCTTTACATCATTTAATTCCCCAAGTACTAAAAAAAAAATTAATTTTTTTGCAGTGTCAATCCACTATCACTTAATTTTCCTATTTTTTACCAGTTATTCATCAATAACAGGTGAGTATAATACATAACGAGGGTTAAAAAAAGTTTCAGACATATTTTTTTTAGTGGTCATTTTAAATTTAATTTGGGAGAGTTTTTCCACTGAAAACTAGTATTAGGTAAGTGTATAATTATAACTCCATTAATTTTACAAATATCAAGACAAACTAACAACTAAAATTATCAGAATAATATGATCTAGGTTTTTTGTCCTTACTTAATATTATCTAAGTAGTGAGGCAAGTGGAGAAAAAATTCACAACTATAAGGTGAAAATTAAGCTAAAAAGATACTTTTTGTGGTGCAAAATTATTAAAAGAAAGAAATACTCACTTTCAATTATTTTTTCTTGTATAGACTTATTATATTGAAGCTTGAGATCTTTGCGTTTTTTTATAAAAATTTCAAAAATGACAAAAACAGTATTTTGGCAATATTTAAAGTTGAATATCTCAAAAGGGGCTGAGCGAAAAGTTATGAAATTTATACAGGTTACACCTCTTTACGATATAAACATATGATACAAATTTCATGATAAGAAAAAGTAAGAAATTTGAACATTAATTTGTGGTAGGGTGAGTGTCTGTCTGTTTTTAAGCATTTTGCCATCACATTGGGTCTGTTGAATAAAAAAAAGTAAAATCTTATAAGTGGTTACTTATGCAGAGAAGTTACCTTTTACTTATAAGTAAATATTGGAAAAACATTTAAACATTAAGTATTTACTTATAAGTGTTAACTTATAAGTAAACACTTGATTTTGGAGAATTATAACAAACGCATAATATTCTTCATAATTATTTGGAAACTGCTCTTCTACAAAGTCAAAATCGTCGTGTAGATGTTTACTAATATTGTGTAATAAAGCGCAACAGACAATTGTTTTTGGAACTTTTTCCAAAAATACTCTCAGTAGTCTCAGTTTGTGTCTCAAAATAGGAAATCTTTCCAGTTGCCCAAGTACCCTTTCAATTATAAACCTTTCCCTGGAGTGAATATTGTTAAACATTTCTCTATTTCTGTTTTGGGGATCTTTGAACGGAGTAAATAATTATAAAGTAATTCCGTATCCGCTGTCTCCAAGCGAACAGAAATTACTTCGAAATCTTGAAATGGTGTTATGTTATGAGCTTTGTTTCCAAAACCTGGAATCATGAACACTTTCAGGCCACTGAGCGTCCCCACTTGTAATCATTTCACTTGAATCACAGATTACTTGCACATTTATGCTCGAAAATCCTTTCCTGTTAATATAGTCATCTCCAAACGTTAATGAGTTTTTAATGGGAACGTGAGTGCAATCCAGTGCACCTACAATTGCAGGTATTCGAAATCTATTTGACCATTTTACTTTAGCTTCCTCCATAGCCTGTAAATTAGATGGAAATTTTATCCAGTGATGAGCTTATTCCATAATACTATCAGCAACATTGTTTATAGTTTTGCGCATTATTGTGTAGTGAACTCCCAAATCTTGAGCAACGCCTGTTTGAAATCCGGTATCACTAACGAATCTCAGAAATGTCTCCCTTTTTTGGCGTGAGCTGAGAGCCGCTTCTCTGGTTTCATCTGACAAGGGAAGGTTCCCAGGTGTCCGCCTCCGATTTAAATGCCGCTGAAATATGTTACTCTACGTCGAGATCTAAGAGACAAGTATTTTTTTTATCGGCGGAAAAATGGTTTGAAGGGGTGAAATCGCCCTTCAAAAATTGGGGTAAAAATTTAATTTTTAAAATATCTCAAAAACAGTAAGAGATAGAGCAAAAGTTTAAATTGGCGATATTACTCTTTTTTAAAGAGCTATCCATTGATATGCAATTTGTTCAATTTACATCAACAGGGGTGGTTGGGGGTTAAAATTTGGGGGTTAATTTTGCAAAAAGGGGGTGAAAATTAAACAATATAAAATTTTGTTTACAGATTTGAAATCTACGTCAAAAAATCTAATTGACCTGTTTTCACTCAATGTCTTAATATTAAGTCTAGGGGTAGTTAACTAGGGGGTGGCTGTGTCAAATAGTCGTACTACTTGGGTATCTCAAGAAGTTCTTCTTGATGGAAAATAGTTTGAGACAATTAGAATAACGTAGAAATGAAATACTCGATTTCAAAATTCAGTTTGAGCAACACTAGAGAGGGGGTCAGTCACCCTCTTAAATTACATACTAGTTTACTAACACTCATTTTTACTATTAACACACTGACAGTGGGTAATAATGTCACAATAAGTGGTTCTGAAGTTGGACTATCGTATGTAAGGTTTTTATAAGGTTTGTTTTCTAATGGATATTATAGTTTTCGTTATCGAAAATTATCGATACCGAAAATAACAATATTTTCAAAATGAATGGAAACCTAATAAGAACCTTACATACGATAGTCCAACTTCAGAACCACTTATTGTGACATTATTACCCACTGTCAGTGTGTTAATATTAAAAATGAGTGTTAGTTAACTAGTATGTAATTTAAGAGGGTGACTGACCCCCTCTCTAGTGTTGCTCAAACTGAATTTTGAAATCAAGAATTTCATATCTACGTTATTCTAATTGTCTTAAACTAAGTATTTTCCATCAAGAAGAGCTTCTTGAGATACCCAAGTAGTACGACTACTCGACACAGCCACCCCCTATTTTCTATTCCTTCCCTACATATCTCCTATTCCTTCCTGATTTTCATTCTCGCCGTCCATGGTATTAACACTTTTTACAGTCGGCTGTCGGTTGCTGACGAACGAAACGAGATCATAATGCCATAGTGATGGTTTGTATACTTCCCCGACTTCTGCTCTACTTCTTTCACTGTCCTTAACTTTCTTATCTTCTTTATTGTAAGTTAAGCGCAGGCTATTTATTTTAGATTTTATTATAGCGATTTACCATCGTATTTATATTTCTTTAATAGCAGAGCGTAGGCAGCTTCCCTAATATTTACATTGTGGTAACGTACATCTGTCTTATTCCACGAACACGGTAAGGTTTTATAAATTTTAATAAATTCGACAACAAAACCGTGATCCTTGTTGGACATAGCGACAGTTTCCTACATATATAAAATGTGCACTTTGTCAGATTTTCAAGAAAACTAACGTGAGCCAACAGATTCATGACGCGCATGTTTACACATAGGAATTTTAAGAACTGATATGAAACAAATAGGTCTATCCATCCTCTCAGTTCTCAGTCTACATTTTAGTTCTCCTTTCAGATTTTAGTTTTTACACGTAGGAAAAACTGATAGTTCGACTGAAACTGAAACTGAACTGAGAATTGATATGACCGTCTAAAAAGCCCTTTAGTGATTGTAGATTAATAAAAATAAACTTATAATTACTCTAGCATGTTTAAGACTTTTTTAGTTTTTGTCTAAATTAGTAAAACATTATGAGTTTTGATAAAATTTATATGATTAAAATGTTCCAAGCACAAGTATACACTTTCAGTTTAATTTTTTAATTTTCAAAAACCTATCGGAACATAAATAAAACAAAAGTGTCATACCTACAACAAATAACAAATGTGAAATAAAAAACCTATGAAGTGAAAGAATCTTATATGTTGCTCGTAAATATTGTCGCGTACATGTAAAACTCTTATGTAACTATAAAAAAAAAAATACCCCTGTCGCAGCATCTGCATAACATAGCGAATTTCCAAATCTTGGGCACTGGCGGATCTCATCTAAGACCTGTACCTATTTAAAATAGTTTAGCTTTCTAAGAGTAAAAGAATTTTTAAAATCGGTTGGGTAATTAGTTTTGGTATTTTGGGGACCCAAGAACCCGAACGAATTTTGTGCAGCATAGTTGTATCCATCTAAAATAATTTAGTTCTCTAGCAGTGAGAAATTTTTTAGTATCTTTTCGATAGCTTATTACTGGCGTTTTCGGATCTGCAAGATCCCGGTGGACCTCATTAAAAAATCAGCTCGACCGTATATTCTAGGCGGACTTTATGTAAAATATATATATATATATATATATATATATATATATATATATATATATATATATATATACATATATATATATATGTATATATATATATATACATATATATATATATATATATATATATATATATATATATATATATATATTCAAAACCCGTTGTGTAGCATTCTACGCCGCATTTGCATCCGCAGGACAGTTGTGGATCTCAGATAACACAACCTGTACCTATCTAAAATAGTTTACCTCCGTAATAGTAAAAAGGTTTCAAAATCGGTCAGTTATTTTATTTTTGACACTTTTAGGTCCTACTGACACTTCAGACCTTACATAACGTAATCTATATGTATCTAAAATAGCTTAGCTCCCCAACAGTGAAAAAATTTTCAAAATCGGTCGGCTAGTTTATTTTTGACGCTTTTGGATCCGATGGACCCTGGCAGACTTTACATAACGTAATCTATATTTATCTAAAATAGTTTAGCTCTGTAACAGTGAAAAAATTTTCAAAATCGGTCGGTTAGTTTATTTTTACCACTTTTGGGCCCCATAGACCCTGGCGGACCCTAAATAACGTAATGTATGTCTATCTAAAATAGTTAGTTCCCCAACTGTGAAAAAATTTTCAAAATCGGTCGGTTAGTTTATTTTTGACACTTTTGGATCCCATGGACCCTGGCAGACCTTACATAACGTAATCTATATTTATCTAAAATAGTTTAGCTCTGTAACAGTGAAAAAATTTTCAAAATCGGTCAGTTAGTTTATTTTTGACACTTCTGGATCCTATGGACCCTGGCAGACCTTACATAACGTAATCTATACTTATCTAAAATAGTTTAGCTCTGTAACAGTGAAAAAATTTTCAAAATCGGTCAGTTAGTTTATTTTTGACACTTTTGGGTTCTATGGACCTTGGTGGACCTTACATAACGTAATTTATATTTATCTAAAATAGTTTAGCTCTGTAACAGTGAAAAAATTTTCAAAATCGGTCAGTTAGTTTATTTTTGACACTTCTGGATCCTATGGACCCTGGCAGACCTTACATAACGGAATCTATATTTATCTAAAACAGTTTAGCTCTGTAACAGCGAAAAAATTTTCAAAATCGATCAGGCAGTTTATTTTTGACACTTTTGGGTCCTATGGACCCAGGCGGACCTTACATAACGTAATCGATATTTATCTAAAATAGTTTAGCTCTGTAACAGTGAAAAAATTTTCAAAATCGGTCAGTTAGTTTATTTTTGACACTTTTGGGTCCTGTGGACCCTGACGGACCTTACATAATGTATTCTAAATCTATCTAAAATAGTTTAGCTCTGTAACAGCGAAGAAATTTTTAAAATTGGTCGTTTAGTTTATTTTTTACAATTATGGGATCAGTAAATCCTGGCGAAACTCATACAAGTCTAGTACTCTAACAGTAAGAAAAGGGTTCTAAGGATCTCATATAACTTATGGCAGTCCGTAAGCTTCTTGCGGACATCATTTAATTAATTAATTCAAATACTTTAACTTACTAACTGTGAAAAATTTTTTAAAATCGATTGGTTAATTAATTTCTGGCCTTTTTAGGTCCCGAAAACCTTGACCTCACATAAAATACCTTAAATCCATTTGAAATGGTTTAATTTTTTAACATTATTAATTATTAGTGGAAAAATTTTCAAAATCGATTCAAAATATTTTTCCGTACATACATATGTACATTGTACAGATTTTGTTTTGTTTTATATTTAATAATATTTATATCATAACATAATCTTCAATTTCTTGTTTACTTAAAAATTCAATAAAAAAAAAAAAAAATTCTTCATTACATTAGCTTAGAAAATCTGTTTAATTTACATTTTTTAACATGGAATAGAACCATGCTAATTATAATGCAATAAATGAGAAACAAAACTCTATACATGTATGTGTGTTATATCTCATATATGTGAATAGTTTTCACTTGTTCTCACAAAATTTTTTAATAAAAAAGTGAAATATTTTTATACTTATTAAAAACTGAGATATAAATATAAATTACTTATTAGACTAACAAAGAAAGAATAAAAGTGAAAATTTACATTTTCTCGAAAAATACTTAAAATAGAAAAAAAATTATAAGAATATTTTCTTCATAATTTTTTTTTTCCTTTTCAACGATGTAAAAATCGAACTGCCTTATGATAGGATCGAATGATAAAAAATGGCCAGAAAACCTACTTCTGGGCATCCGACGTGTCTGGCTAACGAACTTAGCCAAGCCAATTCAGAATCCAGTCCGCACACAAAATTTCATAAGCGTTAGACGTTTCGTTCGAGAGTTATCGCGCGGATACATATATATATATATATATATATATATATATATATATATATATATATATAAATTTTAGTGAATATCATTTTCGTATTCTAGGGACCTCAAAACATATTTCTGATATGGTCCCGGGCTTAGGTCGCACCATGACACCTGGCGTAAAAGCTGAATTTCCAGTTTTGGAAATTCGCTAAAAAGAAAAAAACATGATTACATATTAAAATAAATTCTCCGAAAAAAATTTACTAGCATATACCATTAAGGTAAAACATATTTTAAATATTTTTGTCACAGTAAATCTTTCGAATTCAAATTTTATTAATTATAATTACTAAAACATTTTGTTGGTACATTAAAATTTGGTTTGTAAATTTGGAAGAAATTAAAATTTTTTATTCGGTTCATGACAGTACGGTCTTTAGTTAATGATGTTAAAATCTGTTAGATACAAACACAAATAAACAGGACCGGCTTAACCCTAAATGCCGCCCCTACCTTTTGCTTAAAAAACAAAAAATTTTAAAAATCTTAGCTACAAATAAATTATTTTTTTAAAGTCGACTTTAGAGCTCACTTTAAATTTGACTAGATCTTTGAACGTCACTGATCGCACACAGAATCTCGTCTCACTAACTAGAATGGATGAGTGTGAATATAGGTATGTATTGAATTGATCAAGCGGTCGACCATCTCTACTTGTAACGGTGGCCCATACCGGCCTGTCTACACACTTATACGAACGCACATACCAATGTACAATTTGAACAATTTCATCAATGTTTTTACAGTTTATTTAATGAAATACTAATAAAAACAATAAGAAATGTAGTAAATGTAAAGTTAAAAATATAAATAAATGTACAGGTGTTCCTTTTTTATGCGGCCCCTATCCACCGCCATATCCATTTGTATATTCGCACAAAAAATATATTCAAAAACTTCATAAATAGCTATAAAATTACAATTCGCTCCAAATTTAAAAAAAGTCTTTTTATGTGGTGAATGGGGACCGCATAAAAAGTTTCACAAAAAATACAAGTCAAAACGTTCAAAACTTCACGATTTCCTTAGACGTTGCTTTTCTAAATAAGATAAAGTATTAACTTACACATAACATTTTAGTTCATTTTTATGGATAATATCATATTATACCTGTAAAAAAAAACTTAGGGGAAGTTCGCCCAAAGCGGGTAAGCTAAGATTAAACGTCCAAAAAAGTGACTTTTGACCTCGATAAGCAGATCTTTTTTATATTATCAGATAGAATAGCTATTGAACTTTAAAATGAAATTTTACTAAAGTAATGTTTATAGGATATTTATTTTTAAGAAAGAAAATACAAAACCTCTGCAAAAACCCGCTTTACCCGTATAGGTATCCTAAAGCGAGTAACCCCCTTTGGGCAAAACGGGTAAGCATATTATGTATTTAAATACTGTTATTATTTTTTAATATAAACTTTCTTAATCATATAGAACTTAACAATAATAATAATTAAATAAAAAAAAAAAAATTGAAAAAAGACAAAAATAATAAATTTATAACAATTAACTGTAACTTTCTTTACAACCTCCATATTGGAATATATTACTTCAGGTGATTCCACATCAAAATCACCACAAACAAGGCAGAAAAATTTTTTTTTTTAAAGCTTTTTCCCTCATTCCGTCGTAAAAAGAAGATTATTTATTTTCTTCCCCCTTCCAACAGTTTTTTCCATTATGATGCTATTTTGTTTACCCGCTTTGCCCAAAAAGACTTAATTTTGTTAACTTAGAATAATTTCAAAATGAAAGCCGATACACGGCTACCTTTTTCTACATTAAAAGTCAAATGATGATAACATAATATGGTAATACCAAAAAGATTACAAATAAAAAGGTTTGTGACTAGTCACAAAATATTTATCGTCAAAATTTTTAACGAAACCAACAAAAAAAATTTGATGAAGCTTAATTAGGACATTAAACGACACAAGCGTTCAAGTGCAACTGATTGACATTGGTTGATATTCGGTTAATCTCGGTATACACACGACCTGACAAAAACATTCGATACAACGTTATACAAGCGCTTACCCGCTTTAAGAGGGGTACCCGCTTTGGGCGACCTTCCCTAGTTATGTAAAAACGGATATTCTTATGCAATGTACTGATTAAATGCTTAAAAACCATTAATAAGTAATTTTATGAAAGTAAGTTATTATAATTAATGTTTAGGTTTCTTATTTTTTCTTGCTTTTTATTCACATTACGCATTTTAATGGCAATTTTTTTTTTAAAACTCGCCCAACAAAAGACCGCATAAGAAAAGGTTGAATTGTATATTCAATTTTCAACCACGATTGTGACATTTTGCGGTATAAACTTTATTACTATTTGTAAATTAATGTATTCCACTTCAAACAGACATTTGTTTCACTTTTTAATAGACGATCAATATCATTGCGGTATTTTGATAACGAAACAGAAAAAAAAAAGACCAGTCGTATGACATTGAACTTCCTATCGTATATGTGTACATACGTCCCCAATATAGTCCTCATACACATATCCGTTCATAGATTCTCCTCCACCGTTGAGAATATAGTCAATTATCTTTTATTGGCAAAGTTTATATTATTATACCTTTGTGTCAGTTTTATGTTACAATTGATAATATCTATCTGCGAAATGAACACTGATAAATAAAATAATGGCGAAATGGATTTTTGTGTTTTTCACATGTATGTATGTATATTATGTCGCACCAGCCGTAATCAACGAAATTGTATAATTTGCAATTAAAATTACAATTGTTATAATAATAATAATATTATTGTTTGAGTTTCTATGTCTTTCTGTCTGTTTGTACGATCCCGACAAGAGGGAATTTCAGTTGTGAAATTAACACAACAATTATTTTGCGTAATTGTTATAGAGGTGTTTTAAAAGTTGTAATTTTTAATATGAAATTTTATAAAAGTTAGAAGTATCGAACTGTTTATTGTCAAATTTTTTTTTAAATATTAATTTAGCTCATTTTGATCGTACTACATTAGATTAAGAGGACCGGTCACATAGTTTCTATGGTCCATTTCTCTTAAATTTAGCCATGTTTCATCACTTATGAATTTAAACAATTTCCGTTTTCTTGGCTTTATCTCTTTCATTATTGCACTTACGTAAATTTTAAAATTGCAGTCTGTTTTTGGAAAAGAAAAGAAGACTGATTTGTTTTGAATACAAGAATTATTTAATTTTTTAACTTTGACTCATGATCAATTGTATTTGAAACAGGGTATACATTTAAGTAGTTTACGACTTGATTTACCTTTAACAATAAGCAAATCAGGCCGTAGCTTATTTCCCAGAATCTCGAGAAAAAAATCCACTGATCCGAATTTGATGGAATTTCAGGTCATACTGACAATGTGTTTCGATTGATATCATAATTAAATCGAGCACTCTAACATTGGTATCATAATTAAGCACCTACGAGAAGCAAATATATTTTACTTATACTTAAAAGAAAGTTACAACTTTTTTTTCTCCAAAATCTATTCGTGATGAAGAAACTCCCAAAGGCAGTAGACGGACAAGCATGGGTATAATGCCACCGCACAACTTGTGTTGATTTCTTTCTGCTAACTACTATCGTTGAACTTTTGAATGGCTATGTATGAACTAAGTTTCAGCCGTTAAAAATTTTTCCTTTGGAGGTAAGAATTTATCTTTTGAAAATTGAAAAGAATTTGTAACTTTTGAATGGCTTGACGTATTTGAATGAAATTTTTATTTTACAGATACCTCTATAGTGTATCCCAAAAAAATTATCAACTTAAAAAAGAAGTTGTAATTTAAAAAAAAAATTAAAACATTTTGGTGAATGTACCGCGAACGTAACCTCTTTTTTTAACTATGACACACCGAAAGGAAATTCTGAAAAAATTATATGTTGCTATAGAGTCAAAAACACAAAAAAATTTTGGTAATTGAACCACGAATACAATCTTGAAAAAAAAATATTTTTGGACATTTGGTTTTTTTAACTCGACGCACCCAGTAATAATTTCTGAAAAATATGTTGTAACAGTAAAAAGCCTGCAAAAAATTTTCCGTGACAGTATCATAGCTACAGGATCATAAAAAAAAATATTAAAAAATTAAACATTTTTTTTAAGGTTATAATTTTTTTTTTTGAAGCTGACAATTTTTCCTGGATTTACTATAGAGGTGTCTGAAACATAAAAATTTAAACCGAATTTTACCCCCTTACTTACTCCCTTATCTATAAGGGCTAAATCTTACAAGGAAAGGTTCCCAGGTGTCCGCCTCCGATTTCAATGCCGCTGAAATATGTTATTCTACGTCGAAATCTAAGGAAGACGTATTTTTTTTATGGCCGAAAAACGGTTTGAAGGCGTGAAATCGCCCTTCAAAAATCGGGGTAAAAATTTAATTTTTAAATATCTCGAAAACAGTAAGAGATAGAGTAGAAATTTAAATTGGTGATATCGCTCTTTTTTAAAGAGCTATCTATTGATATGCAATTTATTCAATTTACATCAAGAGGGGTGATTGGGGGTTAAAATTTGGGTGTTAATTTTGCAAAAAGGAGGTGAAAATTAAACAATATAAAAATTTTGTCTACAGATTTGAAATCTACCTCAAAAAATATAATTGACCTGTTTTCGCTCAATGTCTTAATATTAAGTCTAGGGGTAGTTAACTAGAGGGTGACTGTGTCGAATAGTCGTACTACTTGGGTAGATCAAGAAGTTCTTCTTGATGGAAAAGAGTTTAAGACAATTAGAATAACGTAGAAATGAAATTTTCGATTTCAAAATTCAGTTTGAGCAACACTAGAAAGGGGGTCAGTCACCTTCTTAAATTACATACTAGTTTACTAACACTCATTTTTACTATTAACACACTGACAGTGCGTAATAATGTTATAATAAGTGGTTCTGAAGTTGGACTATCGTATGTAAGGTTTTTATAAGGTTTATTTTTTAATGGATGTTATAGTTTTCGTTATCGAAAATTATCGATACCGAAAATGACGATATTTTCAAAATGAATGGAAACCTAATAAAAACCTTACATACGATAGTCCAACTTCAGAACCACTTATTGTGACATTATTACCCACTGTCAGTGTGTTAATATTAAAAATGAGTATGTAAACTAGTATGTAATTTAAGAGGGTGACACACCCCCTCTCCAATGTTGCTCAAACTGAATTTTGAAACAGAAAATTTCATTTCTACGTTATTCTAATTGTCTTAAACTATTTTCCATCAAGAAGAACTTCTTGAACTACCCAAGTAGTACGCTTATTTGACACAGCCACCCCCTAGTTAACTACCCCTAGACTTAATATTAAGACATTGAGCAAAAACAGGTCAATTAGATTTTTTGACGTAGATTTCAAATCTGTAAACAAAATTTTTATATTGTTTAATTTTCAT
This sequence comes from Brachynemurus nebulosus, assembly GCA_035578155.1. Classification (NCBI taxonomy): domain Eukaryota; kingdom Metazoa; phylum Arthropoda; class Insecta; order Neuroptera; family Myrmeleontidae; genus Brachynemurus; species Brachynemurus nebulosus. The sequence goes on along the minus strand of JAPWDM010000001.1, from coordinate 42,749,676 downwards.
CCCCTTTTTGCAAAATTAACCCCCAAATTTTAACTCCCAACCACCCCTATTGATGTAAATTGAACAAATTGCATATTAATAGATAGCTCTTTAAAAAAGAGCAAGATCGCCCATTTAAACTTTTGCTCTATCTCTTATTGTTTTCGAGATATTTTAAAAATTAAATTTTTACCCCAATTTTTGAAGGGCGATTTCGTCCCTTCAGATCGTTTTTCCGTCTATAAAAAAAATACGTTTCTCTTAGATTTCGACGTAGAATAACATATTTCAGCGACATTGAAATCGGAGGCGGACATCTGCGAACCTTTCCTTGTTAGTGAATTTCAATCTTATATCGACAGCAGTTAGCAGAAAAAAAACCAACGCGGGGGCATTCTGCCCATCTTTATCTGTATATAGCGTATTGAAACCCTTATCTTGTTGTTTTTTCTATTTTTCTTTAATTACTCTGTATATCCTCTCTTAGAAAACCCAATATAATAAATTTTTCACTTGACTACTCTTTAAAAATGCATTACTTTCAACTTGTAAGAAACTGTTTCAAAACGCATTTTTCACAAAAGAAAATTTATGTAAAATTTAATTATTACTGTCTTAATTAAGTTAGTACTCCGCATCATCTTTTTCAGAAACATCCCCTATAATTACAATGAAACTATCTTCCACACCGAATGCTGTTATTTGATCCCCTGCATATTATACAGGGAACGCTGCCATAGTAAGTGTATGTTATTCGAGTCATAAAGCTTGAATATTTTCATGATGGAAATATTACATGAAATGATGGTTGGCACAACACTGTATATGTGTACGTAGCAAAGCATAACACTAACGACCAAACAGTAGTACATAAATGGCCAACGAAACGAAAGTGGTAAATTTTAACATTGTAGCAAAGTAAAACATCACCAGAGTCTGTAGTAATAGTAAGTGGCCTATTGCATATTCTGTTCTGCTGTTATGCGTTACGTGTACCATTAACTGGTTGCTCTTTCCACATGCTTCACATGGTGACGGTTGTTTTAATACACGAGATTAATATAAACATTTAATTGTATCAAGACGTGGAGAAGGTGGGTGAATTGAATCCAAAGAGATGCGAGCATAAAATGTGCATTGAAGTGTGAGTCATTAAAGACAATATTAGATTAACAAAATCTATCGCCAGGCATCATTTTCAAATTTGTCTCAATTGTGAACAGTCTATTAAAACTGCATTCTTACTTTTTTTAAAAGAAAGGACCTCTCCGGATAAGATAGGTGAATCTGCCTAAGGCTTAACCTGGGTCGGAAGAGCCATGATAGGCTTCGCCCTTGCACATGTATTCTATAACTGCAATATTAGGTCAAGGTAGCTTTGCGTTTTCGAGTTGTACCAAAATGTTCAATTTTGGACTTTTTCCGATTTTCCATTTTCCTTCCCCCCAAGTGCATAAGTATTATATATATATATATATATATATATATATATATATATATATATATATATATATATATATATATATATATATATATGCATGTAGGATGCTAAGAGCTTCATAAGACAGTTACTACTAAGGCTCGTTACCAGTGTTTTCATTAGTATGGAAAGGGTCTCTCAAAATATCATAAATCAAAAACATGACCGCCGTTACAAAAAGGTAAACTGAAAAGTTAAAAATAAGTTATCCTTGAATTTTTATCGCTACTATTGAACAGTCTGGTTAAGGGCACATGCTTCTGAAGCTTCCTTACCTCCAAATTATCTTTACACTTATATGATGAGAACCCTTTCAAAAAACCCTAAACAAGTGTACTAATGTGTTTTTAGTTGAACTGCTACTGATGTAGTAGTTTGCAACAAGCTCTCAAAATATCATAAGTCAAAAAAAAAATATGACCGCCGTCACAAAAAGGTAAACTGAAAGGTTAAAAACAAGCTATCCTTGAATTTTTATCACAGCTCGGGAACAGTTTCCTTAAGGACACATGTTTCTGAAGGTTTCTTACCCCTTACTTATCTTTATCCAACCTTACCGAGCCATGCTATTGTCCACGAGGTAAGGCGAGGACCTAGTGAGCGTGTTTTTTTTTTTTTTAATTTTTGATGTTTTTGCAAGACCTTTCCAGCAGGAAACACTGGTTATGAGATTTTATCACGCACAGCACACATGTTTTTATTTGAAATGACAGGAAAGCTTTGTGATTTTAATGATTTCGTTTTAACGTGATTTCCTATGGCTGGACAGACTCATAAAAACGACTAAAAAGTTGCGTGTCTAGAGGTCCTTAAATTTACAGAGCACTTGCCCTGGTACAACTCAAAAACACAAAGCTGGTTGGCCCCAACATTGCCAGATATTTTTTGATATTTTTTTTTTACTAATTCGAAGCTATATTATGTGTCACCTAGTCTATGTTAGTCAAAGTAAAGTAAGAATTTTAACAATATCACCCCCATCTAAATTGTTTCAGACGCTTTTCCATGCTTTTTAGTGGCAGTGCTTGTCTGTCTACTCCACTGCTTATTCCACGACGTCACCTGGCCTATATTACTCAGAGTAACGTAAGGATTCTAATGATAGAATAGGCATTTAAATCGGTTCACATGTAGTTGCTGTCATCTATCACCTAACAAGGGGTCGATTTTGACCAGGATATCACAGTCAGCACAAACATTGAGTAACTTGTTGTAAACGACTCAGTTCAACTAAAAACACATTAGTACACTTGTTTAAGGTTTTTTGAAATTGTTCTTATTATATCAGTATAAGTTGCAGGTAAGGACCCTTCAGAAGCACGTGCCCTTAACCAAACTATTCAATAATAGCGATAAAAATTCAAGGATAACTTGTTTTTAACTTTTCAGTTTACCTTTTTGTGACGGCGGTCATGTTTTTTGATTTATGATATTTTGAGAGACCTTTTCCATACTGATGATGAACACTAGTAATGAACCCTAGCCGTACACGCTTGCTTCTTTTAAGGATGCCAGGAAGGCGTCGCCATATTTTATGGCTAAACAAGCCCACTAAGATGGCTGCAGCACTGAGTGTCACTAGAGCCCGTTGTATTTAAATCCTTAAATTAGCCTTATTTGGCCCAATTTTGCGAAACATTTTTACACATATATTTACTAATTCAAAGGCGTAGATTTCAAAAATCTATGTCTCGTTGTGGTCCAAAGTCGCGTTCTGTGTGTTTTTATACGTCATTTAGAAATTTTTGCAAATATCTTTCTCTAAACACCGTGTTTTGGAGAGCTGCATGCACTGTCTTATGGAGTTCTTAGAACCCTACATGCATATATATAATACTTATGCCCTTGGGGGGAAGGAAAGTGGAGAATCGGGAAAAGCCTAAAATTGAACATTTTGGTACAACTCGAAAACGCAAAGCTACCTTGACCTAATATTGCAGCTATGGAATACATGTGCAAGGGCAAACGCTACCATGGCACTCGCGACCCAGGTTGGGCCTTAGGCAGAGTCACCTATCTTATCCGGAGGGGTCCTTGAGATGTAGGATGACTGAAATAGCTAGAACATCAACCCTTCAAATTCAGGTATGTAGTAAGTAAATATTGTGGATTTCGACTATAATGACCGTAAAGAAAATTACATATTTAATGACCGTTTCCATAGTCAAACTTATCTGAAAACTTTAAATAAAATAACTTTAAATCTTTTATGATGATACTCATTAGTTCATAAGCAAATATTCATTTATTTAATAAATTGTTGTAGGGATGCCAAATAATTAAATGACTAATCGGTTTAATCGACTAATTTTCTTCAAATCTAGTCATTTTTAATCGACTACTTTACCCTTGACTAAATGACTAGAATGATTATTTTTTTTAAATGACTAAAAACGACTAATTCAGTTATTTTTCTATATTATTAACACTAAAAAATTATCTATTTTTGAGAAAGTTAAGTCCTATCCATAAATTCGACTAAAATTTTAATCGAATAATCGACTGTTGTAAGCTCGATATTTTCGACTAATGACTAATGCTGCCCAAAAAACAACTTTAGTCGATTAATCGGCTAGCTGCTCCTCGGCTCAACATAACTAATTGGTAGAGCTCTAAAACTGAAATAAAATCAGTGAATATCTATTAAACTAAAATCAGTTTAAAGTCATAAAATTAATTTAAAGTCTTGAGGTAACTTTAAATTTTATTATGAAAGCGATTCTAAATATACAAATTACTGATGAAAGCTAGCTAATAAGCTAAGTACAAAGTTTCTAACAATAGCAACAAAATGTTGTATTTTCCAGAAAAACAAAATATTACTGCCCAAGAATAGCAATAGGTAATAAACTGATACGTGTTAAGCAAATATTATGAATGAGTGATAATCGAATTATCTTTACATTGTGTGAGTATGACAAATATACAGCCCGCACGTCGGATCAGACTTGAGTAATGAATTTATGTGGCCTGCGAACAACTTTTCAATATTATTTACTATTATTATGTTTATTAATAATTTTACTTAAAACCCCGAGTTGGTCTTGTGGTTAGCAACTCAGCTTCTTGTCTGGTAGATCATGAGTTCGAAACCAACCGAGTGAGATATGTCATCTTCATTCAGTGGCAGATTTACCATAAGTGCCGCTCTAGGCTCCGTAAAAAATGTCGCCCCTAAAAAGCTAAAAAAAATTTCTTAATAACTTTTTAACACTTTTCCTTAAAAAAGTAGGTGACGAGCAAAAAAAAATATTTCAAATTCTGCATTTGAAATATTGCCGCCCTTTTGCCCAAATTTGTCGCCCCTAAAATCTGCCACCCTACTCAGCCTGCTGCTAAATCAACCACTGTCTTCATTACCATACCTCTCATGTATCGATAGTCATTCGTATATCAAAGCTTAATAGTATTTACATTGCAATGGTCCATAATATGATCTTAGTTGTCACGCACCTAACCAATAGAAAAAAAATGTTACTTTTGAAATGTTTTGTTTAAAATTTTTTAATTTTAACATTTTTAAAATCCAGCCTGGGGGTAAAAACACTATACGGTGCCTGTCCTAAATATTGCTTCTAAATATCCTATACCTAACTATTAAAAAAAAATTTACACATAATTGAAAAGCTACAGTTATAACTTCGACTAAAATGGAATTATAAATGTCGTATTTCTTGGTAATTTTTTCAATTAATTTTCAATACATTTACCATTTACCTGAAAAACGAGAAACGGAAAAACATATTAAAATATTTGATCTCTAAGGACTGCATTAACGTTCTACTAACGCAATAAATTCCGCGAATGAACTACATATAGGTACCTATTTACAGATATCATACAATACTACTGAACCAAATTTTAAATTTATTATAAATTTTGTTCAAAGGAATATGTACGTATTTGTATCTATGTAATTCATTTTAATTCCTGTTTTGTTAATTTTCAACATTTGCGTTATTCCAAGAACTGACTTAGGTATTTATACAAAGTAAGAAATGAATTATGTAGAATTAGTTCGATTATAGAATAAAAGTATTAAAATTCTTAAATGGCTAGTTTATAATAAAGAGCGATATCTCTCGGTTTATATATGTATGTTTCAAATTATCTTCATAGAAATGATAAAAAATGCTACAATGAATACACTAAGAAAAATTTTAGTTATCACAATCGAACAACTACTAATTTTTTTAGTGAAATACGGCATCCAAAAAAAAAACATTAATTTAATTGCCGTAACTAAAAAATAATGCTTCTTATGACTACAAAATAATTGATGGAGTAACAAATAAGTAATGCGCTTATTATCGTGTAGTTTTACATGAACAAAATAATCGGTGAATCTATCGGTGAAGTGACCAACAGTATAGTCTTCAATCATATTGGTATCTTAGCGATTCTGAGTATGTCTCGATGAAAACGTTTAATTTGTTCTTCACTGACGTTATTCAAATACTGAACAATATCAAGGTAATTCGTTAGAAAAGCTTCTTATACATCAAACATTCTAGCGTTTGAACATTTGTGGCAAAATAGCTATAATAAAAAAGGGGACGCTTATTGATTACCACTTTCTAGAATGATACACGAACACTAGTTCTATAGGTGAAATTATCTAAGCTTGAACTGACGTCATTAACAAATAAAATAAAATTAGACTTACAATTTTACATTACTCTAGTTACTCTAAAAAATAACAAAAAGGAAAAGAGACAGAAAATTTTGGTAGGTCAAATTTTAATGAATTTGTTGCATTTGTTTAATGACGTCAGTCCAAGTTTACATAATTTCACCTATACTACTACAATATTTAAATTTATTTTCAAGATTATAAATAGTATGGAAAATACGGAGAATTCTTAGATATAATAATATTAATACTAATACTTAGAATTTTTATTTTTTAACCGTTTAGCGTCTAAATGTAACAGTTCCAGAATTGCTAGTTTTGATTAGTCATTTTGTTATATTTTACACTATTCGAAAAAATTCTTCCATATGTGTGGCCTTAGAAATGCCCGAGCTGGTCTAGTGGTTAACAATTTCGATCCTTGTCTGTAGGTTGTGAGTTTGAAATTCATCGAGACGATCCAACATCAAAATTAACAATCCCTTTCATTTTGATTTACAAGTGGGATTGCACGATGGACTAAATCTGACTGCAGTGTTTATAGTTATTAGAACTGCCCCCACTCCACAGTAATCACTAATGATTTGGAAAAGTTTTAAAAAACAATATATTTCTATTTAATTCAAAAAATATTTTCTCTAACGAAAACATTCTCAATTTATAAGTAAGAAATCAAAACGTAGTTAAATCGGAAAAAAAACTATCTTTTTGTTTTAAAATCTCTTACAAATAATACGATTGCTGTACTCACTCTTAACGCTTATTTGAATAAAATAATCATTTAATACCGTTCTTATAGACATTATCTATAAAACTATAATATTTTGACAGTATTTTAAGATAGTAAATAGTATTTATACGGGGTATAGAATAATAACAATGAAGACTCTCATCTCCATCCGACTTGAGTCAGAGAAGAGATTGCACAAGTAAGTGAACGTACATACATACATAGCGAAGTATGGCACTGAGAGAGCATTGTGAAGAGATAATCTATAATAGTCAGATAGCATTACGTTGAATATAATGTATCAAAGTCGAAACTTTGTAGGGAATTCACACCACATCATATTTCCACTGAATTGTCTGAAGCGGTTACAAAATAAATTGGATCTGACTGTAAATGTTCCATTCGTTCACTTCTGCGTACATACATTACGTACGTATGTATGTACATTACAATCGTACGTAGATTCGGGCACAGAGTGTAATTTTAAAGGGGCACATAGATCGAAAGTTACACAGTACACCGTACTAACCCATACGCATTCAATTATTAATCCAAGCTTATATTCTTACTACTACCACCAAACATTATTTAGCAAATTTCCATTCTGGAAATTCAGCTATTACAGCAGCTCTTATGGTAAGACCTAAGTCCGGGACTATGGTAGAAATTTGTTTTGGAGCCTCTAGAACTCGAAAATCTACTTTACTAAAATTTATATATATATATATATATATATATATATATATATATATATATATATATATATATATATATATATATATATATATATATATATATATGTATTTATGTGTGTACGCGATAACTCTCGAACGAAAAGTTTAATGCTTATGCAATTTGGTGTGCGAGCTGGAATCCGAATTGGCTCTGCTAAGTTCGTTAGCCAGACACGTTGGATGCCCAGAAGTAGGTTTTTTGGCCATTTTCGCCATTTTTAGTGGCTTCTTGCAAAATTTGGCCAGATTAAAAATTTTTTAATTTTTTTTTACACCATCGGAAAGAGCGCAAAAAATTGCATAAGCTTTTAAAACATTGTTCTAAGTGAACTAGCTTTTGAGAAAAACTAAGATTTTGAGAAAAACTAAGAAATTTGCTGAATTTTTTTACAATAAATCTTTATCGTTTAAGCAATTCTTTTCTAGATAAAACAAGTGCTAGTTAGTTATTCAATATGTATGTATCATAGAGATACATAGAGAGACAACTTAAAAAATCGTTTAAAAAGTTAAATAGTCATTAAAAAAAAGATAACAGCAGTCATTTGTATTTCTAAACTATATTTTGTCTTTATCTAATGAATGACAAAATACATTTGTTAAAGAAATGCTAATTTTGAGTCAGGAATAAACAAAGATACACTAAACCTTTAATGTCTTGTTGTCGCACTCTTATCAATTGTTTATATTGACGTTTTTGTTGTCATAGATCCCAGTTGTGTACAACATACTTGCTTCAAAAATAGGTACATAGTTGGCCATCCATGTATATCACTGGTATGTATATGTTATAATAACAATAGCTCTGTCTCATCAAAATTAGCCAGATTTTTTAAGAGTACGTTATGGAAAGGAAATTTTTGTATGATGTCCTCCTTTAGAGAGGAAATATAATTTATATATATTTGCATACCTAGAAAAAAAAATCGAAAACTGTAGTTATATAATGTAATAATATATTGTTAAATGAATATGTGCTACACTATATGAGATCTGTTAGGGTCCTGAGGACTCAAATGCGCCAAAAATTAACTACTCAACTGATTTTGAAAATTGTTTCACTGTTAGAAAGCTAAATTATTTTAAATGAGTACAGATCTTAGATGAGATCCGCCAGTGCCCAATATTTGGAAATTCGCTATGTTATGCAGATGCTGCGACAGAGGTATTTTTTTTTTTTTTTGGAATAAACATTTGTTAGACATAGTCTTATTTAATTAAGAACGTGTCTTCTGGATTTCTGTAACGCAAAGGAGTCTATCAAATCCAAATATTCTATACCTACTATCAGGTTGCTTTCAACTGAAAACACAGTTAAATAATTCATTCACACGTTCACGCATTTAGTAGTTATTACAGAGGTAGTTTTAGAGAATTTTCGAATCGAAAATTCAGTCATTACAGCCACTGTCATGACACGACTTGAGCCCGGGACTATGATAGAAATTTCTTTAGAGGTCTCTAAAAACCTAAAATGACATTCACTAAAATTTATATATACAGTCGTTAGTCAAAAGTATTTGGACAGTCATATAACAAACAAATTTTAGTAGTTAAAACCAGGTGAACATTGAAATTAGTAAAAATTTTGACTTGTGTTCTACATAAAATGATTTATTAACTATTCTTTTATAAATTAATACAAAAATTAAATCCAATTCAATTACTATTTAAAAATTAGCATTTTTTCACTTTAGAGTAAATAATTAACAACTTTCAAAAATATAGGGACGATACTATTTCCATTCTTTATCAGCAATAAAAATTAATTGTTTTAAGTATTTAGTATTTAGTAGCGTATTCCATTGCCTCAATCACTTCTTTTAGTCTATTACGCATTGACTTCACTAGTTTTGATGTCGTTTAAGGCCAAATTTTACTCCATTCTAATTTCAAAGTCTTAATTAAACTTTGTTGATTTGAAATGTGATAGCATCGAATTTCTTTCCCCAAATGATGCCAAAGGATCACAATTGGATTGAAATCAAACGATTGTGGTGGTGTCTGTAATCTTTTGGGGGTATTATACAGGATGCATTGTCTTACAAAGTATGTGGAACGCTTTGTATCGTTATTCTGTTAAAATAAAAACGATCCTCCAGATTTAATTTTTTAACATTTTCATGTAAATTTTCTTTCAATATGTTCAGGTCAACATACTTATTTATTATTTTGTCTTTTATATGAAAATTTTCCACTCCACTTTGAAACATGCAGCCCCAGACAGATTATAAGTAGATATATCGATTACGGATCCACCACCATATTTGAAAGTAGGAATTAGTTTAACAATTTTTTCTTGAATTTTCCAGTCAATTCTTTCTACTTTCTACTTTATGTACTTTATGTAGAAAGAATTGACTGGAAAATTCAAGATGTATATGTTTATACATCTTTATATATATTTATACTAGCTGATACAGCCACGCGTTGCTGTGGCTCAGTAGTTATAATTGACTGAATTAATTTTTCTTTATCATTTTGATACAATCAAATCAATATTTACTAATAAAGCTGAAAATAGTTTAGCCAATTTTAAATCATATGGGGTTGAAAATAGGCGCGAGAATAAAGTGCTTCGTTTCGCTCGCTAAACAGTTCAAAATTCTATAAAAGTTTAATTCCATGTAATGCTTCGCTCCGCTCGCCATACGACTCGAAAGTAACCATTAATGTATCTAATTTTCACACTCTGAGATTTTTCCATAGATTCTCATATTGATGGTTTTAGATACACTGCACAATTATAACACAATACACACTATAATAATAATAGTATATTGTACAGTAAGTGGGAAAATGGCTTATTTTTCACGTATTTTACACTATTTTTTCTACGAAAACATTTTTTTCGTAAAATTTACAAATCGAATTTTTTAACTGAAAAAATTAGACTTATACAGCCTATACGTTATATGATCCTTTTCCATTCAAAGTCCGATATTTCAGCGAGAAGTGGTCGTATAAAGGTCTAAAAAAAAGCAAATTAAAGCTGAATCAACAAGCTATCCTGTTCATATGGTGGTTAGATCGGAACAATTTTTTCCAAGTCCGTGGACCAAAAAAAGAAACCGAAAAAATTTCAAAATTTTTTTTTTCAGTGAATACGAAACCTATTAAATATTTAGTTTTCTACTTGCTGAAAAAGTGATAATTCTTACAAAAAAAAATTTTTAAAGATTGAGAGAAATACTTGTTAATTTTACCTAATAATCTGTCTACTAGTTAAATTAGTAACTTCATCAAAGTAAATATATAAAGCAAGCGCCCTTTTTCTTAGAATTTCTAACTGTAATCAAATTAGAAAATTCGAGCTAAACACTCTGTCGTACTCGTGCATATAGAACAAGATTTACTATATTGAAAAGACGACCTCTCTCTAGTAGGTATTGCAGTTAGATAGGAGAGTAATTGGTATTGGTAGTGATAATAAAACAAAGAATGAATGAAGTAGATCTACGTTTAATATGTACAGTGAAGATGGAAGATGAATAACAATACAATACAACAATATCTAACGAAACTTCACAGCACCATACTTATTGTACAGAATGATTGAAATTGTCAATCGATTACGAGAATTTTATTCGAATTTTTGCATAAAAAAAAAGACGAATTCTAACTTTTTGTATAACAAATGCGAACAGTTCAACGAGTCGAATCATTAAAAATGTCAAGTTCATGTCCTACCACTATCTTCAAAATTTTTAATTATTTTGATTAATCCTATTTATTATGAAAATTTATTGGCTCTTGAGGTCAATCTTAATAAGAGCCTAGCAATTGTCACAGCCATATTATCCCACTTAGGAATTTAGGCTAAATGAACAGTAGTTACCATATTTTTCAAACCATAAGATGCACTTTTTCATAAAAAGAAATTTAAATGAGAATGTTTACATAGTCCTAATGTAACATTATCAATTAATAAAAGTTCTTTTAAAAAACCGACTTCAAAAATAATTAAAAGCACGAATTTTGAAGCCAGGCGGGGCGTCGTATGTAAAATTGCGATTGGATGTGCTTGAAAAATTCATGAATTCCTCAAGATCTACATTTTTTTATACTACTCCCCGCCTGACTTCAAAATTCGTGCTATTAATTATTTTTTGAAGTCGGTTTTTTAAAAGAGCTTTTATTTCATACCTTTTAGTGACAATGCTTATGAGTCCACCCCGCTACAAATTTTTATTTGGTTTTTAAAATTTTTTTGTTATTAAATTCCAAATTTCAGTTTAGGCGGAATACCAGTGTCCAAAAATCATAATTTTGAACACTCTCTGACCTGGCTTTGAAATTTGGAACATTAGTAATGTTTAAAGTAATAATTACTATAGGAAAATAAGAAATCAATGAAAATCTACCAATTTTTCAAGTCATCAAAGAATTTTTTAAACTAGGTACTGACAGAAAATTATTTTTAGGGTAATTGGATCAACATAAATTAAAAAAATATATTACCGTAGATATTAAAGTAAATAATTTTGCATATACAAGTTTTGAATTTGCCATAATTATTCATATTGTTCACATAATTGAAGATGGATAAAAAATTACTCAACCAATGTCAACAAAATTTTTATGGGACCACCTGGAGAACTTTATCTACTAACTAAAAAAAGAATGGCGCAAATAGGGCGAGAAATGTGGGAGCAATCGATGTACATTCATAAAAAAAAACATACGGGTTGAATTGAGAACCTCCTCGTTTTTGAAGTCGGTTAAAAATTAAGTCAGAATTTGAATATATTAGGGGTACTCATAAGTAATCAATCATTCCATTGATAACCAAATAAACGATTTTGCTTTTTATTTAATTATACATTTAGTCAATTATGTAACCTTCGTCGTTATCGAGGACCTTTTGCCATCTTGTTGACAGAGTTTCAATTCCTTCTTTATAAAATTCAATTGGTATTGAGGAAAAAAATTAATCTAGGTGAGCTCGCACATGAACGAAGTTTTTAAATTTTTTATTTCTTAGAGCATGTTTCATGGATCGGAATAAATGAAAATCAGATGACGCTATGTCGGGAGAATAAGCAGGATGTGATAACACTTTCCGATCCAGCTGTCTTATTTTTCTTGAGTTAATTTTGCTGCCTGAGGCCTGACATTGTCGTGCTGTAGTATGACACCTTTTCAAAAATGACGCGAGCTGGCCGTTTTATCAACAATTCGTTATATAATCTATCTAATTGTTGGCAGTAAAATTCAACTATAACTGTTTCCCACGGCTTTAGCAGCTCAAAATGAATTATTCCTATCACTATCAAATTATTCGATCAGTATCAGATAAGTCAAAATCACCACTGAGAAAATTTCTAAAGCAACGCTGACACTTACTGACTTTCTGTACGTTCCCATTCACATCAGAAATTTTTGTTGTTGCAATCGTTCCATTAAAACCCGATCGAAAATGAAAAAGCATGCAATGACGTAAATGTTCTTCTGTCGTTTAATTGTCCGCGATTTTCCACTAATGTAATTAAAACTTAAATTTTTATTTTGAACCCATAGTCAAGGTAACGTATTGAAGTATTACGCACTAAAACGCGTATTAACAAGTCAACACTCTGAATTAAACTGAAGCAAACTTCCTAAAGAAAAATAATTGATTACTTATGGGTACCCCATATATTTACACACCTACCTTATAACGGTTCTTATTTTTATTACCAACTACTAAATCAAATTTACCAATAGAAACTTTTTGTAAGAGTAATAAGAATTTTCAATTAACATTTGGCACTTATCTGTCTTAATTATAGACACTTTTTTTCTATTGGTTAGGTGCGCAACAGCTAAGGTCATATGCACCGCTGTAGTGTAGGTACTATTGATTTTTATGTAGGTATGAATTATTGATAGATAATGAGGTATGGTAGTGTAGATGACGTATCTCCCACGGTTGGTTTCGAACTCACGATCTACAAGATAAAAAGCGGAGTTGCTAACCACTAGACCAACTCGGGGTCATAGACACTTTTAAGTATTATGGTTACAAAAAGTCTATAAAAAATATAATAAGATTAATAAATTCAAATCCTTGTACTTATAGGAGGGATCCCGGCCTCCCTCCATGCACATTCCGTACACCCATTGCTTGCAGGTAACGCAGCATAATATCCAGTCTTGGTTTAGGTGGAACGAAAAAACGGAAGCCATACCTGCTGATGCTGCACGAACATTGGTGTTTAGTATCCTTATCCTTAAATATGAGTTTTAGCACACAAAGAAATGTCATCGTCCTCTGAAAGAACCAACAACAGTGCTTGAAACAAATTTTTAACTAATAATAAGTAATAAAACAAATCTTAAAACGTCGAAATTGTTCCTCTATCAAAGTAGCTCCAAATTACAAAGTAACGCCCGATATCAGAATGGTTCCGGTTGATAATATCTTAAAGGTGCTTACAGTTTTCAGATAAAAAATCAGACTTTATAATCATGCTGTAGGTATCTGGCTGGCTTGAGGTACATATTATTCTCTTATCAAATAGTTGTACCATTACTTGTTGTTATTGCTCTTGATCAGTGTACAAAGATATATTATTTGTAAATAGCACATTAGTACACTTGAACTACGTTTACGATTCTTCTATTTTGTATCACAGTCACTTTACACCGATAACAAAATAAGTGTATTACGCTAAATATGTGTATTATTACTATTGAAAGAAAATTTTCACTATTGATAAGACGAATAAAATTATTCACAGCATGAAATAAAATAGTTTGTAAGAAAAAAGTGAGTTTGCATAACATAAACTAGTTCTATTTGATGTATAGAACAAATGTGTACACTCCAAAGCCGTTTAATATTTTGTTTTCAAATTTTAACTAATGATTCTTGAGATTGAGATACGAAAGAACAAAAATATCGAATAAGATTTTTTTATTTCTAAATAATACCTTAAAAGTAATAACCAAAAATGTCTAAAAAAAGTTCAGCAATAGTTATCCGCTTTAGAACAATTTTTTTTTAAATTCATTTTTAAAAATTAATAAATTCTAATTAAAAGCTTATATTACGTTTGCGACATCAGTTGAATTAAATAAAAATTCGAATTTTGATGGTTGACATCAAACATCAATCAAAATCAAAAATTATTAGCTAACCTTAATCGAACCTATTTCATATTCTATTAACTCCAGTGTCTCCGGGTAAAATGTTCCGACATAAAAGCATAATTATATGTCAGTTTAAACACACTTACCTATTGATATGTTTGTTTGTTGTGCTATGCCGTGCATTAGTCGGCCATAAAATCAAATTGAACAATATATTTTTTATTACAATTCATTATTAATACATGAACATATACCGTACAACCGTCTAGACCCGAACACTTTTTTACATTTTTTGGTATAATTTTATGTTTATACATGTTTCCTTCATAGATATCACCAATAAAAGTATTACCATTAGAAAGAGCGTATATTATTTGTTATATCCCTGACCCATTTGTTTCATTATAAGTAAAAATAAAAAAAATAAAAAATAATTAGTATGTGTCCGGGTCTACACCCCAAATCCGTCTTGACCCGGACACTTACTTAAATAATGTAGTAACATGCAAACTAACCTCTCCCGTCGGGGTTAGGACAGTGTTTTATATCGTCTGATGTCTTTGAACCTGTCAAAGGCTTCAAAACATTTTGTGAGAAGGGAGAAGGGTCAGTACATAGTATGCCTCTCTATGAAGTAAACATGCGATATGACACCAGAAGGAGACATAAACCGCGTAATTCTGGCGGGAATATAACGTATGGATATTGGAAGTTAGAGCCAGTGCGAATCGCGGCCATAGTGTAATATACTGATGTGTCTGGGTCTAAACGGATATATGTATATAGTATGTATTTTTTATATATACATCGAATATAACTTCAAACATCATTAAATGATGCGCGATAAAATTCTGAACACATACATATCAAAATTAAAACAATATGACAATTATGACGAAAATTACATGTCTAAGTTAGACACACATTTTATTTCTTTGAAAAACTGGAGAATAGTTATCCTATAAAATGAGATAGTAAAAGTTGAAATCCGTAGTTTTTATTGGTACAGCTGTTTACTGTTTAGAGGATGTTTTTCTCTCTATAATGACGTCAAGAACAAATGTTTATTGTAGCAGGTTAATGTAGAAACTACTTACTTTGAAGATTAGTGCAAAGTGTCCGGAACTAGAGCCCCTGTCCGGGTCTAGACGGTTTTACGGTACATAAACATATACTCATTCTTGTACATATCTAAAATATATAAATTTATGTTGTATTTTTTCCGCCTCATAAAATTTAATTGTAATGAATACAATCGTATAAAAGTCGTTCGTTATCTTCGTTTACAAAACAAAATCCCTAAACATATTTGTCAATCAGTTAAGTTTAGTAGCCATATAACAGTTAAAAATATAGTTCCTTTTCGATTAGGCTATGATTTCGAAAAGATTAGGATACAAAGAATAAATAGCTCGAGAGATACCATTGTAAATACTATGATTCACGGATTGATATCAGCATCTGTACGATGTAATTCAAACTTTAGAATAGGTACATTTATCATTTATTACAATAATATGGTTCATTTCAGTTAAATTTAACCATGCTTCGTCATTTTGAATTTAAATAATTTCCGTTTTCTTGGCTTTATCTCTTTTGTTATTGCATTTATGTAAATTTTAAATTTGCAGTTTACTTTTAGAAAAAAAAAATAGAAGATTGATTTGTTTCGAATATAAGAATTATTTAATTTTTGAACGAAAACTCATGATCAATTGTATCTGAAATGAGGTATAGAAGAAGTGAGTTCATCTTTTCAACCAGTTATGTTTCGTAAAATTTAAAAGTAATATATTATAGTGAATTATTATAGTCAGGCTGTCAGGGGCAATGCAACACAAAAATTGGAAGTGTGCAAGTTAACTATATGTTTCGCGAGGTCTTACTTTCTTTAATATCACAAGTCAAATTTTATGTAAGAAATTCCTTTTTATGGTTCCGACAAAATTTCAAAATCTTTATATTTCCGTCAAACTTTTCTGTTTGTCCGCCTGTCTGTCAGTCGCACCCTTATAATTCCTAGTATTCCTACACATTTCGATCTATGAACATAAAATTTTGCATATATGTATATTTTATATGCTACTGGTACAGATGTCAATTATTTAAAAGCGAAAATTTTTTTTTTAACTCCTGAAAATACTTTCCCATATTGGAAAGGGGAAGGAAAATTTTCTTTTCCCGTAACACATCGTGTGTGATATCAATACAAAGGAGTCGTAAAATGAAGTTTTTCTTAGCAATTTTCGAGCTTTAAAATGGCGAATAACTGGTGCCTTCCTCCGTAAAATATTTATTTGATTTAAATCTGAAAAAATTATAAATACCTAGCACTCGTTAAAAACACTCAATTAGAACTACGTTAAGTTGTGACGATAACTTTCGGAGATATAGAAAACCAAAAGACCCTTCGGGGGTAAAGAGGAGTAAAAGTTCCTAAATGGAAATTAAAAAATTAATAGTAGCAAAAAGTAGCAGTCTTATATATCAATATTAGGGCTTTAAATATAATCGTTTTCGGGTAAAACCACTTCAAGTGAAGTTCAAATATTCCTAAGTTTTTATTCAATGCGTGCTCGGTACTTTTTTAAAATTGACTTGCATCTAGAACAGAGGGAGAGCTAATTTTTCTTTCTATATTGAAGGTCATTTTAAGATCATGTGCAGAAAAAGGATGCAGAAAACTGTACTTGATGTGCAGAACAAATATGGAGACGCCACGAAACTAGAATGAGACCATGATTTTCTGACAGAAAGTGGTAAAATTAGTATAGAAAGCGATTTTCGTAAAATTCGAGATAGTTTAAGCCACTCACTTAAATTTGAATTGTCCGAGTTGGCATTTTCATAAATTCTTTTTATTAAGTTTGCGAGCGTATTGAGACGTCAACTCAGTATCCTATTTTTCCTGTAGCAAACCTATACCCGTTGTCTTTAGTAGGTATTCCAACAGATTCAAAGGTGTCATTGTTTAACCTAATTGACCATAATAAGTACGCCTAACGTGTGATATTCAGTATATATGCAATTAATCATCTAAACACCATGAAAAATTAAAAATCAACACGAATTTAATTAATACTATCCTAAGTGCTGCCTGGAGTATCGTGAAAAATGCTTTCTTTTCCTAAAAAGAACAAAAACCATTTCTCAATAACTTTTACATTTTACTTTTATCTACAAAAAAAAAAGAAAAGAAAAAGAAAAAAAATACGTCAAATACTCAGTTCAGTCAAATCCATCACAGACAGTAATATTTATAAATTACTGGAATTGATTTTTTGCCATGCGCACAAGTTGTCTTTTTATAAATTATTAAAAAGAATTCATTTTGATTAACTGAAAAAATTCAGTCTTGTTCGTTCACCTTATTATTAGCGTAGTTGCTCTGAGATAGTCAGGTACAAAACTATATCTCAGCGAGAAAATTTTCTTTTATCAAAAATTAAATAATGTATTAATATTCTTCAGTTGTTATATTTTTATATCACTTTTTTTGTTTAATATCCGCGCGCTTATGTTGTAGCAATATAAAAGCATTGTTGAAAAGGCGTATCAGCTAAAGCTGGACATTAAGAGAACATATGAATATTGGTGTATGTATAAATGCGAACAAAAATCTGCCATACGCCCATACATTAATAATGTTTCACAGGCACTCGATTACATTTGAAATTAAAAAATATAACTGCGTCTCGTATTAAAGAGAGGTTGTGTTTGATGGATTATCAGATTGGGGTGGCACTCGAACAAGCGGTCGGTGGCCTAATTGGCAAAGCGCTTGGCTAGCAACTAAGAGATCCGGGTTCGAGTCCCAGCCGACCCAATTTGATAATTTTTCAGACACTATGTGAATTTTAGTTGAAAAAGCGTTGTAAAAACGTAAAATGATGTTTATCAAACATATTTCAAAAACGGCATAGTGAAAAATTTTTATTTCTTATTTAGTAAGGTTTGTTACTTTGTATTTTATAACATATTAAATTTGTAAAAAAAAAAAAAATAGATCCCATAAGAGCCCATGTTAAAATTTCAAAATTTTTAAATCGTTTTTCTCAAAATTGGGGTAGTCAATTTTAATCGGAATAGGCTCATATTATTGGTATTGAATTAAATAAATATCTAGAGAAGTTTCATTAAAATCCTTTGAAAAAATCGCTTTATCGACCAACTACCTTAAAGGGAATACAGAATAAAATCTATACAAGTACAAAACGTCTAAAACGAGTCTCGTTATACGAGGGTGAATCAAAAAGTTCTTAGAATCGCTTATTCATATAATATCTATTTTTGATATGATATATTTTTGAGGCAATTTGATATTAATTTTAAAAAATGCCAATACCATAACATTTATGAAGTTTCAATCGATTTGATCGTATTGTTTTTTAAGTTATTAGGTGATTATTTTGTGCAAACAGTTGTTAAGACGTTCCTGCTCATCGATCAGAAGTTGCGCTTCAAACAATCCGCAGTACTGGTTTCGAAATATTTGACCACCCATCATATTCTCTGAACTTAGCCCCCCGTGATTTTCACTTATTCCCGAAATTAGAGGAGCATATTCAGGAGAAGAAATTTGACGATGATGATGCTGTTATGGCTGTCGTGAGTTGAGAAAATGATTTTTTTAAAGAAGGAATAAGAAAGTTTGAAAAGCAGTATTCTAAATATATGGAAGTGGAAGGAGTTTATGTAAAAAAGTAAAATATTTTTCATTGAATTTTCTTATGTTTTTATAGTGATTCCAAGAACTTTTTGACTCACCCTCGCACTTTTCAATTTTTCATATATTCAAAATTATCACCTTACTTAACAAAAATTATTGACATAGGATATAGGGGACGGACGGGCAAGACGGAGAGGTCGGGCAAAAAGAATAATAGCCTAATTGAGCTAGTTAGATGTATGATTGATTCAGATTTAATGTCATCTGCTTTTTCACTTTGCACTTAATAGGGCCATTTGTCGAAAGAAGGCACTGTAGTTTATTTGCCTGTTTAGTGACCGAAAAACTGTTCTGGCGAGAAAAAAATCAATAAACAGAGGTAAGTAATTTACGAATTATTTCTTTGTGTATTGCAGTTATTTATTTTTAATGATTTCTCTAATTTGTATGATCATTACGAGCAACAAATTCGTGCTCGTATTTAATTTAAATTTATTAGTTTGTAATTATAGGTTAAGTTAGTTAAAAATATGCTTGGCGAGCAAAATGGAGTCAGGCAAAATGAATATTAAAATAAAGCTTCTCTAGTCAAAAGGATAATTGTTTTAAATTATCCCGGACCTTCCAATGAAAAAGAAAATTCGTTTAAAAAAGATAGAGTCAATCAAAGAAAATTAAAAACACAATTATTTTTGTACTCTCTGTCAAGAAAAATATATATATCCGCAATAGAAGACTGGATGCAGTATAATTTTTGCCAGGAATGGACGCATGAAGCATATTCTTTATACATAGGTCGATCGTCCTTTTACGACCGCCGTCGTCGTCCCTCTGCGATATTTGCGACGATTAATTTATTTAGGTATTTTCATTAGTAATAGTTTTGCCCATCCAAGATATTCATTTTACCCGCCCTAGTAGGGCAAAAAGAATAATTGCAACTTTATTTTCAAGTGATTTTTAATGTGGTAGGATAAGAGTTTTTGTTAATTTTATGTTTACTTTATTAATTTTAAAAAACTGAAGACTTGTTATCTTGAGATAAATAAATAATTTTGTTGTAATCTCATACTTTTTTTAGAGATCAAATTAGCATATCCTTCTTGCCCGTCCGTCCTCTGGTAGTAGTATGTAGTACCTACCTTGTCTTCATTATATCATAATAATGATTCAAATTACAACTAGTTGTTGCTTCTTTCCGCCTCCAAACATTTCCGTTCCATTCCGACGTGGATGATTTCAACAGAGCTTGCTCGTTATGTACCTACAAAGTACAAACACACTTGTATGTGTGTATACTATGTACGTTGGATAACAACAAAACAAATAATAAATAAATAAACAGTAAAACATTATAAATTAAATTGGAAAGTTTTGTACGTTAGTACAAATTGCAACAGTAGCGGATGAGTGGAACACACTACTTACTGAATGGGTGCTATAGTATCTATGGTAGTACATGGTAGATTGTATTGGTGAAACATTTCAGTATACAGATAAACTAACTAATTGTAACAATTGCAATCAATACGAAAAAGATACGCTAACATTCAATAGCGCTCCACGGAACGATAAAATACACACCGATATAGGCATATAATATGTACAGGAATAATCAAAACATGAAGAATAAAAAAATGCCTGAATGATTATTTATTTTCGAAACAGTTGTTTCGAAGATTATTTGCGCCAATTTAATCGTCATTTAATGTTCTGTTCTTAAGGTACCATCACAGTGTGATTAGCCAAAAAATAAATCTGATGGGGGAAGGGGTATGAATTTTTTTTACGATTAACACCACTATTTAACAATACAAAAATATTTTTTTTTATTCATTTTTATTTATTTTTTATAATTATTATGATTTTTTTGAAAAAGGTGCCTTTAAAAAGGACGGAAATCAGTGCCCACGATTGCGGCCGCAGTTTTCATCCGAAAAAAATCAAATAGATTATCAATCTGTAAATAAGCTGCTATGTACCTATGCGTTTATAATTGTATATATAGTTTTTCGTGTAAAAAAATAGGACGATTTCAAAAAAAAGCTCCCATAGGTACATAGCGGCTTACATACAGATTGATAATCTATTTGATTTCTTTTTTTTTTGGATGAAAACTGCGGCCGCAATCGTGGGCACCGATTTCCGCCCTTTTTCAAAGGCTCTTTTTTCAAAAAATTATGATAATTATTAAAAATAAATAACAATGAATAAAAAAATATTTTTGTATTGTTAAATAGTGGTGTTAATCGTAAAAAAATTCATCCCCCTTCCGCCATCCTATCTATCCGAAAAAAAATCGCGAAAATTGACTATTTTTCGGCTGCTCGAGAAGCTCGAGAAATATAGATTAATAATGAAGGGAATGCAAAAGCAGAGTGCAACTGAGAGTGGCACAAGCATATAAAATGATGGGCGGCCCAACGCTGTCGGTAATATCGGCGATGGTTTCAGTTGATCTTCTGGCAGAGGAGCGGGGCGAGCTACATTTCAAAGCAGGGAGTCCAAGAAAGAAGTCAGGGAGGAGACCCTTGGAAAGTAGCAAACACGTTGGACGGACTGGAGGGTGACAGGTTAGTGGACTAAACGACTAATCCTGGACCTGAGGCCAGGTGTAGATATAGAAAGCTCAATTATTTCCTGAGCCAAGTGCTCACGGGATACAACTCTTTCAAAGTTTATACGAGGCGCATTGATAAGTTATGCATATTGTAGAGAACTGGACACATCAGGACAAACGATTTTCACTTGTGGGAGATGGGCAAGATATCAGGTGGAGATAAACGTGGGAACAACATACCAGTTAACGCCCGATAATGTTTGTCCGCCCAAGAATCCTAGAATCACATCATGATGCCAAAAGGATTGGAGAAGCTAGAGGCTCAAGAGCGCACATAGGCTCTCTTTGTCTGCGTTCTTATACCAAAAAATTAGGGAAGATAGATTTGGATGATCCTGGAATGCGTAAGCTTTACCCTAATCGAAATCCTGACTTAACAGGCCACTTGTCGAATTTTTTCACTTATTATTACACGATATACAGTATTTTTTCGAATAAATTTGGGTTTGTCTAAAGAAAATTTGTTGTCTAGCAATTTAACGAGAAGAATTGTCAACTATCAAAAACGTGACAGCGAAGCTGAAGCGTCTTCGGGTTGACAGTTCTTGGAGTTAAATTTATTTTAGGCAAGTAATTTGAGTTGTAGAAAACACAAATTTATTCAAAAAAAATATATATATATATAAAACTCAAGCGTAATACGGTAAGACAATTTAACGAATAAAGTAAATTAGTATAATTCACATTATTATATTATACATTGTTAGTGTGGCTCTGAAATCAGTTAAATTTACCAATACGAATTTTTGCTTCATTTTTATCGTGTTTACCTCCAATAAAATGAACAATGAAACGTTTTGTGGCATTTTTTGCTGTAAAAATCTGTCCTAACTTTTTTCCATGGTAAAAAAGAAAATACCCCTGTCGCAGCATCCTGCATAACATTGCGAATTTCCGTTTATAAAAATTAGTTTTTCTCGGAAAGTAGTTGAGATAGAATAATAGTTTAAAGACCTTTCTTATGTAATTTTGTCCCCTCTTTTAAATGAACGTGTCTGGCTGAAGAACTCATCCAAGGGTTTGAGACTTCCAATGTTTTCAGCAAATTTCGTAAATATTCGATACTTCGTTCGAGAGTTATCGCGCGGACACATATATATATATATATATATATATATATATATATATATATATATATATATATATATATATATATATATATATATATATATATAGATTTTAGTGAATATTATCTTCGGTTTCTAGGGACCTCAAAATAAATTTCTGCCATAATCCCGGGTTCAAGTCGCGTCATTCCAGTGGCTGTAATAGCTGAATTCCATTCTGGGAATTCGCTAAAACTACAATACTCTTATGGAACTTGATACACAAGAGTTAAATTGTCACTATTAATATCGAATATATTTAAAATAAACTTTATATTTTATAGTTATAATCCTCCATACACTTATTTTGCTTTAATGTTAATGGCGAAATAATATGTCTTATTAATAATAATCTGCTATTCCTAAGCCGTATAATAATAATTCTTTTTCCATTTCTGCTTTATTTGATACAGAAGTTTCTCTTGTATGGTGGAGGTGCATACCTTATCTGTATTTACATACTGTAGCTTGTGACCAATGAAATGAAATTTCATTTTATTAATCACAATCATGTTCCGGAAAACTTTAGTTAGAATCGAAATGAACTATGCTTCAAAATAGCCAGGTATAGGGCCTAGCAGTATAACATTTATAAGCCGATACATATTTAGTTTAATACATACACATAGCCAGTTTAGCAGTATGGATATAAATCTCACAACAAAATTAAAAATGTAGATGTCAAATATGGTGGGAGTGCAGACAAAAAATAATTTATCTCAACAGTGAGTAGACGCAAAAAGATTCATAAGATATTTCGACTTTATTAGTCTCATCTTAACTCCTTAGCACCGTTATTGAAGGCGAGGGACCTTTTATATATAAAACATAGCATATCGTGAATAAAAGCTTAGTTGTTAAAACATATTCGATCTTCTACTTACTATACCCTCACGTATGCGACGTAGTAACGTAAAGCCTAATATTGGTGCTTTGTATTTTAAGTATTATGACTATAACCGACAGGTTAGACTGAAATTCTGTCTGATATTTGTTTCGTGTAAGTAGTTCTCTTTTATTGTATCGTTGGTGTAATTGCTATCCATAGGCAACAAATTAATATAACACATAGGAAACAACAATAAAATAGAAAATCTAATTCACATTTAATAGAAATTGCTGTTTCAAATTCATCAATATACTTTAACCCCGATAACGACGACTCGATATTACAGTAGTCGAACATTATAAAGTTAATGTAAAACTGTCTGATAAAAGTGAATTAGTTTCCATTTCAAATTAGATATTGAAAACCAATCAGTTTCCACAACACGTGAATCAAACAGATCCTAACGGCCGTATAGGTGTTATTTATAAAGCTTAGTGGAAAATTTTAAATAGACCTACATAAATTTTGTAATTTGTATAAAAATTATAATAAAGTCGAAATGAATATAGCCCGGAAGCAGGGCCCGATCTAGCTATTCTGCCGCTCTGGGCAAAAGTAATATTTGCCGCCCTTTACAATGACACCTTGTAAGTCATAAGCATGTTGTTTCAGAGATGGTGCAATATTTAACTGATTTCAAAAAAAGGAGGTTATCAGTTCGACTCGCATATTGTTGGAATCTACTTAATAAATTTCTAACACTGACTGACTGACTGACTGACTGACTGACTGACAGACAACGCACAGCCTAAACAGTTGGGTTTAAAAGAATGAAATTTTGCATAAAAGTTCCCTAAGTAACGTAGATGAGCACTAAGAAAGGATTTTTGAAAATTCGTCCCCTACGTGGGTTAAATAGGGAATGAAATTTTTTATGGAAATTCGTCATTTTTGAAGTTAGATATATAAAAATATGTAACTATGACTATTCAAATAAATAATATTTTATAATTGACTGACAGATAACGCACAGCCTAAACTGTTGGATTTAGATGAACGAAATTTGGCACAGAAGATATGGTGTTTAGGATTCAATTTATAAATAAAAGTCAGTTGTGTAAACGTTTCTGGAAATTCATTCCCTAAAGGATTAAAACAGGAAATCAAAATTTGTATGGGAAGTTCGTCAATTTTGAAATTAGAAACGTGGAAATTGGTATTTGGGCTTTTGAAAAATACTGAAAGTGAGCAATGAGTACCTAATAAAAAGATGTCGCCGATAGGAAATCCTATCGGGTATACGGCTAGTTATATAATATTCACATATGTTTATCTACTAGGGCTTCTGAACGAGTATCCAAAATTTCATAAGTGTATATATGTATGTCTGTATATATGTTTTTAGGGAATAGTGAAAATTTCACCAAAATTGGGTTGGCCTAAAATGTTTTACGAAGTCGGTTTATACGTATATTTGATTTTTGTTACATCGACTTCTTAATGACATTTTTTTCCCTAGTTCAAATGAATGAAAAAAAAATATAAAAAATGATCTTTAAAAATTTTAATTCAAACAAATAGGAAGCGATCATTTTCGCACAAGTCAGGACCGTACTTATGGCAATAAAATTTTACATCTAAATTATATGTAATTGTGCAGCTTTAAATGAATGTAATTGGTCAAAAAATTAATTTTTCGCCATTTAGAATACTAACGCCATTTTTTTTCGCCATTTAGAATACTAACGCAAGTTTTATTTGCTCGTCACTTACTTTTTTTAAAGAAAAAGACTTAAAAAGTTATTAAGAAATTTTTTTAGCTTTTTAGGGGCGGCATTTTTTAGGAGCCTAGAGCGGTAATTCCGCCACTGATGTGCAAATAAATAAATGTAAAAATTATTTTTAAATACTCATGAAATTAGTTATTAATTATATCACATTTTTTATGTGATAAAGTTACCTACCTACTAAGTTTTATAGCTTTTGAAATATTAGTTTCAGTTTGCACACTTTTTGAAAACATGAATGTACCATATAAATTGAAAAAAGACTAATGATTTAAAGCAGGGGTGGCCAACCCGCGGCTCGCGGGCCGCATGTGGCCCGCCGTGAACTTTTTGTTGGCCCGCGAGATTCATTACGCTTATACAAAATATAATTATTTTATAATGGCCAAGGTAGTGAAAACAAATGTATTAAAAAAAAATTCGTCAAGTGCGTGTTTTTGACACGGACTAAATAATGTCACCTCAGTGAAAGTGTTAATTTATGATTTTGCGGCTCGTTTTTTAAGTACGGTGAGAATACAGCCCTCTTGCGTTTATTCATTATGCATGTACATCTCTACAGCCCTCTTGCGTTTAGTCAATATGCATGTACAACTCTCTATAATAATGTTTCCCCCACTATGATCACACAACGATATTAATATGTCATCCTTCGATGACATAAAAAAAAAAAACATAATATATAGGAACACATAATTTTATATGCGGCCCGCGGAGTTATGATGCGCTTCCAAAGTGGCCCGCAAGATCATTTTGGTTGGCCACCCCTGATTTAAAGGAATGGCAGGTGGTAATGTCAGAAAAATTTATGAAACACTAGTAATTTGTTACAAACAGCTATGTCACTAAAAATGATATAGGTATTAAAATCCATAAAATTTTAATTTTTGTTCTAACACAAAGTGTGGAATGGTAAAATTAGGTTTAATAGGAAAAGTCAGGAGGTTTTACGATAGCTGCCCTCAATTTTGCCGCCCCTAATTTTTGCCGCTCTGGGCAATTGCCCAGCTTGCCCCCCCCTAAATCGGGCCCTGCCCGGAAGATCTCTTTCATATCAGCTCAAGAATTTTTAATTTTTCATCTAATTTTTAATATAAAAATCGAATACTTATTTATAGTACTGATAACAAAAATTTACCAGTCCATCACCAGATGGTATTGTTACAGGGCATTGATAGGTGCAAGTTTCAATTAATTATAAGGCAAAAAACTTTTTTTAATATCTTTAAGTACTTTTCCGGATGTGAAAGTGAGCATAAAAAATTTCTTTTTCATGTATCACATCTTATAGGATATAATTAGAAAAAGCTCTTAAAATGAAGTTGAGGTTCCTTTTACTATTCTTCATTTTAAAGTTTTGTTTGCGAAATAGTGAATTGATCGACATGTAGGGGAACTAGGGGCTTGTTGTAACAGAAGTAAGTAGTAACACGCAATTTTTAGTGGGAATCTGAACATTTTAAACCCATATTTTTTGTTCAATTTAATTCTTATACCATGAGGCATCACGCCATCATTGCCAGTATTTCGCCCGATGATGCAGTAATATTATACACGTAGGCTGTATACACGTGCTACATTTTGGTTAGGTAGGGTAAAAGCCCCGTTTGTGGAACGCGATCCACAATAGAAAAACAGTTTTGACATTTATATCTTAATGAAGTTATTTCTGAAAGAAACCTCTGATAATACATATATATATATATATATATATATATATATATATATATATATATATATATATATATATATATATATATATATATATATATCGAACAATTTTTGTTGAATTCGTGAATTTTTATAATGGTGGATGATCATTATTCAAAACACATGAGTTATAAATTGTAACATTTTTCACCGAATTTTTAAAGTTATTAGCATAATAAAAGTATACAAATAATTTTTATTAGTACATTTAAGAGATTAGGATAGCTAAATTATCTTTTTATACGGGTTAAATATTATTTGTAGAAGTGTTTTTAAATGAGTTCGAAGTTTTAGGGTATGTATTCCATTTTGAGAATGACCTATTATTTACCTATTTTATAAACATTTTTAATTTATTGTTGGACCTAAAACACTTAACTAACTGTTTTTATAATTTCACTTTAATATTTTCTTTATTTCAGAACGTAAAATCAATTAAAAAATAATTAATATTGAATTAAAACTTCGAAATTTTTATTATTAAATAAAAACGTCAGACATATTAAATTTGAAACGACATATAATCTAACTATAATTAAAAATTAACAATGGTAGATTGATAAGTTAGAAAGTATACGATGTTTTTTAAAACATCCTAGATGACACTAGGTGGCGAAAATCGTATATTGTAAGTACTACGAAACCTATATTAATTTTTTAAACGTACTTCATAGACTGAACGTTTTGTGGCACTGCTAGCAATTTATGTTGGACACTATTTATGTTATGACACACATGGGATTTGTGCGCCATTTTGCATAAAAGTTTGATGATGAAAAAACCTTAATAATCTGTTCCAGTAATTTTAAAACTGATTTCCTGCAAAATCACGTTTTTTGACTTGTGTCAGTTTTCTAGAAAAACCATCAATAAATACTTACATAGATACATCAAAAGATGTCGCTATGTCTCTCGCTATTTTAAATAATTACTATACTCTATACATAATCAGTGCTGTAGATATTAAACTCGCCATATTACGTCAAAAGATGGAACTGTATGCCATGTATATTAAATACGTGTTTTTTTTAGGTGCCTATGCTGATTTTTTAAAAGGTGTTAATATATTCTGCCCGTTTTTTTATACGTGTCAACAAATTATAAAACAAAACATTAATAAATCAAAATTCTTCAGTTATATTTTCTTAAAAACATATTCATTGGATTAAAAAAACTTGGTTTCATGCTTATTAAGAAAAAAAATGGGTGTTTAATTCATTTATTAATTTTTATAAGCAAGTTTGATGAAATACCTAACAATAGTGTTCCACAATCGGGGCTTTTACCCTACCTAACGTAAAATATTACTTTCATAAAATTTGGTTTTCGAGTTTTTCAAATCTAAAAATTTTAGTTATGCATATAATTTAAAAATGTACTTAGTTTTAATATTCTTTAAAAATTTCACATTTTGCAACATGATATTATAGGCTATTGACTATGTACAAAGAAAGGGGGAAAAGGGACTAATTTGTAACAGGTGTTTTATTATTTCATATATTCAGTTATACCCAAAAGATGGTAAATTCACAAAGTGCTATTAAATTTAGGTGTGGGTTTTACCAACGGCATAAATTTATCGACTCTTAAGTTTTTTAACTATAACTCAAAAACTATGTATTTTTCGTGAATACACATGATATGGTATTTTGTAGAGAATTAAATTTCTTATGGAAATGGCATTTTACGAACTCAAAAAAATTTTTTCTCAACAAAATAAGTCAAAAAAACTATTTAAAAAAACGGAAATTTTTTAATTTTTCTTTTTTTTTTAATTTTTGTGCAGCACTTTTTTCTTAGTTAATTTAGGTATAGGCATTGGTTCACAAAAAAAAGCTGATCCAATTCCCGTCAGAATGGTGACCGATAAAAATATTTTCGATAAAAACTGGCTGAGGTACAGTCGTTTAAAATTACCTACTTTTTACAATTTTACTACTTTTTACTTTTATATCAAGTTATTTGTAATTTTTACACGCAAAAATTATTTTTATTCAGTACAAAAATTATTTCTGCATTATTAGAGGTAATGATAAAAGTATTTGTTAAAAATTTTGATACTCATATGATCTTTGGTATAAAAAAAAAAAAAAAAAAAAAAAAAAACTTTAATATTGTACTAACTAATTTAAATCTGTCAATTGTACTAATCAAAAAAAAAAAAAAAATAATTCAAAAATTTCCGCTTTTTTAAAAATAGTTTTTTTGACTTGTTTTGTTGAGAAAAAGTTTTTTGAGTTTGTAAAGTGCCATTGCGATAATAAATTTAATTTTCTACAAAAAATCATATCACGTGTATTTACGAAAAATGCATAGTTTTTGAGTTATAGTTAAACTTAAGAGTCAATAAATTTACGTCGTTCATAAAAACCCACGCCTAAATTTAATAGCACTTTATGAATTTATCATCTTTGGGGTACAACTTAACATATGAAACAATAAAACAGCTGTTACGAATTAGTTCCTTATTCAACTACATAGTCAATAGCCTATTATGAAAATTTTGTTAAATATAGAAAATGATGTTACGGGGATTGTTGTAACAATATGTTGGGGCAAATTGTAACATGTTATTTGTTACTCTGATGAAGACTGAATTTAGTCATTATAACATAACGTCTTTTTTCGAAAGTTGATTATTTTTTTAGATAATTATATGGTTTTTTAAGTAAGTTAATGTGATTCAAGATGTCATATTGATTATAAATATAGTTTTACTAACAAAAAATGTTATTGTTGATTTTTTTGTAGAATAATTTTTCAGTTTCATTGTTGATAAATATTAATAATGTAAAATTTTATGTTAGTTTGGACAATGACAAATTAAGGCTTAAATACCTATCAAAAATGACTTTACTTTTATTGTTACAATCTACCCCATGGCTGTTACATCTAGCCTGTCATGGGGCAAGTTGTACCAACGCACTTTAAGAAAATGGCTGGTGTGAAGCACATATTAACACTATGAGACCGGAGCACTTTCATAGTAAACTTCCTCGGAAGCCGACACTATTTTTAAACAAATTTTATGTAAACAAGTACATAAAATGATTCCACAGGACAGTAAATGATTCAACATGTATGTGTTATGCAGGTTGCAGGTCAAAAGATGAGTTATTATTTATTTTGATAAAATACACATATATGTACATACATACAAGCATACAATACACATATACATACATATGTGGATAAAAATATTATCGTAAATAAAAGATGAAGCCTAGATATTTTGATGTTAAAGCGTCATATTATGTATATTTATATGTACAAAAAATGAAAAGTGTCCGGTACGTAGTAATAAATTATTTTTATTAGAATAATATAAAATCTTTTTTATAAATGTTTTTAAGTGTTTTGTTTATTATTCTAAATATTGATCGCGGTCGGCCTCTGTGGATGTTTTGTTTGGTTTCGGATGCCGAAGTCATGGGACTGAAAGTGTTAATAATTTTGATCTTATTTCGTTTAGATATGATAGAGAGATAGTTAAACTATCGGAAAATACCTTTTTAATACTAAAAAGGCTAACAGATATTAAATTAGATCATTTTTTCTGAAAACTGTTACAACAAATCTCTCTCTCCCCTACTTTGCGAATTGATCACAGTGTACTTTTTTGGTTAGAAAAAAATCGTCTATGTTCTGTGGAGAAGTCACAAAAATGTTTAAATTTTTATCTTAACAATTTTTCTGGCTTAGTTGGCGCATGCTTGACATACAAATGTTGATTCGACTTCCATGTGGCGTTCCCTAAAGAGTTCATCCGAATCAGCCCAAACAAAATAACTGCAGTATTGTCTTTTACGGTTAGACAATATTAACATAAAACATTTTATACTTCCAAAACTGAATGGAAAGGACCCCGCAATTTTAGGTTTAAATTAGGTTTCCGTCAAATTGTCTAATTTTTTGATATATTACTCTATACATCCTCCCGATCAAAAGTCCCAATGGGCATAAAGTTTCAAGGACTCGAAATTTTGAGCTACTGACCTTCAAAGTTCAACGTCTTGCCTATGTAATAATTCACAGGTGCTATCATTCGAATAGTGGGATCTGTGGACTAATACTAGGTTAACATGTTGAATATTTCTCACCCTGTCACGGATGATAGTAGGAAGAATGACTATGAGACATATTCATCCTCTCTTACGCTAGGGGTTGATTTAGGGGTAGAAAGGGGGTGGTATAATTAAAAAAATGGTGATTAAAAAAATTATTTTTGAATATTGAAATGGTGCAATACCTTGGGGTTGCGAAGAAAAGTATGATAGAGTGCACGAATCCTACAATGAACCCTTATGCAAGGGATGATAACGACTTGAATAAAAAGATGGTTAAATACGTAATTGAATGAAAAAAATGTTCAGAGATTTTTCTCTTTTGATAAATATTGCATTTGTTATAGCTGATCTTTAATTGTTCGTGGTTTCCACTCTGCTCAACTGCCTCTTCATCTCCCTCGTGTAAGGGGTGGCGATGCAACGTTGAAGAGTCACTCAACAGCAAGATTATCAGAAATAATGTTCAGAGTTATATTGTGCATTAAAAAATCATTTTTTATAGCTGAACTTTGTGTGTTCGCGGTTTTCACCCTCTTCCATCCCTATATCTATTTCTTGTCTATCTCTCGTCCACCCCTCGTGCAAAGGTGGGGACGAATTATTGAGCAAATTGATAATGAGAAATAATAATGAGATTTATTTTGCATATAAAAAAATCATTTCAAATAGTTTGAGCTTACGCGGATGCCACCCCCTTTTTACCCCCAAATCAACCCCTAGCGTGAGGGAGGATGGATATGTCTCATAGTCATTCTTCCTACAACCATCCGTGACAGGGTGAGAAATATTCAACATGTTTATCTAGTATTAATCCACAGATCCCACTACTCGAATGACAGCACCTGTAAATTATTACATAGGCAAGACGTTGAACTTTGAAGGTCAGTAGCTCAAAATTTCGAGTCCTTTGGATTTTATGTCCATTGGGACTTTTGATCGGGAGGATGTATAGAGTAATATATCAAAAAAATTAGACAATTTGACGGGAACGTAATTTACACCTAATAATTGCGGGATCCTTTTTAAACAGTTTTTTTGTGATGCAGACTCCTTTAAGACACGAGCCCATAGAGTACAATTTATGTAGCTCATTCTTAAATACGGCCTTGAAATCATTTAAAATAATACATATATAGCTATAATTTTTAAGGATATTCAGGAGTGACGGTCATCAAGGAAAACAAAAATTTGTTTTTTTCCAAAGGCCACCGGTTTCAACTTTAGCGTCTTCTTCAGGCCTTTGAGGAAAAATTTATTAATATAGGGGTACATAGATAAAAATAATATAAAAAGATATAAAATATATTACATGAGGTACTTACATAATTCTGTTTATGTGTCAAACTGACATTTGAAATTCAAAAAATAATAACAACACTAATTAACAATTAAAAAGTTTAAAAAACAGTTTAAAGCAATTTACCACGATGAATTCCGAAAACACAGTTATAATTAGATTCACATTGGAGCACTATGGGGTTGTCGAATTTGAAGTTATCCCCATTTTCCCACGAATGCCGTACCAGTCCCGACACCTGTTGGGTTACCTTACGTTGTTCTTGTGTTGCTTCATCCGCTCACTAAGATGTTGTTTCGTGTTTCCAATGTAAACATTATCACACCTGATGCAAGGGACCATATATACCACATTTTGTTGGTTGGAGGTGGGAATCTGAGGTTTCATATTGGTATAAAGCTTACTAAGTGCATAAGGGTAACTGTAAACCGGATTACATTTCTATTTTTGAAGGGATTTGAAGATGGATGTGTAGGGGGTGCCCAAATATGGAATAGAGAAATAGGAAGGCGGGGGGTTGGAGATATCCGGAGCTATGGAAGGTTAAGAGTTGTATAATCTGTGAGTAAGGTTTTTGATGATTTGGTTGATGAGAGACGGTGGATAATTATTTTCAAGAAGGATTTTTTTGCATTTTTTAAGGCCAGTGGTCGATGTATAGGATGTGACAATTTAAGGGGGACCACTTGTTAACCGCCTGAAGAAAGGTGATTTTTAGGAATTTTTTTAAAGAAAACTACTGTATGGGATGTTTCAATATTTTAAGGATATATTCGTTGATATATAATAAATTCAAGATAAAATTTTTGGACAAACAAATTGAAAATTCAGTGAATTATTCCAAATCTCCCAAGGCTCCAAAAAAAAGTTTCTTCACTGTTGCAGTAATAGCGAACTTCACAGTGCCTGAAATCAAAAAAACCAAAAAGCCTATTAAACTAGAAGGTATTGCCCGTGCCGTGAACCTCAATCGAAAAAAAGTTGAAATTTAACAAAATGGCGGAGTTTTTAAAAAAAAATTTCAAATTTTGGGCAAAAATTTGAAACTGGAGGTTCGTGGCACGAAGAAACATCTATAAAAGAAGCTGTAGTAAGAATCAAATCGATCGGATGATTTGTTTTCGAGTTATAACTGCAGCAAATTTGAAAAATATAATTTCTTTATCTTACCTTTTAGTTTTAATCACTGAGAATTTTTACTAAAATTATTTATGATGTACCTACTCAATATAACGGTCACAGTAAAACTAGATTAGTCGTTTAAATGTGCCAGCTGCTCCACAATATGTGACTGCCAGCCACGTCCAAAAACTCCCGAACTATTAACCTTCATGCATTTCTCAATACCTCAAAATTAACAATGAAAATCAGAATTCGCTCTTCAGATGGCTGTAACTCAAAAACTATTTGAGAAACGCACTTGGAATTTTAGTATGTTTGTTTAAAGGTATAGACTATCAAAACATGCAAAAAAAATTCAAATTTTTTCAAAATGTCACACTAGTGGCTCCCCTTAAGGGACCTACGGACGAGGTTAGTTGCAACATTGTTCTTTATGTTAAGAGGGTGCCTGGAATGGAAGTTAAGTGTTTTAGTAGACGCATAAGGTTTTCTATACCACATGGTGGTGAGTACGCTATCTTTCTTTATTTATGACAAGTGTATCCAAAAAAGCTAAGGAGTTATTGTTTTCAGTTTCGATCGTAAATTGTAATTTCGGATGGAAACATGAAGGACATGGTCAATCATGTCGAAGAGGATGGCCGTAAAAATATCATCCACATTGTTACCACTGCAGAAAGTGCACACTTGACGCACCTCGACAAGCCTGGTAGAGCCGGAGGGGGGGGGGTAATGAGTTATATCCTCGAAGAGACTTAAATACTTACTATATAAAAAAATTTAACTAAACTAAGTTGAGCGCCACCATATTTGATATGAGAAAAATATGAAAAAGATGCGTGTTATTATCCTCTATAATTACCACAAAAAATTTTATTTAACTGAAAAAAAAAAACAAGTGAGAGACAGAAGCGACAAGCAGTGCAGAACAAATGAATTATTATTGAAGATCTGTTTGTTTCATACAATCATTGAGCGATATTATTGGAATATGCGTACAATTACTGATTATAGAAAATCTGTATAATACAAGGTGAGTAAGTTTTTAATTAACGTATTTCTTTCTCTTTTTAAGTAATTATAGGCCGGCTATTAAAATATTCCTAAACTACTAAAATTGAAATAATCGAATTTAACCTAATTAAGAAAAGATCTGGTAACGGAGGTCGGCGCGGTACACGTAAATATTCACGTGAATAGTCTGATATTTATACTTGGAAAACTCACTATTGCACGGACGTTCGTTACGTTCCCGTACTTAAAATTTACAAATATCAACAGCAAAAAAAGTAACTATAATCAACAACAAGAGTTTAACTATGAAAATAACGACACAACGTTTAACAAGTTTCTATTATGTAATTTTTTTTTTCTTTTAGGTAAACTTACTCACTCAATGTTCACTATGAAAGTGATACAAGTTGCCTCTTTGCGTATACCACGTTTTGTTATAATTCCAGAAGAACACATGGAGCGGAAGTTATACGGTCACCAGATATTCGGCAGCTTCGGCACTTCTTTAACCAGAGTCGGATCACGTCCACACCATAAGCGGCACCAACCAAAATTTAGTTTCACCACGTGGGCACCAATTCCAAAAATGTTTGGCGATTCAATTTCCGGCGAAAATATTGTGAGGGCTTCCGAAGAATAAATCCAAAAAAATTTGGTGCAGTAATTTTGAGATAAGTGCTTTTAATACTTTTTCACTTAATATGTGCAGAAGTTACATACAATAACTTCTGCACAAATTTAATTAGTAGCTCCCAAATCCCATTACGGTTAACAAAACGACTCGCCACATGGCGTACCTTTCACGATTGTTGGAGGTATAACACCTTTTGTCACATCTTCCTCTCCTGGGCTCCAAAATACCAAAGAGAGTTTTCAAGAGCGTGAACCCACGAGGGACCACGTCTGGCTCGCTCGAGCTGCAACCGACGAAAGAGAGCTCATCCTTCCAGTTTCATACCCATTCCACTTCGGCGATTTCTTTCTAGATCGTTCGATGTTTCCGCGCATGCGTAGTTTTTAAATGACCGATTTTCCGTCAATACTAGCAACCCCTACTTAAATGTCACTTGGTTTGTTTACATATAAACGTCAAATTTGTAACCTAATTTATAGTTGTCACTTTTTCACTGTTTGTATAATTTTAACTACACTAGTATTTGTATTGAAATTTTCTCATTTTAGTTTAATTCAGATTTACAATAAATTAATACAATTAATTTTTTTTTGTTTTTAGGTTCAAAAGGTGCATGAAACAATTTTTTATGTAAACCGTAAGAGTACACAGCATTTTATACAAAGTGAAATTGTAATACTGGAATTAAATAAATTATTTTACAAAGATTGTTGTTCCGTCAATCAATCCTTTAGACGATTGGGGAGGGGGGGGGGATAAGAGTATTTGCGAAAAATCGTAACAACATACTTATAGAAAAAGGGGACTATGCAATTAAGGGGGTTCAGGGCTGTGTTAACCAACAAGTCCATGATGATATTGGAGGCAATGACTGATATGGAAGCACACATAGGGAACCCAGACACTTGGTGAAAAAAGTATTTGGGTGAAATTTGGTGGTGAAGAAGCTGTTGGAAAGGGTGAGATGTAAACCTTCCATGAAGGCGTTGTAATCCAGAATGGTGTATGATAAGCATGTTTGCAAGGCTAATAACAAAAGTCAAATGAAAAATACTAAAACAAAGCAAGTTTCTTGTTAAAATTAAAAAAAAAATAGGAATTTCTAGATACTATTACTATTATTTATTGAAATTTTTGAAAAATCACATTTCAGACCTAGATCGCATTTCAGATCAAAATTGAATTTAAAAAGACAAAAACTAAGATCAAGATTCTTGGTGTAATTAGAAAATCTGAACCAAAGTTATTAGGGTCTTATACTCTTACATTTACCCCCTACCAATTTTAATCTGTTTTATAAGCAGAAAATAAAAAAGAAAATCGAGCGAAAAAGCGACTAGTTTATGCGCTCCCGGATGTCCAGTATTACCAGACACAAGCAGTAGAGTGTCGTAATTTCATCTTCATTTTATAATATAATCGGCACAGGAAGGTAACAGTATCGTTAATAAATGCACATTTACCACAAAAAATAGGTTTACTGTAATACATACCTACCAATACATATATTTTAATTATTATACCAAAAAAAAGAACTACAAAAAAAGTAATAATGAAAAAATTTCATTTATGTATAAGCGATATACCAATACATAATATATGTTAAATACACTCGTATGCTTTACATATACAGTGATAGATACATAACTGCTATAGGTGTACCTATGGTAGAACAATTCTGTAATTACATTACTTTACTTAATTACAAAGTGACAAATGTAATTACCATATTTAATTCTACAATAAAATTTAAAATTGTATTTTATTCTTTTATGTAGATATATGGAGGTTTGTGTAGGTATATCGTAATCTGTCTATTTCAACATAGTTTTATGCACTAACAATTTAAATTAGATACACAGAAACAATTCTGCAAGAAGTTTCTGTATTATAAAAGTTTAAAAAATATATTATAAATATTTTTTTATGTAGATATATAATTTAATTAGGACAAGCACAGTGATTCCTTCACAGTACAACAATTGATATACGAGTAACCGCACCACCGAACTGAGAGTTTTTGTAACGACCTCGTAACCAATTCGAATTCTGTCGAAAAAGATTCGAATCCTGTCAAACCGAGTTCAAGATTAAATGCCATCAGAATTCATAAGAAGTCTTCAAAGTATTGCTTAGTTTAATAGTTTAATTAAAGTATCCAATTTTTTTTTTTGCCATTTTTTTCATAATTTCAAATAATTTATTGATTGGCTACTTATCACATCACAATTTATGCCAGAAGGTTGAAGATAATAAAGAAGTTGTAATACAAATGTAATCAATCATTCATTATATCAATCAAATGCATACTAATTGTTATTTCAATTGTTTTAATTTTTTAATTTATTTTATTTTGATTTCCATAAATTCGTTGAATTTTAGTAATTTAATAGGGACAGAAATTAACTGATAGGTAATAATAATATTAAAATAAAGTATACGTAATTCTTACCCTTATTGTTGGTGAATAAAAATACTTTAACATTATAATTAATATATTTTATAATAAAATTATCTTAATCTTTTTAAGTGAATTTCCTTTTTGGATATTTGGATATTCATTTATTACAGCGGGTTGGTCCTCGAGAAACTGAAAATCACCTTCACTAAAATTTATATATATATATATATATATATATATATATATATATATATATATATATATATATATATATAGGTATATATAAAAGAAGGTTGGAAGCCCCCAAAGCTTCGATGAGTTCATCAGTTAGATACGTCCGATTTTTAGAAGCTAAAATTTTAGCGAGTTTTC
Source organism: Brachynemurus nebulosus (assembly GCA_035578155.1). Lineage (NCBI taxonomy): Eukaryota > Metazoa > Arthropoda > Insecta > Neuroptera > Myrmeleontidae > Brachynemurus > Brachynemurus nebulosus. Next base: position 42,711,418 of record JAPWDM010000001.1, on the reverse strand, counting down.
ACCATTTTTAGTGGTTTTTCAAAAAATTTGACTAAATTTCGAAAATTTTTTAAGCTTTTTTTTCCCATCGAAAAGAACGTAAAGATTTATGTATGTTTTGATCGAATCGTAAAAATTATGTAGGTTTTTAAACCATTATTCTAAGTGAATTAGTTTTTGAGAAAAACTAAACTATTTAAAATGTTTATATGTAGGTATACTTTATTATATGAGTTCCGTCAGGGTCCTTGGACCCACACGCAGCAAAAATTAACTACTCAACCAATTTTGAAAATTTTTTCACTGTTAAAGTGCTAAACTATTTTAGATTAATAAAGGTTGTTTTATGAGATCCGCCATTATTTAATCTTTGGAAATTCACTAGGTTGTGCGTCGTCTGCGTGACTGTTAGCATGAAACGTGAATTTGATTTAATAAAGCCTTTTTATTTTCATGTTTAGTATTTTTTACCAGTAGTGAAGTACCAAATTTTTGGCAACGTTTTCCAAATCTTAGAATACTTATTTAAATGAAATAAGTGACAGAGTACAAAATTTTTTGTATTTCATTGTAATAATAGTTTTGTATATGTAAATAAGAAGAACACATATGAACAAATAATAAATAATATAAATGAGTGGCGGAATTTAGTTGTCATGCACAGCGGGCTTTATATATAATACGAATCTTATTTACATTTGTAATGCACCATCACCTATGGATATGGATATATGTATATGCACGGGCATATAAATGCATACACGGCCAACATATACCCATGGTTGGATGCCCGTAGTGTACCTAACCTAACCATGTAACACCCATAAAGGCATTGTGTACGTTTATCAAATATGTTAGAACTGTCGCATATAGCATTCATATGTACCTATATATACACATTTCATACATTTGTACGTGTGTAAACATATCTATATATTATGCATTTTACAATAGATATATTAAAAAATTTCTTTTCAAGAGTAGTCCTTTAAATAAAATTTTTAGTTACGCCCTCTTTTCACACCTAACCTAGTCTGCAAGTGACTCAAAAGTGTCTGCTTCGATCATTAGACAAATCAAACTTTATATTGATTCTCAAACTAAGCCGAACAATTACCTTAATTTTCTTAAATTGATGGCTTTCAAAGATGTGTTTCTGTATTATAAAGTTTATCTATAATTAATTAACTTAGATTAAAAATCAGCTTGCTTAACTGAAACAGAGACTGAAAAATATTTAGAAAAAGAACATTTTAAATAAGTTTTCATAACCTATAATCGAAAACGGATTAAAACAATCTATATTATTGGTTAGAGTAATAAAGAAGCAGTACCTTCAGTTTCGTAAAATTTGTACAATGGTTAGAAAAGCTTAGGTACTTTCTAGCAAATTTCTACTTGACTCGGATATAGATATACTATGAGTGATTCTTATGCCGCTGCTACACGATGCTACGAACACCTTCCAACATTCGACGTTGGATGGTTCATAGCATCGTGTAGCCGTTGTTCGAACCTACGAGTGTCCAATGTCGAGCGTCAAACATTCGCATTTGGTCGTGTCCCGTTCGATGTCGGTATTCTTGCACCGAGTCAAAGGGATGCTTCGAACGTTTGAAGGTCAATGTTGGTTGTGTTCGTTGGTTGCGCACGACTCGTTCATGTGAAGAGAGACAACATCAGTGTATAACATTAGAGATAACATCAGACAGATAACAGCGTTGTCGACTGAGTACCAACACATCATCATTCGTATTGGATCAAACATTCGATTCACCGTGTAGCAGATACATTCGTCGCATCAACTATCGAACTTAATTGCCTCAAACGTTCGATCGAATGTTGGAAGGAACGTTCGTAGCATCGTGTAGAACCCGCTTTAGACTAATATTTTGAAAGTGAGAAACGAATGCTGGTAACAAATATTTTTAGGAACTATTTTGGAGAAATTGGAAAAATTAAAAAAAGGTCCATAAATTGCTTTTAAATTAATTTTATCTACGACCACCATGCAATTGCTTCTTTATTGTACAAAATACTATCTAAGTAAGCTACGTTTTACATACAGCCATATCTCCAGCTCTACAAAAAGTGGCTCTTTACAGGCATACTTAAAATAACAAAGCCTGCTACACTACAGTGATATACATGATATACATATTATATTAGAATCATTACAGAAATTTTACCTAGCAACTGAATGTTTTCGTTTGTCTTTAATAAATTTCAAATACTATATAATTATAATGTATTGGTATTTGTAGATTTGTACTAAATTTTTATCATTTTTTGTGAATTTCATGTTAGTCGTAGATAAAGTATAGTACTTAACTCGGTTGTAAGGTATATTACACACTTGCGGAATTACGCACTCGCCGCTCGTGCCTCTTGCGTAACTCTTTCGCACGTGTGTAATATGCAACTTACAACCTCAATCACGTAATATACTATTACCGAATTACCTCGAAACAAGGTATATCAAGTTAAAAAGTTCTATGGCGGAGAACAATTAATCCACTATATTCTATTTTTGGACATACTAAATTCATTTTTCCGCAATAGTCTAATATCGACTGATTAAAAATACAGAAAAGGAATAAATTTGGCTCTGTCTCTTTCACTCTGAACATCGTTGCACGAAATACCGTCTGCTTTAATATTTTTTTTATTACCAAATTTAATGTTTAAGTGTAGTTACTTGTGGTTTATATCCAGTTTGACTAAACTGATTCAAATAAAAAATCTACTTAATAAATTTCTAACACTGACTGACTGACTGACAGACAACGCACAGCCTAAACCGTTGGGTCTAGAAGAATGAAATTTTGCATAGAAGTTCCCTATGTAACGTAGGTGAGCACTAAGAAAGGATTTTTGAAATTTCGTCCCCTAAGTGGGTTTAATAGAGGATGAAAATTTGTATGTAAATTCGTTATTTTTAAAGTTAGTGATATATAAAAATATTTTACTATGGCTATTAAAATAAATACCTAATAATCTACTTAATAAATTTCTAACACTGACTGACTGACAAACAATGCACAGCCTAAACCGTTGAGTTTAAAAGAATGAAATGTTGTATAGGAGTTCTCTGTGTAACGTAGGTGAGCACTAAGAAAGGATTTTTGAAATTTCGTCCCCTAAGTGGGTTTAATAGAGGATGAAAAGTTGTATGTAAATTCGTTATTTTTAAAGTAAGTGGTATATAAAAATATGTTACTATGGCTATTAAAATAAATACCTAATAAACCTTTAACACTGACTGACAGACAACGCATAGCTTAAACTGTTGCGTTTAGAAGAACGAAACTTATTTACGAAATGAAGTTAGAAGGACAGGAAATATGAATATTGCCGTTTAGGCTTCTATTTATAAAAATAAAAGTCAGTTGTGTAAACGTTCCTGGAAATTTATTCCTTAAGGGGTTAAAACAGGAAATGAAAGTTCGTATGGGAAGCTCGTCATTTTTGAAGTTAGAAATGTGGATATTGATTTAGGCTTTTGAAAACATTAAAAGTGAGCAGAAAGTGAGTACCTAATGAAAAGATGTTGTCGATGGGAAATTCCATCGGGTATACGGCTAGTAACAAATAAAAAATAATTAAATTATAAAAAATCGGGATATACTTATATATTATAGTAATATAGAACAGCTTTAAGGCCAGGCGCACATTAAGGTGCGTCACGCAGGGCAGGGCAGGAGAGCACGAGAAATAAACTGTATGGCCGGGCGCACATTGAGACGCAGTTAACGCAGGCAGAGCAACGCAGTTTCTGTGACTCTTGTTTTAGAACGAGATAGCTCGACCTTAAAAGCAGAGCAGCGCAGAGCAGCACTGTTTTTCTTCAATTTCTTCAATTGTTTTCATTTCGGCGACCAACTAAAACTCGAAAACGTGTTACAATGTCGTGCAGTATCGCGCAGTTTCTCTGTCACATTCACGAGTGCCATATCGGTCTCGTGCGACACAGTGCTGCTCTGCTCTGCTCTGCGTTTCAATTCGCGCTGTCCCGTTCTACAACAGGAGACACAGAAACTGCGCTGCCCTGCCTGCGTTAACTGCGTCTCAATGTGCACCCGGCCGAAGTGCCTGAGCCACTGGAACTTTGAATTGATATAGGTCAAGGGTTCGATTCTCAGGAGCAGTTATGTTCTCAAATGTTTTCTACAGCTTCCTTTAACAATTTCACATAAGTTCCTCTAAGCGCGATTGCACACCTAGGAGGTAAGACATGAGAGATACGACATAAGCGACACAAGAAATGCATTGAAAACACAAAATTAATGCACACCTAGGAGATACGACATGAGCGACACAGATATTTGTCTTTAAAATTATATTATACATTTGAAAGAAATGGTAAATTTTCTCCAGAAATGTTTTTTTAATGTAATATTAGATGCATGCCGACCATTTAAAACACTTTTTGAAAAACTGTCAAATACCGTACTCAAATACTGTGTATTACCAAGGAAGTAAGTCCAAAAACGTTCCAAAAAATGTATCGTTTACAATTAATTTTGTTAATTATGTTAAAAATTACTCATTTTTATGCAATTATGCCCTAAAACAATATTTTAAAAGTAATATCACAAATTTGACATGAAAAACTACTGCTTGCAAATTGAAAAATCCTCCTTGTAGTAGTGTCCTTCATGTCGTATCTCTAGTGTCTTATCTCCTAGATATGCAGATGCCATGTCTTAAGACAAATGTCTGTGTTGCTCATGTCGTATCTCTTATGCCTTACCTCCTAGGTATGCAGCCGGGCTAAGAGAGCAGAGAAGATGCATACCTTCCCATTTCTAGCTCCACACTACTTATCCTCCAACGATATCATAATGTAATTTAATTGTAAAATATATAAATAACGTATAAAATAGTATAGACAAGATATTTGAAAATATGATTATTATATTTGTGACGTATAAGAAGAATATCCAAGATATACTAAAAAATTATGACATTCTCCTGTTTATATAGACATATATAATGAAACGCTCCAGCACATAAATTCATGTTAGATGGAAATACCTGTCGCATCAAAACAAAATATTCATCTCCATACAAAAACCAAAAAAAAAAAAAAAAAAAAAAAAAAAAAAAAAAAAAAAAAAAAAAAAAAAAAAAAAACAAGACAAAACAAATTATTCGACATTTTTCAATGAATATATTTCAGAAATATATGTAAAGCAGAATCGGTCGGAGGGTGATGCAAAAGGTGCCACTGCACTGGCCTTGCGTTTTTAAAGGCCCCACCCTGCTGACTGATTTTATAAAACAAAAATTTAAATGTAACGTTTGCAATTCAATATTGATTTACTTAATGAATTCAAAATTTTTCGTCGGTTTGTGTTTCAGAAACACAATTTTACAAATAGGTATATTACAATATTTATATGAAAATATGGTAATTTGTTTTCATAACGGAATGGTCCATATCTGTTAGCCCAAATGATTATCAAATACAAGCTCGTTGACCGCTGACCTTAAAATATTAGTGGAAATACAGGCGAGTATAACGATTTTTTGAACTCAATTTGGGCAATGTATAAGCAGCAAAATTGGGTAGATTGTTATCTTGTTGTATGAAGGTTTCCAGTCAACTTTACAACAGACCCCGATTCTGGTCGATATATATATATATATATATATATATATATATATATATATATATATATATATATATATATATATATATATATATATATATATATATATATATATATATATATATATATATATATATATATATATATTATTACATCATCTGTGGTTCTACAAACACACATTTTTATTCTTTATGATGCCTGATGCCAAATATCAATATGCAACAATTAAATTTGTTTTTTATTAACCTGATTCATCTTACAACAACCAGGAGTAAAGGTAACTAACTAGGTGTGTGTCGCACATATTGCTACAGTAGATAACACTATGGCCAATATTTCATAATGTTTTATGGTTATTGTTTTTCATATTTCACGACTTGTTGTAGTTTTTGTTGTGGACAAGCGCGCTATGCGGTGCAGCAATGTTGCTGTTTCATGAAAACATGGCAAATATTTTATTGCAGTTAATCATTTTTAATTTACATTAAATGAAAATTAATAAATTTCTAATATGATATTATAAATTATATGTTTCATAAATGTACATTACATTGTATATTATTCCGAGACATGTTTTATGTAAAGGATGAGAGAACTTTTAGAATGTGGATTGTGAAGTTTAATAAATAGAGTCAACTGGGTATAGGTACTACAACTACCTTTGTAGATTTTGCAGGCTATGACTCTGTAAATCTTAACCTGATAACCTTAACTTATCAAGGGCTCCTGAGTTCGAGTCCCAGCCGATAGAGTTTAACAATTTTTCAATAACTGTCTTTTTAATTGAAAAAAAATAAATGTTGGCATCAGAGGTGCTTAATTTTTTTCCGCAGATATTTAAGTTAGGTGAAATGACGGCGAAAATAATGTTTTAAAATAAATAAGTCATTGGCAGTGTTATAACCATATGTTACTGTTATAATCATAAGTAAATACTAAATTAATATTAAAATTTACTATTAAAAATTTACTGTTCAGTCCGAACAATCCGATTTTTGTGTACGATCAGTAAGAATTCTCTGATTTCTGGAAAATTTCTTTATGCTGAACTGCCATTTTGTAAGTTATATCTGACTTTATTTATTTATTTATTTATTTATTTATTTATTTTTTCAGTACTTTAAGAATGGATTTTTTTTCAGTACTTACCTAAAACTTAATTGCTTAAAATTTTGTACACGTATTTAAACAAATATACCTCCTTACTATGCAAAATTTTAGATTTCTTAATAACAGATAATACTTAACAATAGTACATTACTTACAAGAAATTCGGGATTTTGATGAAACATCGCTGATGTGTAGATTAGGTAAAAATAAGGGACCCGTATTTTTTTTATCGGCCATCTTCCACGTTTACAGGGTGATACCAGCCCCTAAATTTGGTGATCAAATAATATTTCTTAAGATATCTCGAAAACTACCTATAAGAGATATAGGAAAACTTTAAATTGATGAAATATTACTCTTTGAAAGATCTATTCACCTGTATGGGTTAAACCAGGAACGGGTTCATAAAAGGGGCTAGAAGGGTGAAAATCGGGGTAATTTTTCTTGTATAGCCTGAATGGTTTTATGTATCACATCTTTGCCATCATAAGTAGAAAGAGCGCCAAAAATTACGGGATACGTGTTTTTGCGTTTTTCGAAATATGTGTGGTATCCAAGCCATATAAGGAAGAAAAAAATAGGGTAAATTATATTGCATTATTATTGATTGCAAATACGTTCTATATTTTTTATTTTTATGTTGATTTTCATCAAGAAGATGTAAATTTTCACTTTCCGATAATGATTCATATATTTTTCAGTATTAACTTAATTGGTAATTTACCGATAAATTTTGCGATTTGCGAAATGGGGTTGACACCTATAAACATACAAAAAGAATAAGAAAAACAGTTTGAATGTTAAGAAAGAAATAAGCCGCGTTTATTTGGTTAAAAACGAATTTGTAATAAGATAAAAGCAGTTGCTCAACGGAAGATTATTGCTTCTTGTTGAACATTCATTAACAATTACAGACCACAGAACTTTGGTAGAAATAGATATAAAAAACATCGAATATTAGTATATAACCCTAATATTAGAATATAACCATATATACACATGGCTAAATTACCATTTAAGTAAATACTGAAAAATTAGTACATGAATCATTATCCGAAAGTAAAAATTTACACTTTCATGCTAAAAATAAACATAAAAATAAAAAAATATAGAATATATTTGCAATCAATAGTATTGCAATATAATCTACCCTAATTTTTTCTTCCTTATATCGCTTGGATACCACACATATTTCGAAAAAACGAAAAAACACGTATCCCGTAATTTTTGGTGTTCTTTTATTTATGATGGCAAAAATTTGACACATTGAACCATTCAGGCAGTGCAAGAAAATTTACCCCCATTTTCACCCCTCTAGCCCCTCTTATGAACGCGGCCCTGGTTTAACCTATACAGGTGAATAGGTCTTTCAAAGAGCAACATTTTGTCAATTCAATGTTTTCCTCTATCTGTATATATAAAAATCAAAACTGACTGACTGACTGACTGATCGATCAACGCACAGCCCAAACCGCTGTGGGGGTAAAATAGAGGATGAAAATAGGGGGTAAAATAGGGGATGAAAATTTTCATAGAAATCTGTAATTTTTTGAGGTTGAAATATGGAAATTAGTGTTAGGTTACTGGTTTGAACACAAAAGTTTCAGTGCTTTTAAAAATTCATCCCTTAGGGGGTTGAAACAGGGAAAGAAATTTTAAATGGAAGTCTGTCGTTTTTACAATTAGAAATGTGGAAACTGATACGGTATGGTATGCTGGTGATTTTAAAATTGATAAAAGTTCATTGTTTAACGTATGTATCCTAATCCTTATCCTAACTAATATTATGAATGCGAAATTGAGTGTTTGTTTGTTTGTTTGTTTGACTTGCTTTTATGCTTCAACGACTTAACCAGTCAACTTGAAACCTTGCACAGACATACCTTGGGAGACGGAGACGGTTATAGGCCATCTTTTAACACGGGAAAATATTTCATTCCCGAGGGATAATCTATGATACTTATGGCAGTTGACTATTAAAAAGCGGATTATTGGTTTTGAACATCGAATATTGTTAACAGAGGGATTGGAAAAAATATCGGCGACCTTTTACCTTGAGAAAACATCTCATTCCAATGAGAAATCTCATTTATGTGGAAAAATATATTTTAAATGAAACAAAAAAAAGATTCTTAAAATTTGTTCGAACTTTGTTTGTTAGCAGATAAAACGATATACAGCGATAAACACAGGTTTTTACACCGATAAAATATCTGATTCCCGAGGGAAAATGTATTTAAAATGAAACAATACAACATTTGAACTAGATGTCATAATTTCAAAAGCCACGAATGGAAAGGCTGAGCGGGTTCCAGCACACACTACGTCGTCAAAAGTATGGGTACACCTTGAGTCAAGGTGTGTCCATACTTTTGACGCGGTAGTGTACTTAATCTTGTGGTACACTGCCGTGTCAAAAGTAGAGGCGAACTTGTAAATATGGTAGGAAACATCCATTGTTGTTTGAATATAAATTGATACTTAGTACTATAACTGATTTCGCTTTATGATTTAAATTTTGGACCCATATTATTTGAGTAGTTCTTAGTCTAACATATTTTTAGTTTATAAATATCTATGTTCTTGTAATTTGAACTATTCATTCATTTGATTTCAATTCATTTTTATTTATACCCATTTATTAAAATAAGGTTAAAAAATAGTAACATAAAATTTAGTCAGAGGATCATTAATTTTAAAATGTCTGTAGTCTCCTTAAATTAAACGTACTTTTTCTTTTCCACTTCATAAAAAATTTCCAAGTACTAATTATTACTGGTATTATTCCTAAAAAAAAAAAAAAAAAAAAAAATAATAGGGAAATAACGTATCATATATTTATTGAAAATAAAATTAACTCCGGTTTATGGTAAAAAAATATATTTTTATTTCGTATTATTAATATGAAATAATCCGCCTTGTTTTCCAGATTATCTTCCGTCACTTTCTGATACGAACGATTCTATATCCTCAACAGCTGCCTTTCAATAATACTGCGATAGTAAAATACCTTCGTCTTCAGGTACTATTATGTTTTGCTCACTCTTGAAATTTTTTTAAACGATATAAAAAAATTATTAAAGTATTTAATTAATAATTCACTCAAATATACGCAAAATATTACGAACAAATGTCAGAAAAAAACAAAAATCTTTATTAACAGCAAAGTAAAGTAGTTTTCGTATCCTTAACAACCCATATCTGATTGTAAAAATTTTGCAGACCATAATGTAATACATTAGCTTAATGGCATTTACTTAACCATTTGTATATCTAATAACTATGAACTTTTATGACCTGTCATTTGTAACTATGGTGATTAGACAACAGAATAGTAAATTGCTTATGCGATAAATTACGTGCGCTATGTAAACGTAAGCTTACGATTCAAGAGGCCAAAAAAATGTTTACATTTAACGCTATAGATACTGTATTAAAATCGTGCCCATAAAAAATAAGCGTACTTGGATTTCAACAGTTTTTCCCGTGTTAAGATCTGTATGTTCTTACCTTTCTGATACAAACTGTATACATATAAGTATAAAAAAGCCATAGCTATGAAATGTCGCAGGCGTGTAAAGAAGGTATACGCGTGATAAGTAAAAATAATGAAATAAAAAATGAATAATAAAAATTTTACCACGAGTATAATATTTAATAACAAGGGTACAAATTCATTTTTCCACAAAGAAATTCTGATTTATGTTTTTAACCGCTTATTACTTTTCATATAAAAAGGAATCCTGTTACTCGCACTCACAACTATTTACATTTTACAGACGTGGGCGCAACTGAGACAACATGCGTTCAAATTTATGTAAGGAATTATGCTCGAAAATAATCAAAAAATTTTCTTGATAAATATTTAAAAGAAATTTATGGGACTGAAATTAAATCATTAAAAAATTTATCAATTTCATTAGTAATATAAATATTTATTATAAAAAAAAACCATCATTATCTTTTAAAAATGCTGCTAACTTAGCTATCAAACTTTTTATGGTTCTTGACAAGTTCAACGGCATAGGAGTTATTTCCAAAATTATCATTTGTTCGAATGTAAGCAATTTGAATTCTGATCAAAACAAATTAGTTAGTTTTTAGATCAGCCCTGAAATTGACCTATGGAAGAAAGTTATTTTTTTAAATTTTAAATAATTAATATTTTTTGCAACAAAATTTTTAAAAAAATCACATGGTCTAATTGTACGCTAAATGATTCTGGCGAAAGTGGTGCTCTCCCAGGATATAGGATTAATAGTGATAATAAAAAAATCATAGAACATTAGAAGCCAACTAATATCAAAAAAGTGTAGCTCGCTTGGTATCATGTCAGTCAAGATAGCCCCGCCATTTTATTTTTTTTAAATAAAAGGGGTTGTGCTGTATTGTGCTAGACTTGTGCTATAATGTGCCGTAAATAAAAAAATTATTTTATTAAAATTACGACTTTTATGGCTAAAAACTATTTTTGGGCATCAAGTTAGCCCCGCCATTTTCTTTTTTTCAAATAAAATAGGTTGTGCTGTATTGTGCCAGACATGTGCCACTATGTGCCGTAATTAAAAAAAAATATTTTATTAAAATTACGACTTTTATGGCCAAAAACTATTTTTGGTCGTCAAGTTAGCCCCGCCATTTTCTTTTTTTCAAATAAAAAAGGTTGTGCTGTATTGTGCTAGACATGTGCTACAATGTGCCGTAAATAAAAATTTTTTTGTTTGTAAATTACCATGTTTACAGCCAATTTTTGGGTGTAAAGTTAGCCCCGCCATTTTGTTTTTTTTTAAACAAAAATGGTTGTTGGGTATTGTGGTAGAAGTGTGCTACACTGTGCTGTAAATAAAAAAAAAATTTTTTAGAAAATTACCATTTTTACAGCCAATTTTTGGGTGTAAAGTTAGCCCCGCCATTTTGTTTTTTTAAAACAAAAATGGTTGTTCTATATTGTGCTAGACGTGTGCTACAATGTGCCGTAAATAAAAAAATTTTTTTTTTGAAAATTACGACTTTTACAACTTACCTACAATGTGCCCAAAAATTGGCTGTAAAAATCGTAATTTTCAAAAAATTTTTTTTTTATTTACGGCACATTGTAGCACACATGTAGCACAATACAGAACAACCATTTTTGTTTTAGAAAAACAAAATGGCGGGGCTAACTTTACACCCAAAAAACTGGCTGTAAGAATCGTAATTTAAAAAAAAAAATTTTCTTATTTACGGCACATTGTAGCACACGTCTAGCACAATACAGAACAACCATTTTTGTTTAAATAAAACAAAATGGCGGGGCTAACTTGACGACCAAAAATAGTTTTTGGCCATAAAAGTCGTAATTTTAATAAAATATTTTTTTTTAATTACGGCACATAGTGGCACATGTCTGGCACAATACAGCACAACCTATTTTATTTGAAAAAAAGAAAATGGCGGGGCTAACTTGATGTCCAAAAATAGTTTTTAGCCATAAAAGTCGTAATTTTAATAAAATGATTTTTTTATTTACGGCACATTATAGCACACGTCTAGCACAATACAGCACAACCCTTTTTACTTAAAAAAAATAAAATGGCGGGGCTAACTTGATTGACATCTTGGTATCATTTGTTGGTCAGTCACAGCTTAAGGCATGTAGTCAGTCGGTGTCAGTCACCGAATCCACTACGATTGTTATGTATTGTATGACCTTTGTTACTTGAGCTGCACGTTGCTCTATCTCATAATACGTGTTTTGTAATTGTGTGTGTGAATACGCACACAGAAGCAAACATCAAACCAACACCACCTACAAAACATAGTAATGAGAAGTGGGGATGATTTTATGTCATCTGACGGCTAAAGTTGGAATACTACCTATTATATTTTTGTTTGGCCCCTTGAAAGTAATAAACATCTCTTGAGAGTTTGAGCTACTACATTACAGGAGATGAAATTACTATTGAACAAAATTAGTTATTTTTGTAAGACTATTTACACCATAGAAAATAATTTACAAAATACGTAATTTTTAAAATCGATAAAAAGCTTAAAAATTAAAAAAAAAAAAATTTGTAGGGAAATATAATAATTACTTTTACGACAGTTTATAGCGTGAGTCAATAGAATACAAATTATAATTTTAACCACAAACCCCAATGTAAAATTTACTTAATTCCAATATTATGAAGTCTGGAAAAATTAAGTAAAAAATGGAGAAAATTAATATACCTACATAACATTGATTGCTGAAGTCTCTAAGGTTTCCCTTATTTTTAGACAATTTTGTGTATTTTTTTTTAATATTCAGTCCAATGTTGCACAATTTTATGCAATTATATAAAAAAACACAAATTTATAGCGTAAATATAAAACAAAAATACTGCAGAGTGTAGAAATTCAAACTTATCGTGCATTTTTCATTCGTTATACGTCGTTTCATATGTCAAATTACACTTTTATCAGTGTAAAAATCATTAAATAATACACTTTTAAAAATGATTACACATAATAATTTTAGTAATCTTTGTATCTAACCTATTTTTTAAAGTATATTAGTATAATTTAACAAGCCCAATACCAAAATTATAATTACAAGCCAATACGAAGACTCAAGTAACCAAGATCGAGAAAAAAAGCAAGACTCTTGCTAAAATATAAGAAACCCTATACCTTAAAGATTCACCTGATACTGGTATCAGTTTTTTTTTAAAAATCTCTAATATCGCGTACCAATTATTATTAACGGCTCATAGCTTATTAAATACTGCAATATCAGTTCTTCCCTTGTAATATTTTCGAATAAAACTAAGTCCAAAACCAAAATTGAACCTTACAAGATCCAGACCAAGTACCCATTCTTAGTGTAAGAATAAAACCAAAATCAAGACTACCGTCTTGCATTTGCTTACAAATGAAATTTGCATATTGACAGTCTTGTAAGCTTAGAGCAAATAAATTTATTACCCATATAACGCTAACAACTCTTATAATTTATTGAAGAATACTATATGGTTGTTGAGAGGTGTTGACTTATTTATTTCATTACCTATACAACATATAGACTTAAATACGTTCATATGTACTCACACATTCATATCCATACAAGTATAACAACTAAATATGTAGAGACAGATACATACTTTTTCATATTATAAATGAAAATGGGAAAATTAGAGATTAAGTATATATATATAAATATTATAATGTACATACATAGCTATATTGTCGCGTTATATACATACCTACATATGTATATGTATACGCCGCGCCGCCATGATGTCATGTATATGTATATAAAATAAGCATAGTAAATTAACTGAAAATTAAAATTTGAAAACGTTTATGTTATTGTTACAATAACAACAACTGCACCTGAAAGATAACAGGATATAATAATAACAAGAAGAAATGTTGCCTGAAAGCGAATAGGCAAATATAGAAATATAAAGCAAACATACTTACTTACCAACCATTACAATTATATGTATGTAGATATAAGGTTCTCTAGCTATATAGCAATAACTATAGCCATACAGACTACATAGGTACATTATGTATAAAGATATGTACAGGGTGTCATGAAAATTTAGATAGTACTATCTCTTGCATGGTGTGACAGTTGGGGCGGTTTTCTGTGACAGTTGGGGCGGTTTGTGTAACAATTGGGGCGGTTTTCTTGTACTAAAATATTTGAATTTCGCGCCCAAAAACCGTTACTTATAGCTTTAACAATGTCCCACGCAGATTAACGACATTGGAATGCCTGACGTGTCCAAAGTCGGGTTCTTTCGAAGAATTACTCTCCGTTGTGTGTTTTGCGAAATCACTTTATTAAATATTTTCTTTATAAAATTCCGAAACACAATTTACATTGTTTAACAAAGTTCAAAATTTTAAAATAAATAAAATATAAACTAACGATTGTGTTGTACTAATCATTTCCGAAACCAGTATACGTTTCAAAATTTAAAATGTTTTTACAAAAATCAATTACATCTTTCGTTGGACTTAGAGCAACAATTATTTTGTTACGGCCTAACTCTAACCAATCCAAAACTCAACTCTTTTTTTGGTCTCTCATCTTTTCCAACATATATCAATCGGCCGCTTGTCCCCACCGCTTAACTATTATTCAATTCATATCAAACATCAAAACAGGGGAATCAGAAAATAAGATAATATTAAAAATTCAATTAAAAGATAATAGTTAAGCTTTACAACGCTAGGTGGCTCATATTTTTTACAAACAGATATCGCTAGTTCTCATAGCCGATATCAAAACCCAGTTGAAATTTAGTTCATTAATTCAAAATTTGACCACTAGATGTCAGTCCCCGTACCATAATATCCGTCACAATGGGACGAGAATATCCTAAATAAATGATATCTGGCTCACTCGACGACGGAAATGCTTCAGCAATCGATGCGAGTTATGAGTTAAATTTGTAAATAATCGCGTAACCCGAACACCCTGCGAAGCTTTAAAAGCTGACCAAGCTAGATCGAGATAACTAAAAACGAATTGTGATAAAAACCAACCACAGACCAATGAACAATATTATAGTGAACAGATAGCGCGTAAAGTCCGTTGTAGGGTATTCCATTGAAGCACCTAGCGGGGTGTGGTATCAGGAACATAATGTGCTGTCTACATTTAGTAAATACTGTATATTATTGTAAAACATAATTTTTATACATATGTATTTTAAAAATAAAACCAATACCATCTTTTTCAAAATTTTTAAGTTTTTTTCTGAAATGTTAGAGCCTAGCCGGGTAAGCATATGGGTTTTCGGCCCAGCGGCTTTTTCGGCTATTTTTATTTTCATGAATGTTGCATATGGTGAATAATGTTCGAAAATATAGGTATTAGACCTCTACCCCCTATACTGTCAGAGATATGGGGGTAACAACTAGAGATGTGGCAAAATCGTGAACTCACGCGTGACCCATCGTGATCGTGAATAATTTTCTACGATCGTGTGTGAGTGGGCGTGATCGTGACATTTAATTTCTTGTCGTGAATAATTCGTGAGTCACGACAAGTTAAAAACCATGAAGAAAAAATTTTTAAATAATTTATTATTTTCAATTTTAGGGAATATTAACTAAACCAATTTGATATTTTAACTACAAAAAAATCTTTTTTTTTATATATTGGTTTTTACAAGCACAAGTATGTAGAAATCCAATAACCCTTACTAACAAATTCCAGTTCTTTACCGAGATACTTGGAGTGTATACAAAATGATTTACAAATTAGAAATATCCAACAGTGTTTATGATGTTGTTCTGATTCTTCCGTTTTTAAATAATTTCTTAAATTTTTAAGAAATTCTTAAAATTAGCCTGCATCTCTCACGATGTGTGGATATACGGTCTCAGTCAATGAGTATAATTGTAAATAACAAGGTCAGTTTTGAACAATATGGTCATGAAGACATAATATAAAGAGTACCTATATTATGGGTTACTTAAAGGAATATTATCTTTTTCAATATTTTAAGTTGTTTTATTATTATCATTATTTAAAAAAAAATTTATTTTCTATGTATTTATAGGTACTAACAAATATTTTGTCACAATTTTGTTAAAAAACTACATATTTGGTTTGGTTGTGCGAAATGTCATGTTTATATACAGATACAATAAGAACAAAAATTAAACAATAAATCGTTACTTAGATGAAAAATTTTGAAAATTTTCTCACTTTCCAGAAAAAATTAAATATGTAGTATATAATTTGCATCAGTATTAATCTCAGTAATAATGTTAGCCCTATTAACCGTATTCTGATTTTATCCCAAGAACATAATTTTAACTGATTGTTAAAGCGATAGTGATTTTTATTCAAAATGCCAACGACTAGTTTCAAAGATTTTTATGTTTAATTCGTAAGCGTGCGTGAGTGTGAAATCATAAAATTTTTTTGTTCGTGATCGTGCGTGAGTGTGAAAAGAAATAAATTTTCTCGTTCGTGATCGGGCGTGAGTACAAAAGCTACTTCGTGATTGTGCGTGATCGTAAGTAAAAATGTACTCACGAGCACATCTCTAGTAACAACCCTTAACTTCAAAACTTTTTTCTTCAAAACTATTAAAGATAATTAAATGAAATTAACCCAGGACGTTGATATAAAATAGCTTTATATTATATATTTTTTGTACATTCTTATGACGTCATTTACTACATTAAAGAGAAGAGTAGAAATTTCAATAACATCAGATTGGTGGAAGGTGTCTTAAAAAAATATAATTTCAGGTTAAGTAACAATACGACACTTCCACGAAAAAAAGTCAAGGTCGTCATCTGA
This sequence comes from Brachynemurus nebulosus, assembly GCA_035578155.1. Taxonomy (NCBI): domain Eukaryota; kingdom Metazoa; phylum Arthropoda; class Insecta; order Neuroptera; family Myrmeleontidae; genus Brachynemurus; species Brachynemurus nebulosus. The sequence goes on along the minus strand of JAPWDM010000001.1, from coordinate 42,694,420 downwards.
ATGACTGACTATGGTGCTTCTATGTATTTTCTGACGCTGAGTTCAAAAAAATTCCTATACCCCTTAAATTTTTGTATAGAGCCTCAAATATCTCATAAGGCTAAATTTTAGTAAAATGTAGTAGAAAAATCGAACTTTTGACTTGTTAATTTTACATATTGGTCCTCATCTTCGACATTTACTAAAACAAATTCACTAAAATTGGGATTAAAAAAGTTTAATTGATATTTCGCGACATCCTGTATATCGCCTGTAGACATAACCATCTATATGTATTTCATATATATTGTAAAACAGTATGAAAATATAGTATAGCTTCAAGCAAATCGCTTAAGTTCATACAAAATTTCCATTTTGTAATGCACTCAACTATTAAAAATGCTTTTGATTAACTAACTCTTTGGTTAACATAATATCACTTAAAGCAAAACAAGAAAAATCATAGATGCAAACTTCAGCATCAGTACAATTATCTATCAGATAGAGACGACATTTTTCGTATAAAATATTATGTAACCGAAACCAAAGTGAGATAAATTCCAATAAATTTTTGGACGTAGTCGCCGTTTTCAGTTTCGACATTTTCATTTTAAATAAATTATTATTCCTATAAAAATAATTAAAGTTTATAATATTATTAATGAACTGCTACTATTAAATTTTCTAAAATCGATTAAATTTTACTTTATTTACTTTAATTTTTTTTTCTATAGGTACTATTAGATTGTTAACTTCTGATAAAGATTAAAACAAGCTTATAATTAATAATTAGTGAACAAATTATCAATTTATGTCATAATTAATTATGGTGTTTCTGAACTATTAAATTAACATATTATTTTTTAATTCTACTTTATCAGAAAATCAAACAAGAATTTTATTCAAATGTAATTATTTACTTTATTTTTAGGCAACTTTTTTATTAATACTATTTAAGTCCACAGTTCTATATAAAGTAGCTAAAAGTCTTAATAATATTCAACTAATAATATAAAAAAATAATTATAATTATGTTATTACCGTAGAATCAAAAAGTTTGAAAACACAACTTAAAAATGTGAAAAAAAAATTAACTGACTGTGAGATCGTGAATTAAAAAAATTTCTCAATGGTGAAGTTCAGAAATAAGTTACAGAAATAGTTTATATATATATATATATATATATATATATATATATATATATATATATATATATATATATATATATTTCCGGGATAAAAATACATAATTTGGTCTCTCATATAATAGGGTGTAAAGTGTCACTTTTAGTCCCAAGGAATTAAAAATACTTTTGCCTTCTTACTTATTTAAAAATACCGGTTTTCAACCAATCAACAAACAGAATTTACAAAGCCACCAATCAGCAAGCGAAATTCAAATTAAATAGTGTTGTTAGGTTATTTAGAATAATAAACAAATTCAAATTTTCAGTTAAAGACAAACAGAAATTATTATTTAATTGTCCGTAATTGCAAAATATATATTAAAAATATGTACGCCACAGAACTAAAGTGTTTCTTTTGATCTCGAGTGTAAAGTTTGTTACAGAGAGCCCGAAAAGGCCCGATGGATCAAAAGTCATGCTTTAATCCCTTGGTGTATAATACACTATTTTTAAACTACAAGAAAAGGAAAGTCCAAAAAAATATCAGATTTACGTTTGACTTGTTTTTCTAAATCTTAATTTAATTCTTTTTTTAAATTTTATTTAAGAGATTAATTATTTTTATTTTAATTAATACACAGTAAAAAAATTTGTGTTCTGTGTAAAAAAAATCAGTATGGTTAAAATTTTTGTGTTAAATAAGTAACCCAACCCTGCGTTAATGTAATATTTCGTGTTTGTGTTAAATGAAAATATTAACACAAATTTCGATTTAACAGAATAAAAATGTTAACCTCTTTTGAACAGCAAGGAAATAGCACAATATTTGTGTAGAGCAAAAGAATGCTATAAGTACCTAAGTTAGAAAAAATCATGTAAGCTTACTTGAGATTGTATTATATATTTATATAATATACAATCTCGTAAGCTTACATGATTTTTTTAAACTGAATCTGTCACAAAATAGCCTTAAAATGTGAGAAAATTGTTTTTTTATTTTTAAACGTTTAATAAAACTATATTCGTCAATAACTGAAAAAACTTACAATTTTTCGGTTTTGTTTAATAATAAGAATTACTCTCATCTTTTTTATTATATATATTTTGGTACATATATACGGAAACAAATAAGAATTTTTATAAAGGACTGACTTGCTTTGCGTTCTTTGAGTCTCATTTATAATAATATATGAACAAAATCGTTATAATTTTTGATGATTTTCAAATATCTTAAATGGAAGTAAAATATTGAATAAAATAGTTTTTCTACTCCTGTGGAAGAACACACTCATTAAATATCTGTTAATTGTTGAGAAAGTTAGGCATTATTCAAAGGTGTGGAGGAATGTTCATTACTCAATACCCTCTTGACCAATGAAATCACAGTATTAATCATTATTCCATGGGCTGGCTTTTGTTTTGTGTATATATGTATGTAGGTATGTATCAAGTTTTAATTTAATATATATTGCCTTGTAACGTTCAAGTAAATAAAGTAGTTTATGTTTTGTTTTGATCGTTTTATACATAATATTATACAAACTTTTAATGAAATTAGAAATAAATTAAAAATTTGATTTAAAATTTATATTCAATTTTATTTAAATCAAAAAGGAAAAAAGTCGTAGAAAAAATATCGTATTCTACTCGCTTGCAATGGCTATTACTAACTCAGATGCATTACGACACTCGCCTCACAAGCTCGGCTCGTGTCGCAATTTCATCTTCGTGAGTAATAGCTATCATTACTAGCTCGTTGAATAATATACTATTAACAACTAACTCTAATAAATTTGAAAAATTAACACAAAATGTATGTCCTCTTGTGTGTTAAATCATTGACACAAATCTTGTGTAAAGATTTGACACATATGCTTTGTGTTAAAATAACACTAAAAATTGAGTGGACCGTTCTGGACATGTGAAATGTGTTAACACAAATTTTTTTACTGTGTAATAATGGGTAACTAACTATTGTTTAAAGAGTTAAAAAAATTTTACTTTATTTTGTTTTTTACTTTACTTTCTTCTTTTAATTTAAAACAATATTAATTATAATTTTTAATAAAAAAATGCAAGGAAAATAAGTTTAGATATGAATTATTGTTAAGTGTATAATATAGTACTATGCAAATAAGTATAACAAAAGTATTTTAAGATTATAATCGTATGAATTAGTTAGAAAGCAGCATAATTTAGTTTAAAAATAATCATACAGCTTCAGGTAAATTGATTAAATATCCGTTGTTATAGTACTGTAAAAAAACGAATAATTTGGAAAATGATTTGGACGAAACCAAGATACAGATGCAGTAATAAAATTAAAATAAAATACTATGGTCTTTATCCTGTTGTTTTACTCATCACTACAAAATGTCTATTAGTATAGTCATTTGGTTCAAATAAAAGGAGTTACCTGGAAAGTTTCCCGGGAGTTTTGAAAATGGGTGATTTTATAGATTTTGAGGTGATCTTTTCGAATTTTCATTTTGCCACCTCGTATCTTTGCCGCTCGCGCCGTCATATTGGAGAAATGGCGTCGAAAAACAGTTTTTTGACGATATCTCCTTTCCGAGTCATTTTACGAGGAAAATATCTATATACAAAATTAAATTAGACAAAATTTCATACAATTTATGTCCTAACAATTTTTTTGGTAAAATCAATAGTTTCGGCGTACGAGCGCCACAAAGTGTTACTTAATACGTATTTTCGCGGAATAACTCATTTCCACACCACTTTGAGGTATAATGAGCGTAGTACAGTATTAGGCTGGTCGTCCATTGGTTGCGGCCAACTGCGATATTTGATTCAGACGATGACGCACCTTTGTCGTTCGTCCGAAATAATATGTCTACTGTCCGTCCACTAGCTCAATATTCGTCAGTACTTTATGATGACATTGAAAATGAAGATTTTCAAGAAAAATTTGATGATGACATCGCAGGAAACCAAGAAATTTCAGTCAGTGACGTCACAATCGCTACTGAAGACTACTAAAAAATTTTAACGAAGAAGATTACGCTAAATTTCCAAACTATACATGACAAGGGAATTAGACCTACTAGGCAAACTACATTAAAAAAAACGTATAGCTTACTCTACCTCAAGGTGGTTTGGAAACGAGTAATTTCACGAAAACGCATGTTAACTAACATTTTGCGGCGCTCGTACGCCGAAACTATTGATTTTACGAAAAAAATTGTTAAGACATAAATTGTAGGAAATTTTCTCTAGTTTAATTTTGTATATAGATATTTTCCTCGTAAAATGACTCGGAAAGGAGATATCGTTAAAAAACTGCTTTTCAACGCCATTTTTCCAATATGGAGGAGCGAGCGGCAAAGATACGAGGTGGAAAAATGAAAATTCGAAAAGACCACCTCAAAATCTATAAAATCACCCATTTTCAAAACTCCCGGAAAACTTTCCAGGTAAAACTACCAGATGACTGTACTATATTCTTTGTCAGTTTGTCGTCTTATCTTTCAGTGTTTGCAGAGATTGCTTAACTCAACCATCTAAAACGAGAAGGATTATCCAGGCTGAATTTGACTTATGGTTGAAGGGAAAACAATTGTTTAATCACATCATTTTAAATGGCTTTTTAGTCACTTTAAAATATGGTTTATTTCAGTTAAATTTAACCATGCTTCGCCACTTTGAATTTTAATAATTTCCGTTTTCTTGGCTTTATCTCTTTTATTATTGCATTTATGTAAATTTTAAATTTGCAGTTTATTTTTAGAAAAGCATAGAAGATTGATTTGTTTCGAATATAAGAATTATTTAATTTTTTAACGAAAACTCATGATCAATTGTATCTGAAATGAGGTGTACTTAACATAGCGTTACAGTAGTCTACCTAAGATTTTTTATTGTCAATACAAATATTTTTTCCTCTTTTGTCAAGTCAGATTACTTAGATTTCTCGTAGATTTTTCGCTAATTTTAGTCGAGATTTTCTTCTGGAATTCCTTCTTAAAAAAGCAACTTCCTTAGTATTTGAACTCAAATCACTCCACAAACTTCAAGCTAATCAAAAAGGGAAAAAGTCGTAGAAAAGGTATAGTATTTTACTCACATACAATGGGTATTACTCACGAAGATGAATTACGACACTCGTCTCGTAAATCCGGTTCGTGTCGCAGTTTCATCTTCGTGAGTACCGAATAGGCATGTGCAAATAAGCAAATTTTTTAGTAACTGCAAATAAGAGTAGATATGTTATTAGATTTATCTTGTATTAAAACACATACGCTATATTGAACAGAATTAATCAGCTAGAATTTTTTTGTCCCTCATTTTTACAACTTACATATATTTAAAATGGAAAATATGGAAACTCTTATAATTTTTGTTAATAAAGGTTACAATTCTTTGATGTCCAAATATTAACTATTTTTAAGATATCTAAATTTTGCTAATTCATCACATAGTCAAATTATATAAAATAAGTGCACTTTATCTCAAAACAGAATCAATTTTACTGGTCGCCAACGTTTTGAGACATTCGATATCCTATTTCTAAATTACGCAGAGCTATGAGAACAAGGAATATTTCAAAAAACTGGTTGTCTATGTGAACCAATAAAGTTTTTTGATTGTGGAAAACTCGTTAATAATGACTCCTAGAAAAAAAACTTTACTAGATTCTGAGTACTCAATATATTTTTTTTATTTTTCTTCTTTGAAACTAAAATTTTCTAAATTTCGGACACAATAAATAAGTTTACATAAAAAAAAAAACACACACTTGGCAAAGTATTTTGAAAATTTTAATTTTTATACCAAAATACATGTATATACAAATCTATGTAACAGAAAGTTATTCTAATAAAAGTAAATCATAGAAAGTTCGATATGTTACCCAGAATGCTGCCACAGAAGGTTTTTTAATACAGTGATCTTTCTCAATATTTCCGCAAAATGAAACGAGGGGAATAGCTTTTCCAGGAAATGTTGTTCCCCCACCGAAATCCAGTTGCTGGCTAGCAAGGTACATAAATTTCTTTACGGCTAAATTTAGAATTTGTAGTTCAATAATTTATGGGTCTGTCAAAATTAAAAACTTTTCAGGAGCGTCAAAACAAGTAGGGGGGGGGGGTCTAAAAATAATAATTTAACTTAAAAATTTAAGTTAATATTTATATAACCATGTAACAAAACTCTAGTGGCTTACGTTTAATATATACATATATACATAGATATGCATAATTATACTATGTGAGTATAATGTACCTGTGCACGGTATTGGATTTACAATTACGTATTAGGTATAATCATTTAATGGTATATCATTTTCATTACAATCATCTATTTATGTACACAGTTAATAAGTTTATTTTATTTCTTTTAGCGAATTTCGAAAACACGAAATTCAGCTATTACAGTAGGTCTCATGACGCAATCTGAGTCCGGGACTATGGCAGAAATCTGTTTCGAGGTCCCTAGAATACGAAAATGATATTCACTAAAATTTATATATATATATATATATATATATATATATATATATATATATATATATATATATATATATATATATCTATATATATATATATATATATATATTTATATATATATATATATTTATGTGTTCCCACGATAACTCTCGAACGAAACGTCTAACGCTTATGAAATTTTGTGTGCGGACTGGATTCTGAATTGGCTTGGCTAAGTTCGTTAGCCAGACACGTCGGATGCCCAGAAGTAGGTTTTCTGGCCATTTTTTATCATTCGATCCCATCATAAGGCAGTTCGATTTTTACATCGTTGAAAAGGAAAAAAAAAATTATGAAGAAAATATTCTTATAATTTTCTTTCTATTTTAAGTATTTTTCGAGAAAATGTAAATTTTCATTTTTATTCTTTCTTTGTTAGTCTAATAAGTAATTTATATTTATATCTCAGTTCTTTATGAAGTATAAAAATATTTCACTTTTTTATTAAAGAATTTTGTGAGAACAAGTGAAAACTATTCACATATATGTGTTATAACACACATACATGTATAGAGTTTTGTTTCTCATTTATTGCATTATAATTAGCATGGTTCTATCTCATGTTAAAAAATGTAAATTAAACAGATTTTCTAAGCTAATGTAATGAAGAATTTTTTTTTTTTTTTTATTGGATTTTTAAGTAAACAAGAAATTGAAGATTATGTTATGATATAATATTATTAAATATATGAAACAAAACAAAATATGTACAATGTACATATATGTATGTACGGAAAAATATTTTGAATCGATTTTGAAAATTTTTTCACTAATAATTAATAATGTTAAAAAATTAAACCATTTCAAATGGATTTAAGGTATTTTATGTGAGGTCAAGGTTTTCGGGACCTAAAAAGGCCAGAAATTAATTAACCAATCGATTTTAAAAATTTTTTCACAGTTAGTAAATTAAAGTATTTGAATTAATTAATTAAATGATGTCCGCAAGAAGCTTACGGACTGCCATAAGTTATATGAGATCCTTAGAACCCTTTTCTTACTGTTAGAGTACTAGACTTGTATGAGTTTCGCCAGGATTTACTGATCCCATAATTGTAAAAAATAAACTAAACGACCAATTTTAAAAATTTCTTCACTGTTACAGAGCTAAACTATTTTAGATAGATTTAGAATACATTATGTAAGGTCCGCCAGGGTCCACAGGACCCAAAAGTGTCAAAAATAAACTAACTGACCGATTTTGAAAATTTTTTCACTGTTACAGAGCTAAACTATTTTAGATAAATATCGATTACGTTATGTAAGGTCCGCCTGGGTCCATAGGACCCAAAAGTGTCAAAAATAAACTGCCTGATCGATTTTGAAAATTTTTTCACTGTTACAGAGCTAAACTGTTTTAGATAAATATAGATTCCGTTATGTAAGGTCTGCCAGGATCCATAGGATCCAGAAGTGTCAAAAATAAACTAACTGACCGATTTTGAAAATTTTTTCACTGTTACAGAGCTAAACTATTTTAGATAAATATAAATTACGTTATGTAAGGTCCACCAAGGTCCATAGAACCCAAAAGTGTCAAAAATATACTAACTGACCGATTTTGATAATTTTTCTATTGCCTTAAGGTCCGTCCACACGGCTCAAGCTTTACCACCGACTTACTTGCGCAAACCAGGTTTGTGCAAGTAAACATGTACGTATTTTCCCGTCCATACGTACATGTTTACTTGCACAAACCTGGTTTGCGCAAGTAAGTCGGTGGTAAAGCTTGAGCCGTGTGGACGGACCTTAAGGCAATAGAAAGTTTAATTATTTCAGCTCTTGAACCCTTAGAATTAAGCTAAGTTTGCCTCTACTTTACTGAAAACAATAACTATAAAAGGAGAAAGGATGAATAAGACCCATTTTTACCTTATTCTTCAATTTTTTTAGTATTTGGTTTTTGTTTTGCACCAGTTACCTTGTAAGAAAATCAATGTACGTATTTAAGAGTATCAATTTCAATTTATTTTCAGGTGAGAAAATAATTTATACAGTGCACATTCTGAATATTTCCGTTCTCAATAGTTTCGCTTTCCCAGTTTGAGACTCGACCATTACTTCCACTTTACCACATATTACAATATTTATTTCATAAGAGTTAAGAATGTTTTTTTTATATTAAGTGAAAGAAAAATTACCTAAATTAAGTAAACATAGTAAGACAACTTAAGTTGTCTTGTTTGTGCAAGTAAGTCGGTGGTAAAGCTTGAGCGTGTGGACGGACCCTTACCCTTTATTCTCAAAAATGTATCTCTTATCAATTTGTTGTTACCTGTATTTTAATAATGTAGTATGATACGTATGAATGTATAACGCTTACGTATGAACATAAACACAAGTGCACCTTACATGGGTACAGTACGAGCGACTACAGTATGTTTTTAAGATACATAAACATTATAAAATACAATAAATGTTACACAAGTGTCATAAAGATACACTCCGTTTCTATATTCTTGTGTTTATATATACCTTACCTATGTATATTATATCGTATGTGAATAAGCAGTTAAAGGGTAAATAGGAGTACAATAACATTTTAGATAAAGGTATACATGTAGACCTGCATAATAATGTACTGTTTATTTTCAAAGTCGCGTAAGTCATTTTATTTTTAAACTGAATTATTTAAAGGTTTGCGTTTTAAAAGGTTTAAAAATAATAATGTCAATTTTCGAAAAGATTTACCTGTAAATCTCAAAGATGCCACCTTTATACCACCTTCAAAATAAATAATTTAGGAAACTTGCTGAGTTATAATAATTTTATCAGATATAGTTTGGTAAAGTGATGTTTAAAACGAGAGTGGTCTAATAAAATCCATAAAGAAATTACTTAAATTTTAATAAAAATTTATGTCAAACTAAACTCAGGGCTGTAGGTAGTAATACTATCTGAGGGTTTCCCAGTTTCCCACTGGGCATGGAGAACTGGGAAACCCAGGCTATATGCCTATATTTTGGGTTTGTAATATGCGAAATGAATAATGTAACGCGAAATTAACATGTTAAGTGTAACTTTAAAACTGCTAATCTAATGGCGTAGTCAATCTATCCACCTATATCTTTAGTGGTTACATGTTTTTAGTGGAATAACATGTTCTAGAATTTTTATCAAATTCCACCATTTAGCCTCTTTTTTAAGGGCTAACAGAATGGTGTAATCGATTCTTCCCTATCCTTATTGGTTGGCAAATGAAATGGTATAGAAATCGTCAAATTCGGCTATTTGGCGCTTTTTTTATGGCCAGCTCATACATTTCTGAAACTTTTATCAATTCTGATTTTTGTTAAACGAAAAAATACCATTGAATTGTAGCTCACAAACTCTTTTAACGATTTTTACTCTTTTCTAACTCTTTTTAGACATATGCCACTTTGAAAATAAACGGAACGTATGTGTACATACTCGTATTTATAAAATAATATGTAGGTATGTATAGTGTCTTTATAGTCGTCTATATTACGTCATTTAAAATGTTACAGTAAAACATACTTATCAATATCATTGTTTTCCATTTTATTTTCCGTAGATATACGTATATGAAATGACAAAAATATTAAGTGGTGCTTTGTGGTTCATTATCACATTTTTTAGAAAACAAGCTTTGCGTAGACTATCGAGCTTTGTGTTTGTATATAATGTGGTGAAAGTGTGCAGAAAATTCAACAAACGACATCAACGACCACATTAAGATTAGTAAAACGTTCATTAACACTCTGGAATTACAATAACAGTAGTAGATGTCATTTATAAAAGAAAAAACAGTCCTTTGAGAGTATTCCAATGGAAAATTAAATATTTTCCAGGCCTTTGTTAGTTTGAATTCAAAGTCAAACATATCAAAATCGATTTAACCCTTAACGACTGACATATGAACGTGGTACGTCGTATATCCCATTTGTAAATTATAGTGTTTAAAAATGAACTCATGGTTCAATTTACCTCTGTTTCTCTCTGCTTAAACGAAACCCTTTTTTCATTATTTTGTGGAAAAATAAGGTGGGTGAAGAACTTCTAGAAACAGCAATTAGGTGTTTCTGAACTTTCTGTAAATATTCATCTTTTTTAGTATCAAATTTAATTACTTTTCTTTATTTTAAAAGTTTATTGTGATTTACTGGCTTTATTCACTCAAAATTTGTATTTTTCTATGGACAGTTAGTGTATTTTTAACTAATAATTAAATATGTCAATATTTTGTCAAAGAGACTGTTGCAAAGTAAGATAAAGTCGGATATATCGTATCTGTTTTATAAAATCCTAAATGGAACCTCTACAAACAGGTCTATTAATAAAAAAATTCGATTTTTTAATAAAGTATTTTGTAATAAGTTATATTTATTACAAAACGTAAAAAAATTTAATAAACTTTTAAAATTAAAAGAAAAAAAATTAAGTAAAATAAATTAAACTATAAACATTTGTTCGAAAAATTGTAGTATAAGTACTCCATTAAAATTGCATTTTTTTTAAATATTGAATAACACAACGGTTCTAAACCTGTGGTACGCAGACCCGACGAAAGGGTGGGTAGCCGAGACTACAGCCCCGGGGCCCAGGCTTGAGGAGCGGGCCCATAGCTGCGGATAGAGGGTCCGGGAAAAAAACTTAAGATATTTTTTTTTGCTCACCATTTATTTTTAGAAAGGAAGTTTTTAAAAAATGCTGTTTATTCCCGGTGCCCGCCATTTTTTTTCACGGCTCTAGATTAAAGAGGAAAAAAAGAGAGAAAAAGAAATAAGAATTTTCAGCACCAACCTGTTTATATAAAACGTAGTTAAGGGCAAACTATAATCTTTGAACTCGATTGGGCTTACATCGCAAATTTACTGAATCATACAAAATAGATGACAAGTAGTAATCCTATCTAAATTCTTATAATTTCTTAAATTTCAAAATAATAAAATCTTGAAAGTTCTGATGTGCCTTGGAAGTGCCTTGTGACATTGTAAAATGTATAAAATTGTTAAATAGCAAGAGCGCCCTAAAGAGTCAATTAGAATCAACAACATCCTGATAATTGGATTTCATAAGAAATTTTACAATCATATGGACTGATTTACTACACGTTATTTTGTACGTCAGTTAAATTTTTTCACTTCTGTCAAAGTTTTATTTACTTCATCAAATTATTTACTTTAATAAACACAAAATTACTGAAAGTGTACACTCAATAAATCAAATTCGTCATCTCATAAAATTACTCCCGACCACACTACATAAATGTAATACTTCTACTACACAATTCTTGTTGTAAATTATTTCCTCCGTTCCTTCTAAACAAATATACACAAACATTACATAATATTATGTAAGTAAAAGTTTCACTGCACACACTCTCTGTGTATATGCAATAATTATAAAGTTTACACCACAAAATTCATACATTGGTACTGTACTCTCATGTTATGTTGTGCATATGTGTTACAATTTATTATGGCACTTTATACTACTTGCAATGCTGATGTCTGTACACACTCAACTCTGTATTTATGTATGTATATGGTTGTTTGTTTTATTTGGTTTGAGAGCTATGTATGTATGTATGTAGGTAGCTCACTTGCTCACACTGCATGTGAGTGGTTTGTGCCGTTCCATTCTTCACTTGGCACCAAACTTCATTTTTGATCAAAATGTTTTATCTCTAATGTTAATTTTATCTACTACATCGGTGTGTAATAATTTTTGCAAATTAGATTAGATTATGCAACTGTGTGAATATAAGATATAATTATGTATATGTACTTATCTGTACCTAACGATCTGTGTCTGTGTTATTACGTTTTGGATCACAACCGTCCAACTTGTCTATTTACATTAAAAGTAAAGTAAGAGTAGCAAACAAACAAAAATCAGAGTTGCCCGGTACGAAGTCAACTCACAGAATACAAGAGGATGAAATATATCAGTTCATTTCCGAGAAATTTAAAATTTTGATATAGACAGATTTTATTGAATGTAGCTGTTATCCGCGGCTTCGCAAGCGTGGATTTCATAATTTTGTAAAGGTAATTTCTTTTTGGTAGTTTGCTAAAATATTTTGCACCTATTGCCTTATCATAAGCCGAAATGATAGACTTTATGTATTGGTAAGCTTATTCATCAATCCTCTTTATTTTAAATTTCTCCCTTTGGCTAGTTATCTACGGAGTTGAAAATTTTCAAAAACTAATTGGTCATTTGTTCAAGCATATAACATAGACTAAAAATCTAAAGTAGGCCTTTTAAGAAGGTGTCAACGAATTTGGTATAGAAGTAAAAAAAGTACGTTGATTTAAAATACTCACATGTTATTTTTAAAATATCTAATATTTTGTAGACTCTAAATAAGTATCCTCCCTATTTCTATTGGAAAATTTAAATCTCTACGCCTACATCCCCTATAAGTCTGTTTGCATTATATTTGAACATTTCCTAAAGTAACTGACTCATTGTTAGAGACGCTAGAATAGTAGGCGTTGAAAGTGTAAACTTTTACCTCTTCCCCATTTTTTTGCGTTTATTTCCTATTCGATTCTTTACAGAATTAATTTTCAAAAAGTGTTGAAACATGTATTCATTGATTTATTTTTTACCTCCTTTGACTATGCTCTTCAGTTTCATTCATGTAAAATTATCCTAACTCTAAATAAAGCTACTTTAAATCAGTTATTCCGAAATAAATCAGGCAAATTTAATTTCAAATCAATTCTTTAAAATGCTTCGCACTTCGCTCGCCAACCAGTTTGAAATTCTATAAGAGGTTAATTCCATGTGATGCTTCGCTCCGCTCGCCAAACGACTCAAAGGTTACCATATTAATATATCAAATTTTCATACTTTGAGGTCTTTCCATAGATTCCCATATTGATGGTTTTAAAATTAATTCAATTTTAGATGCTTTTCAGGATCCGAGACCCTGGTGGACTTTTTTAAATTATATTCAGTTCCTCCGTAATAAAAACTTTGCTACTATTACTACTTTCCAAAGTAAAATTTTAGTTAAAAAATTTTGAAGTTAACATTATTAAATATTATTTTTATCGTAACTTAGGTCATATTTTGTTTTTTCTTTCTTTTGCTTCCGTTTATTGTTAAATTAGTATTTTTGATATATCAACTTTTGTCTTGAATATATCAACCTCCCTAAAGAATATTGTGATAATTTTGACTGAGGATGTTGTCGATATTGAGGTGATGTACCTAAGGAATAAATTTATAATGTTTCACTGAAATCTGTCCCGTGGCTTTTGGGTCAGCCGTGCCCATAGAAAATCTAATTGATAATTTTATTATATAAATTCTATGTAATTTTCAAAATATCAGTTTTAGATATTAGAATATCTAATAGTAGTAGATAGACTTTACATTTTTCTACATAATTATGATAAAAAATACAGGTAAGGTGATTCATTTAAAAAAAAATATTTGAACAATAAACGAAAAATTTTAAAAAAAATGCTTTATGTAACCAACCTGTATCAAGTCAAAAAGCTGAAATGTCACTGTCACATGGAATATTAGTAAAAATTTCCAGCGAATTCAAATTTGCTGTCAAAAACATTTCAAATAACAAATTTGGTGTCAACTTCCAGTATAACCAAAAATGGCGGCAAGTTACAAAAATATTTTAATTAAAATCTTCATAATTGAAAACTTCTATAATCAAATTTTCAAAAATCTAATTTACTTAGAAGACCATAAACTTTTAATGAAGGTTCTATTTGAATCATCCTGTACATAACCATTTGGGAGATTGCATTAAAATGTTGCTAAGGTTGCTCGGGAGGTTAATATCTATATTTCCTATAAATTTCAACTCAATATCTTTAATCGTTTTTGAGTTAAATCGGTTCGTACAAACGGACAGACAGACAAAAATTTTTTTAAAGTTATATTTGGTATATATGTCGAATTTGCTAACTGGAAAACATCTAATACCCAAAAATTCGAAAATCATAGACACTTCTATTTTCTTTATAGGTATTGATTTCGTCTTTTATGTTATTAGAATGAAAAAAAAATACACATGTCGCAGCATCCTGCATAACATAGCGAATTTCCGTTTATAAAAAATCCGTTTTGCTCTGATTTCTCATCCTTCTAAGTGATTTTCCCTCATCGTTCTAATGGCGTAAGTAAATGTGGCAAAAAAATTTAACTTGAGACAATTTTGGAAAAGAAATAATTTTTTTCACGAAAAATGACCAAACAGCCATGTTCCAGGCATCCGACATGGCTGGCTAACGAACTTGTCCAACGGTGTGGGACTAAATACAAATATAATAAATAATATATAAATTTTTATATATTATCCCACCAAAAACATAAATGTGAAAAATGGGCAAGTTCTAATATGTATTGTGTTAGCCTGAAAAAGAATTGAAATCAAAATAAACTGTCAAGTTCCAAACATATTTTTCGTGCAAAATCGGAATAAGATAAATTGTTTTAAAAAATATACATCAAACTTTTTTACGGTAAATAATAGAAATTTTTCATTAGAACATGGCGAGTTTTTATTCATTTTTCATGTATTACTTGGTGTTAAAAACTCCCCAAGTTCTAATGAAAAATTTCTATTATTTACCTTAAAAAAGCTTGATGTATATTTTTTAAAACAATTTATCTTATTCCGATTTTGCACGAAAAATATGTTTGGAACTTGACAGTTTATTTTGATTTCAATTCTTTTTCAGGCTAACACAATACATATTAGAACTTGCCCATTTTTCACATTTATGTTTTTGGTGGGATTTCACGACTTTTTGTAGGAAATGTAGTTTAATACAAACTGGTTCAATAGATAGTAGGATAGCAAGCAAGCAGTACTTATTTCTTTTTTTTCGATTTGCAGTCTGATTTAGTTTTATTTTTACGTTTTTGACTGGATCTTTTACTATAGAATTCATTTGGTATTTGAACAGCGATAAAATTTGGTCGCAAAATCCACTCTCTGTCCGGAATTTTTTGAATTTTGTTCTTTTTAAGGATAATTTTGTTTAAATCTTTTCGATACAAAGATCTAAGCCTATTGTACTCTGCTATTGCACTTTATTGTGCTTTAATCTGACTCGGGTCAAAATTTATTAAGTGAACACCTTGGAGATGTCTTACTCTGGATAGTGCAACCTATGCCTCAGCACATGCGAATATTGATGAGCCAATATCTAAAAGGGCACTATCCAGACTTAAACCTTGACTTTTATGAATCATTATAGCGTACGCCAAACAAAGTGGGAATTGCTCCCTGTATACGTAAGCCCGACTGAAAATTTTGAACTTAATTTTCACAGGTTCTAAGTCACAAAATTAAATCATGACTGAATTGTATCTTCACTTTGAAAAGCATTTCCATGGCTATCGTAAACCAAGTATTTTACTCCAAATTTTTGTAAATTAAATTGGTTACGTTCAGCAGATTTCAGCGCTCAATAAGCGATTAGTGATTAGTTGCAACAGTTTTTTTTATTCTGCTGAACGTTTTTTATACAACGTCGATGACAGTTAACGTTTGACAAGCAGTCAGCCAATCAGTGTTGACTATGTCGGACAACACACTACGTTTTTTTTGCAGCGTATTTTAAATATGATGGAAAACATGGCGACCGCTGAGTAAACATGTTGCAACTCAACGGAAAAATAAGTACCATTCAGCAGAAAATCATAAACCGTTTTGCAACTGTTGCGTTCTGCTGAACGCGGTCATAATTTTTGATGTTTATTAATCATAATAGGTGAAAATATTTATACGATTCATAGTAGGTAATTTGTTGCTATAAATAATTATTTTATTTTCATAGTTACCGGCAACTAATAGATTTAAATATTAAGGAAGGCTTTGAGTAATATTTTTTTTATATAAAATTGCCCTGTATTTTTCCAAAGAAAGGGCACAAATAACGAAAATAACGAAAAATATTATGATTTTAGATTTTTCCCTTTACTGTTAGACTCAGATCTATATTCTGACCGAATTTCAATTTCCTATGTCCACTGGAAATAGGCCAGAGGTTTTGATGATCCCTCAGTGAGTGAGTGAATGAGTGAGTGCCAAAATTGTCGATTTTTGGAGACCTATACCTCAGGAACTACGAAAGTTAGATCGATGAAATTTGAAATTGAGAGTGATTTCGAGTGTGTTATTGTGTATGGAAAATTTTAATTCAATACAACAAATAGAACTAGAGTTTTTAGGGGGTCAAAAATGGCTTGAAATGGTTCGTGTAAATATAGCTTGGTGCACGTAAGGCTGGTGAGAACTTGCCGACGCGCTACCGCGCTTATTGATTATAAAATAAATAATATTATTTTCGGCTTCTAGGGACCTCAAAACAAATTTCTGCCATAGTCTCGGGCTTAAGTCGCGTCATGACAGTGGCTGTAATAGCTGAATTCCATTCTGGAAATTCGCTAAAACCACTCATAAAACCTATAAGTCTAGCAAATATTTAACACATTGATATTTTTTGTATATATCAACATCTAAAAACATTTCAGTCCCTTTTTGACAATTCTGCCAGAATTTAAACACTTATTTAAATTTTTTTTGTTAAAATCCAAACGTTCTTTTGAAGACGGTTAAAATTACTATATTTTACATTAAAATGTCGACACGATAACACCTTAATTAAATACCCCTAGACTTGATGCTAGAAAATTGAGAAAAAACAGGTCATATCGTTTTTTTGTATTTAGATTTTATTTGTTATGACTGAATTACAAAATTCAAAAAGATATTTTAAAAATGTGTGTATTCGCTATGAGGGAATACACAGGGGAGGGAATCCAGCTCCTCAAAATCGGCTACAGCGCTCAAGATGGACAAATAAATCAGTTTATCAAGATGGCATTTGTACATAATTTTAATATTTTCTTTAAGAAATAGTATTTTTGTTTAAATACTTGTTTGGTTTTTTCAAGGCTAGTACTTATTACGGTTTCTATTTACCAGATTCTACAAAATAAAAAAAAAAATCATTTGTAACCCTACTACAAACGTCATTTTATTTTGAAATTTTCAAAAAAAAAATATCATAAAAGTTACCTCTTATATGCTTTTTCTGGGTTAATTATTGAAAAATATTCTATTTTCAGACATTTTTGATGTAAAATGAGCAGATGTAAGGCTTTTATTAAACAAATTTCAGCTTTTTAATATATTTTCGCCTTAAAATATTTAATATTTTCAAAAATGTATAATAAAATATGTTAATATTCAAAATTATTTTTTTGTTGAAAAAAAAAAATTAATGTGTAAAATTATTTACAAATAGAATGCTCTGTTTATAAATTCTAATCATAAGTGTATTATCAATTGGATAGAAAATTACGTTAAAATATTATTGTTTGAATATGGTTTAACGTAATTTTTATGCGGTTGTAGCAAATTCTTATTAATCTTAGTAAGGTGTAATCTGAATTCTGATCATATAACATAAAACAAATATTCTTGATAATTTTCCTATAAAAAAATGGAATTGATATATTATAAAAACTTACTCAACTGGGAGAAAGAGAATATAGCCGAATCGTTAAATTGGATTAAAAAAATCATGACACGCCACTTATAAAGCCTTTTTTTCGAATGTATCATCACAAAACATGAGACAGAAAAGAAAACTGTGAGTGCGAGTGTAATGTAAAATGATTTCTTCCAACATATTTTCTAATTTTTCTCAAAAAATAATTAACTTAGAGCAACAGTATGACAATCTTTTTCACGCATATTGCCTTGCACGTTCATTGCTGTAAAAAAAATTTTGAAAAATTACTTAATTCTGACAAAAAACTCATTTTGTTGACAAAAAATGCCCGAAAAACCTACTCTTGGGCATCCGACGTGTCCGGTTAATGAACTTAGCCGAGCCAATTCAGTTTTCAGTGAATTTTTAATTACTGTATTTACCAAACAAAATGTCGTATTTTTACGCAATTTGGTGAAACTGTTGAAAGTCCTAAACCGTGGGAAAAGTTCGTTAGCCAGATGCATCCGATGCCCGAAACATGGTTTTTGGGACATTTTTCGTAAAAAAAATTATTTTTTGCAAAAATTTCCACTTATTTAAAACTTTTTGTGAAATTTTTTTGCACCGTTAAAAAGAGGAGCAAAAATCACATAAAAAGGTCTTTAAACTGTTATTCTATATCAACTAGTTTCCGAGAAAAATTAATTCTTTTAAACGGAAAGTCGCTGTGTTACGCAGGATGCTGCGACAGTGGTATTGAAAAATTAAAATTTTAATTAGTGTTACGCCAGTACTACGTTTAGACAGTTAAGTATTGATATCGTAGCGTTTTCACTGTGTCATTGGGTTAAACAGCCGAGCCAAACTAGTGCCCAGTATGGGATTCAGTGCTCCACCTTTGTACTTTAAATTATCTATCTCCTAAACGAATGGAGATCTCATTTTGAAACTTAGTACGTATTATCTATAAGCTACAGGCTACATTTTGTGATAAAAATAATTTTAAAAAAAAGTGGTCGAACTTACATAAATTTTGATCTGAAATATTTACTTCCGGTTTTGTACACGAAAAAAAAATTCAAATTTAGAATTTGATTCGGTAGTTAAAAAGAGCTGTCAATTTTCTATATAAAACGTTATATACAAATAAAAACATTGCATTAATTAATACCACCAACAGCTTTTGAAAAAACCTTGTCTAATATTTTGTCAATTTTTTAAATCCCCGTAATTTGACAACTAGGCCTCGTAGAAAAAAAATATTGCGTATTTACATTCAGGGCATACAGAAGTATCATTAACCTAATTATGAACCAATTTTGGAATCTGACATTATTTTCGTTGTCCGCTTCACGTGAAATGCTCCACATATATATAACTGTTTTTTTTTTTTTTTTTTGTACAGCAGTTTCTTTATAAGATTTTAAAACGCGCGTTATTTTTAAAAATTATTAACAATGCGCTTGTAAAATAACAAAATACAAAGATGTCACGTTCACCGTTTTTCTTTGATAACTGACAAAATTCAGTAACATAAATTGTTCTACGACCTTGTACGCTCATAACATTGACGAAGAAATATCGAGAGGCAGCTCTTTCTACGTTCGTCCCTACTACCCAGATTCGCCCCAACTGATGGTATACAAGTATAATAATAATAAAGCATTTGCATAGAGCGATAGTTTTGCGTGCCGCATGCACATGGTCAAAATGGTTTTTGTATTTTCCCGAGGGATTTTCCGTAATAAAAAGTATCCTAAGTCGATAACTATTTACAGTAGCAGTACAATTTTCAAAAAAATATTCCATGTACAGAAACAGTCTCGTTGTAGTTTGTGGTCGACCCAGTTTTATTATATGTAGGGTAGGGCGGAGCTAGTTGAGCAATTTTTCACTTAATCGGTTAATCAATTGCAACTTAATATTTAAACTAGAATCTTAAACTTAATATTTGGAATATACTCAGTCTTTCTACTTAATATCAGACTTTAACATTTAAGTAATTAATCGAAAAGAATTTAAATTAAAAGAGAAACATCAAGTAGATATTAAGAACTTCATCATCATTGTCACTGTTGGAATAAATTAATGTAAACGAAACTTCTATTACTCCACTTACCCCACTCAGATAATTTGAAACAAAAGTGAACAAAGGAAAACAAAGGTTATGAAAAAACTGTTTGAATTAGAACCAAATCCTTTCTAGATATCAAAAATATAGTAAATTTATAAAAGCTTAACACTTATTTGATTTACCATAGATAATAATTATTTGATTTACCATAGATAATAATTGCCTCGTATAGAAAAAGTATTCACAAACAAAAGTTTTTTACTTTTTATACCCAAAACAAATAAACCGTGTGCATATATCATTTGATCGACAGGTTGCAAGTGGCAGTCGCGTAATGAGTTTCCCTCTCCTGCCCGCTCCTATCCGCCATTTAATGTATTAGCGTGTGATGTATAGATTTCGATTGCTCAACTTACACCTATGCTCAACTAGCTCCGCTCTACCTACCTACAGATTTCAATTCTTTAATTTCACTACTTTCTTACATATACACCCCTGCTGTAAATTATCAGTTATTCGGTATACGACTGGCATTATCCACGATGAGCCACCACAGTCTTATAAGTATTAATAATGTCTGAACATTCCGTAATATTCCGAGAGTTTCTAGTACTTTCACCACTTACGTCATTAACTAATTATTTGGTGTCCTTCTCTCTAGCTACTGAGTCTATGAAGCATTGATTTATCCTGTGGAAAGTATTATTAATATGTAAAACATTTGAAAGTTCAAATGAGAAATTTTATACTAACCGGAAATATTTCAGCATTTGTAGTGAACTTAACTAAAATAATTTACTCATAAGTACCTATACTTAGACGGGGAATGTTCATTTATCTTCCTTTTTTTTTATAATACAAAATCCAATGAAAATACTCGTATAACTATACATTTTTACAGTTTCCAAAGACAATTTTTGACAATATTACTAATATTTGACTTTAAAATTACTTAATATGTTTCCTTAATCGCTTTCATTTTTACTAAATTTGAAACATAGCCGCTTGATGGTCTATTAACCGATGAATTCATTTAAATAACGGTAGATAATCGTTAAATATATTTCAGCCTTAAAGAAGACTATTCCAAGAATGAAAATTTTAATGTGGCAATTAAAACCATTAAAGAATTTTCTTTTTGTACGTATGGCCAGTAATTTTACACCGATCTTCATTAAATAGATAATAATATGGTAAAAATAAATATTCAAAAGGTTTTACTAAATGTTTTATAAATGCAAATAAAATGTAAATTTGGTAACTTATGTATTTGGCAAATATATGGTATTGTATGATATAGGTGATTCTAATAATTCAGTTCAACAACCAGTCAATTTAAGAAATAAAAAGAAATAACCAATTCGTTTTCGTAGTGTAGTTTAAAGATGATTATATTTAATACCATTTATGGATTTTAACAAAAACTCATTTGATAAAATTAGAGCTTAGGCGAAAATAGTAATCCAGAACATAGACTGAATTTACAAAGAATACTTTGGCCTTTTGATAAAAAAAATAAAACATCTAAATTAACTGAAATGCTATCAGAAAAATTTAAAAAATTATTTTAGTAATGTTTAATTTAAAAAACCAAAAATTTACGTCTGTGTGATGTCACTAAATCGATCTAGTTTTTCAAGGTACCATCACAGTGTGATCGGCCGAAAAATAGTCAATTTTCGCGATTTTTTTTCGGATGGATAGGACGGGGCACGGGGGAATGGGCATGAATTTTTTTTACGATTAATACCACTATTTAACAATACAAAATAGTATATTGTACAATAAGTGGGAAAAGAGGCTTATTTCTCACGAATATGAGTTTGTTGCGCGAGCCCGCAAGGCGAGTGCAACAATTCGTATGAGTGAGAAATAAGCTTTTCCCACGTATTTTACACTATACTTTTTCTACGAGCACATTTTTTTCGTAAAATTTAACATAAATAATTAAAATAAAATTTCAATAAGTATTAAAAAATTTTTAAATTTATGTCAATGATAAGATGTTCAAATTTTTGCAAAAGTATACTTTGAAACTATGGAAACAATAATAAATAATCAACATACATTTATGTATATTTTTAGTATTATTTCTATATATTATATATTAAACTACCGGAACAGCCTACTTTTTTATTATATTAAGGCGTGGGAAATTATTTCGCACGCTCTTTTCCTTCTTTTCCGCATTGTGTGGGCAATTGTTAATTTTTACATATAGTTAGCCATGCACAAAATATTACTTTTAATAGTAGGAGGAGAAAAATATTTTTTTATTCACTTATTATTGCACGAGAGGTTTGTATTTTTTCCAATAAATTTGGGTTTATCTAACGAAAATTTGTTGCCCAGCAATTTAACGAGAAGAATTGTCAACTAACAAATACGCGAAAGCGGAGCTGAAGCGTTTTTGGGTTGACAATTCTTCGAGTTAAATTGCTGTTAGGCAAGAAATTTTAATTGTAGAAAACACAAATTTATTCAGAAAAAATATAAAACTCAAGTGTAATACGGTAAGATAATTTAACGAATAAAATAAATTAGTATAATTCATATTATAATTTAATATATTGTTACTGTGGTTCTGAAGCCAGTAAAATTTTGTTTACCTCCAATGAAATAACCAATGAAATGTTTTGTACCATTTTTATCGCTGTAAAAGTCTGCCCTAACTTTTTTCCATGATTAGATTTAAAAAACTACAATATTCTTAGGGGACTTGATACACATGAGTTAAATTATAATTTTTATTTATTTTTTATAATTATTATAATTTTTTGGAAAAAGTGTCTTTAAAAAAGGGCGGATATTGGTGCCCATGATTGTGGCCGCAGCATAGAACACTAGAAGCCAACTAATATCAAAAAAGTGTAATTCGCTTGGAATCATTTGTAAGCCTGTCACAGCTTAAGTCATGTAGTCAGTCGCTGTCCGTCACCGAACACACAGTGCATTATATAACATTGTTAGACATTGTTAGTTGAACAGCACACATTTCTCTCTCTGGTAATACGTGTGTGTAGTAGTATGTGTAAATACGCACACAGACGCAACCATTAAACCAATACCACTGCAAACAGTGTGTAACTACACCAATAGAGTGGGGAGATTTACGTCACAAACTCATTACAAGTGGAACAGAGACATAGACAATCTAGTTTGACCCCTTGGGCCGCAGTTTTCATTTGGATAAAAAATCAAATAGATTATCAATCGGTAGGTAAGCCACTATGTTCCTATGGGAGCTTTTTTATGAAATTTCCGATTTTTCCTCATGAAAAACTATAACAAACCGACGCCAACTTTTCAAATTTGAAAAAATCTTACATAATAACTTAGTGGCTTACCTACAGATTGATAAGCTATTTGATTTTTTCCTCAAATGAAAATTGCGGCCGCAATCGTGGCCACCAATATCGGCCCTTTTTTAAAGATACTTTTTTCAAAAAATTATAATAATTATAAAAAATAAATAAAAATGAATAAAACAAAATATTTTTGTATTGTTAAATAGTGGTATTAATCGTAAATGGTGGTAAAAATCGCGAAAATCGACTATTTTTCGACCGATCACATTATGATGGTACCTTAATAGTAAAAATTCATGATCTTTATGGAAATACAACACCAAGACCTAAATGATCTTTACCTTGCTGCTGTTTTTGGACTAAGAAATTTGACCTTGTGATCTTGTTGGCATCTTCTTGGTCTTGCAAATTTCGATCTTGGTTTTGGTATTAGTCTTATTCAAAAATACTACAAGCACACAACTAATTTTGCTCACTCGTGCAGTTCTAAATTGTATTGCAACGGAAATTTTTAAAAAATTATCAAAAATTCTGGTAAATATTAATTAATACGCTACATACCTACTTATATTGGAAATTATTCAAAAATTTTAATAACATCTGGTAAATCTCTTGAATTTCTTATTTTTTAGTAAAGTTTTGCTTTTCTCTTGGTCTGGTTCACTCCAGTTTTAGTATTGGTCTTACAACAATACTTATAGTCTTCGAACTGGTCTTACTAGAGCAGTAGTTCCCGTATTATGTTTCGCAAAACACTGGTGTTTTTTTAAAAAAATGGCGTCTGCGAAATTTTTTTTTTAATTTTCCTGCTCATCTTGCTTTGTGCATATATATATATATATATATATATATATATATATATATATATATATATATATATATATATATATAAATATTTTTTTTTGCTCGTCGACGATATATTTTTGGAATTATTCAACGACTTATATCTCAAGATCACGAAATCGGAGAATATAGTCACGTTACTAGCTTCTTTTTGTGCCCGCCAACTCTATTTGAGGTAGTGTTCCGTACTTTGACAATTTGAAAGGTATTCCGGATAAAAAAGTTCATGAAACACTCTACTAGAATATGCACAGTATTGGCCTTAATCTTGATCTTGCAAAAAATTCAAAAATGAAACAATGCTGCACGAACAACACTAATTTTCTTCATTGCTAATTATAAGTTTTGACTAAAAAATTTTTCCATTTTCGATAAAATTTGAGTCAAAGGACCGAAAAAAATTTCAACTTATCGAGTGTTGTAGGTTTTACTTGCAGACAGTCAGTATTGTGATATATTTACTCTTGAATATGAAAACCTTATCCCACAACTACTAAAAATCTTCTAACAAATCTGCAAGAAATTATTTCAATAATATTCAAATACAAAAATAAACATAATTCACGATTCACTGTGACCTCATTTTATCATTTTTAAGCTACCACAGTGCAGAAGGAGACTTGATATCTAGTGCCAATTACAGATTCCTAGTATTTTTTTTTTTTTTTTAATTAAAATTGGGGTACTGCTGCCGGTGGATGGCGCGGTCAGCAGCACCCGGCGGCATCGCCATCGGAGGGCATGCGCCGCCATAAACGGTAAAGATAAAAACATACACAAAACAGATAGGAACAAATAAATGCGATAGACAAGGGACAAAACATACACATGATAAAATCCATCAATGGGCCCTGCCATCCCAGGGCTTAAAAAGAGCGGACAGTCCTTGGTGACGGTACGACAAGTACTAGACAGAGCGTCCGGTCACCAAGGACTGAAAACCAACGATGAAACTCCGAGGTGTAAAGGGCCTCGGAGTGGAGAAATCTGAGTAAAAATATCACAATAAAACAACATCACAATAATATCACCAGAAAATAAGAGGAAAATCTTATTACGTCACTGGGAAGCCACAGGCCGACCAGTGCCGCAATAAGTAGTTAAAAACAAAACATGAGCAGTAGTTAAAAACAAAACATGAGCTTGCCACAACGGCAAGCCCACAGCGGCACCATAAAATATCACAGATAAGAATAAAAAAAAAAAAAAAAAAAAATGATGTACCACCTCGGGTGGAAAAGGCCCTCGGTGGTACATTGTTAAAACAAAACGGATTACACACAATCTTATTAAAAAATAAAAACAACAATATCACAGATTTCAAAAATTTATTGCTCTGTGGCACGATTCCGCTCCCCATAGTCTCAACAATTCCGAAATGGCTTCGTCAACACCTAGGAACTCACACGTGTAGGGACAGTGACATCTGATTACTGAGCAACATGTACTGTTCTGTCAGATAACTGATTACTGGGTACATGTGCCGTTCTGTCAGATGTCGGGGTCAACCTACACAGGAGACCGGTACGATGACTAGGCCACGTTCGTCCGAGTCGAGGCTACAGAGAACGGGACAATGCCACAGAGTATCACAAAGTCAACATCTGACCTGTGTTCGTATCACTTCGACGGGGCGGAAGCCGCCATATCAACGCCCACGAACGCATCCGTACGAGGGACGACGACGTCTCCTTACTGGGCGAGCTCGCTCAAGCTGTTCGGGCAGACGTCGACTCGTACGTGTGGCCGATGAGAACGAGTGCGTCGGGAGCCGCATTCCTACCCATCGAAATGACAAGAACAAGGCCAGGGAAATATCACA
This sequence comes from Brachynemurus nebulosus, assembly GCA_035578155.1. Taxonomy (NCBI): domain Eukaryota; kingdom Metazoa; phylum Arthropoda; class Insecta; order Neuroptera; family Myrmeleontidae; genus Brachynemurus; species Brachynemurus nebulosus. The sequence goes on along the minus strand of JAPWDM010000001.1, from coordinate 42,668,310 downwards.
GGAATATTTGAAAAATACCACCGCAGGCATGAAAACCCAGGGTGGCATAACAAGGATCACAGATTCGTCACAGCTTGGTTAAAACAAAATCACAGATAAAATATCACTTTTCGACTCGTCTGACGCGATTCACGAGACTGGTAAACATGCCCATACCAGCTACTACATTCACTTTCGTCAGTCAGTTGAGCAGCGTCAGCCCCAATTCCCAACTACGCACAATCTAGACTATCGGTGAAGTTTCGCTCAATACGAGAATGCCACACTGTCGATCCTACGACAATCATCCTTGTCGAAAAAAATACCCTAGCCTCGTTAGCCTGCTAGTCGAAGCTAACAGTTGCCCGCCGGGCACGAACGGGGACGTGAGGTTGGATTTTAGCCCAGCATTCCTAGTATTGTTCTTTCAATTTCTCATTAATTTTTTAAATTGGATGAGGACAGAGTTCTAAAAGACATCATATTTTTAAATTAAATTTTGATATGGTTTCTTTGAAAATATAACATAGGTAAGTCATTAGTCATCTCAGCAACGTTGTTAAATTTAATAACTAGCCGTTTTAATGTTATTAAATTTTATCAAAAAAATCTCGAATAAATACCAAGTGTCAACTAAAATTCACATAGCTTTTGAAAAATTATCAAACTGGATCGGCTGCTACTTGAACTCGGATCTCTTGGTTGCTAGCCAAGCGCCTTACCAAATAGGCAACCGAACCGCTTGTTTGAGTGCCACTCCAATCTGATAATGAATCAAACACATCCTCTCCTTTAATGCGAGACGCAGTTATATTTTTAATTTCAAATGTTATCGAGTGCCTGTGAAACATTATTAATGTATGACGAATTTTTGTCCGTATTTATACATACACCAATATTCATATGTTCACTTAATGTCCAGCTTAGCTGATACTTGAACACTCGATTTACTTTGGCATGTATGACCAATTCATTATGTTAATTACAATTCACATAGTGTTTGAAAAATTATCAAACTGGATCGGCTGGGACTCGAACCCGGATCTCTTCGTTGTTAGCCAAAAAGAAAAAAAAAACCTAAGTGTCATGTTAAAATGGTTCACCTGTATAATATGTACCATCTTTTAGCTGGCAAATAATTTGCAACAACAGTGTGAAATAGCAAATAAAAATTGTTCATTGTTCATTTATAAATAAATATAAATGGCTTGTACTAGCCGTATAATAGGTATTATATTATTATGTATACCGCGTGATAATACATATTGTACTATAATATGTATTGTGATATTACCGGGATATGCCACCAACACATATCATACAAAGATTTGGTAAAAATATTCATAAATATTGTACATTTTGTATTTAAAATGTCATTTTATTTGTACCTATGTTTGTTTCAGACAGTATGTCACAAAACATTTTATGTAAATGTGGATAAATGTGATATTACAAAAGTTTAGCTCAAAGTAGACACATGATAATATTTTATGACAAATTTTAATTGCAAGTGAACAAACAACGACATAGTATATTCAGGGCGGTGGAACAAAATGGTAGGCTCCGGGAAAAGAAACACATTTTTTAAAAACTTTCCCTCCAAAAAAGTGACGAGCAAAAAACAATTCCTTTTACTTTTTCTCGGGCCACTACCTATAGCTATGGGTCTCCTATTTAAGCCCGGGCCCCGGGGACTACCCCATCCTCTCGTCAAGCTTGAGTATATTACTTGTCAAAGACTATAAGTGCTATTTTTGTGGTCTCGGATGCAGTTTGAAAATAAACTTAGGGACCGAGGCAACAAATTTTCGTTAAACAAATCCAAATTTATTCAAAAAAATACAAAGCTCTAGTGCAGAGATTCCTAAAATGTGGTCCGCGGACGATTAATAAGGGGTCCGTGAGGTTTCATTATGATATTCTACTCATACTGTATCATATACAAGTACGAGTAAGGTAACGGGCCTAGTTTCTGACCTTTTAAGAGTGACGGCTGAGGTTAAACGACAGTAATAAATATAAGTTTAAACTTAAGAGACAATTAATAATTTTATCAACTAGTTTATGGCTTTCAAAATAAAGTCACACAAGTAAAATAATTATTTGAATTGAATTAATAATTTAAATTAATGTTTTAAAAATTGACAAAAAGGACCCAGTTTCTGACCTTCAAAATTTCTCATGTGACAGTTTTTGACCCTGACAGTGGCCTAGTTTCTGATCCTTAAATTGAAAATACAGTTTTTTAAAATTTAATTTATAAATAATTTTTTATTGATAAAAATGAATGTTTAATGTTATGTACGTTATGAAAAATAACAAAAACTAATCGAAGATAACTATAAATAACAAAATAACTAACAAAAACTGGTTAGAATTTAATTGGGCCATACCACTTTAGAAGTGAGCCTAGTAATTGACCCTCATATTTCAATAATAAAAATCATTCTAAGGTATTTTATAAATATTTTAAAATAAATTTTAAACAAATATTAACCTGCTCATATATTTTTAATTAAGTTTTCATACTTACATGATGAATATTGCACAGATCAAAATGAGTACTTTGTAACATAAACTATTAGGAAACTACCAAAAAAATAGTTTTTACACACATTTTAAACTTAAAATTTTTTTTTATTTAGTTAATATATTCTAAACTTTTTAAATTGCTGTTCATTAGACACAGAATAGATTACTTTAAATTAAGAATTTATTTTTTTTCTTATTTAAAGTATAGTTTTTTTATTAATTTATAACAAAGTTGAAAAGTTCAGAAACTGGGCCAGGGTCAATTACTGGGTCTTTTACCTTGTATCATTAATTAAGAAAAACTAAGGATTATATTAGGTTTATACATGTTAGTGTCATTAACAACTCTTTGCGAGAATTCAATTTTTTTTTATTAAATTTTTTGGATTTAGAGATTCCTGTCAAAATATTGACTAGAGAAAGGGGTCAGTGGAAAAAAATTTTTCAAAATTTCTTCTTTAGTGCAATAATAAGTGAAAAATCTATTTACTGTTGACGGTAAGCAATTACTTAAGTTCCTGGGAAGGTAAATAAATTACTTACGCTCCTAGGAAGGTAAGTGTTGCTTACGTAATAAATTACCTGGTATGTAAACGTCAATTTACGATTTTACAAGAATTTGTAAAAATAAAATACTAGGGAAAAACTTTTGTTACTTAACTTTTAGGTATACTTAAGTTATCATTTTCAGTTAACAAAAATTAGAATGCAAGTACTAGATTTAAAAAAAAAAAAGAAAATGAAAAAATATTTTAGTCTCAAAATCAGCAACAATAATGTTTGGGAAAAACAGAATATATTTGAAAAACAGAAAATCCTTTGTATGCAACGTCCATAAATAATGTAAAATTTTATTCTCAATAATAAAAATTGGAATAAAAATGATAGTCATAGTCAATATGGTAACTCAATCAAATTTAAAATGAGAATTTTCAAATTTTCACTGTTGGTAAAAAATATAAAAAATCGTCGTTAGTGTTCTCTGAAGACACGTGACACAGCAACATAACCTACAGTCAGGAGTAAAGTTTTGTTTGTTTTTTGTTTTTTTTTTTTTGTTCGTTTTAGAATCAGCATATCAGACAGTCTATACAGAATCAGTAATGCTACCAGTATTTCGATAGTATTACAACTCATGAATTGGTAATACTGAACTATTGGTAACGATTCATTATTTTTGTCAGTAAATACTGATGGTGCTACTAATCATGTAGGATCAGACCACCTTACACACACTTTTTGATCGCTTTGTAGGTAATTTTATCATATTCAAAAAGCATTGTCATTGTATAAAATGTCCACGCATTTAAAATTTATTATAAACTATTACATATTTATTAATATTACAAAATAATTTAATATATGATTGCAGGAATGTATTTTGTATTCTTTTTGAAAATACTACCACCCGTGGATGAGGTTTAAATAACAAACTCCTCGAATAAAATAAACAATTTAATGCTGACCAACAGATATAGGATACCCACTTTGTTTTAACCATTTTTTTTTAATATGCAAATTTTCAATTTTATATTCAGTTGGAGAAAAAATTTTATAATTTTGAAATGAATTATAAATAAGTAAACGTTCTTTTATTTTTACTTGGAAAATGTCAAAGAGAAGGATTTTATTAATGACATCTATAGTAGACGAAACAGTTAATAAACAACAATTTTAAATTCGTTAGCCGCGGTGAAGATACCAAAATAAAAAATACCCCTGTCGCAGCATCCTGCATAACATAGCGAATTTCCATTTACAAAAGTATGTTTTTCTCGGAAACTAGTTGATATAGAGTAATTGTAAATAAAAAAACCTTCTTTATGTGATTTGTCCGCCTCATTCCGCCAATTTTTTTTCACAAAAAATGTCCAAAACACCGTAAACGTTTTCATGAAATTTCTTAAAAATAAGATGTTTCGTTCTTGAGGTATCGTGCGGACACTTAGTAAACATATATATAAATGTGCCGCACGATAACTCAAGAACGAAACATCTTATTTTTAAGAAATTTCGTGAAAATGTTTACGGTTTTTTGGGCATTTTTCGTGAAAAAAATTTGGCGGAATGAGGCGGAAAAATCACATAAAAAAGGTTTTTTATTTACAATTACTCTACATCAACTAGTTTCCGAGAAAAACGTACTTTTGTAAATGGAAATTCGCTATGTTATGCCGGATGCTGCGACAGGGGTATTTAAAATTCAACTTTTCGTCTTTTTTTTTGAATTTTTATATATAACTTTCTTCTGAGTGGGTTTACGTATAGGCATTGGTTCACAAAAAAGAAAGCAGACTAATTTTTGATAAAAATTAGTTGAGATACAGTCGTTCAAAGTTACCTCTATAGTTTGTAAGCTTAGTCAGTGTGGGAAATAAATAACTATAATTAAGTTTTTCAAATTTATTTAATTTTACTGTAAATACCATAATTTTTTTATAATATAATACTTTATAAAATAATTTTTTATTTAAAATTAAAGTAAACAAAATTATTGTGTAATTTCTTCTTTTTTTATTTTATAGTTATTGATAATCCTACCACAAAGCAATCAATATTTATTTGAAAGTTATTAACCATAAAAATATCTAATAAAAAAACTACTAAATTATATTACACTACCCTTATTTGAAGTGTTGTAGTTAGGTTTTTTTTGACAGATAATTGGTATATATAAAATATTAAAAAAAAGAGGTACAATACATTTTAAATTGTAAACGTATATTTCGGTTCTTTTTAGCATATTTGTTTTTTAACCAAATGATTAAAATTTAACAATTTTTAAAAATCTACCTCCGCCTGCTTGCCCCAAAACAAGCTGCCCGCAAGCAAATACGCTTATATAGCCTTAAAAAATTTTGACAAATGTGGCATCCATCAATAGAGGGACACCCTATGAGTCGCCGAACAGAGTTTGAATTTTGAAAAAATTCGGTTTCATTTTTGAATTACAGATTCCCAGTTTGACATTTTTTAAAAATAAATTATATGTAAATTAAAATTGTTGTGCATCGGAATGAGCCAAATGTCAACTCATTCCAACGGCAAAATTGTGAAAGTATATTTTTTTTTTTTTTTTTTTAAAATTACTACTTAAGAAGTAGAGGGGGTATTTTTGCAACCGCGCCAACCCCGGCAGATGTAGATTTTCATACTTCACTATTATCAAATAAGCTATATAAGAAATTCTAGCTTTATGGCGAGTACCTTAGTCGAGGTGGCGAGTAGCTCTCCTACTATTACATTTCACGATTTTTTACATGCAAAATTTGAGAGTGAATAGTATAAAATTTTTCGCTATAATGATTTTTCTCTTTATTTATGCTTCAAATTCTACAACTCTGTTGAATTTCATCAACCTAAGATTGTTAGAAGTGCTTTATATTTTTGATGATAAGTGGAAAGTCAATCAAAAAATTGCCGTTTTTTGAGGTATTCAGGCTTGAAAAGAATAAGTCATTAACGTATATAAATTGAAGATTTGTTTTAGTTTCAGAATAAATCAATTTGGCACCAACAAACTCAAAAAATCATTTTATTTAAAAGCAATATATTAAACAAATATGAGTCTCCACCCACCGCCGGAGGTTTCTAGAACCGCCCCGGTAGTGGATGGTGGGTCCAGAACTTGTTTTCTTATTTTCTCAAAAACTAGCTAACCTAGAATAATAGTTCAAAAACCTTTTTTATGTGATTTTTTTCCGTCTTTGCAATGGTGTAAAAAACTGTGGCGAAAACTTTTAAATTATAGCAAATTTTGGCAAAAAACTAATTTTTTGCAAGAACAAAAACCATGTTCCTGGCATCCGACGTGCTTGGCTGAAGAACTCATCCAAGATTTTTGGATTTTCAACGTTGTCACCAAATTTCGTAAAGCTAGCAGTTTTTCCTGAAGAGCTATCGTGCTGATACATATATACATACATAAACCGATACATACATACATATATATATATATATATATATATATATATATAAATTTTAGTGAATATTATTTTTGGGTTCTAGGGGCCTCAAAACAAATTTCTGCCATATTCGCGGGCTGAACTTCCACCATGAGCAAGGCTGGAATAGCGAGTTTCCATTCTGGAAATTCGCTAAAAGAAAACAATAGACTAACGAAATAACAACTGAATTAATAATGACATTTAATTTTTTTGTGCTCTCGTGGTCAAAAGGTAATATACAATCAAATATACAGTGTGTTTCTTTTTTTAAATTTGGAATTTTAATAAAAACTTTTCTTCTTGTAGTGTATATTTGTAAATGTCCTTGGAACCTATATTAGAAGATTCCGAAGAAATAAATTTCGAAACCCCTATTAAATTCAAATATTTGTCTGCCTGCCCGTTTGGCACATCCCCTCCTACATTTTTGAACGTATGAAAATCAAATTATGCATATATATTCTGCGGATATTAGGCAGGAAATATTTTCCTCAGTATCTTGAGGCACACTATCGGATTCGAAAATAGAGATTAATTTTTTTCACGTACCATGTCGTGTTGAATATCGTTAAAAAGATCTCTTAATTTGAGTCTTCTGTGACCATTTTTTTATTTTGAAGCTTTGTTTGTGTAATTCTGAGCTTCAAATTGTCACCTATACGGTTTGTTGCCTATCCGTAACTTTTACAGTATTTTCCAAAAAAATCTGAAAAAATTACTAGTACTAGCACTTACTATAAACACTCAATTAAAATTAATTCAAGTAGGTAGAGCGGGGCTAGTTGAGCATAGGTGTAAGTTGGGCAATCGAAATATTTCAGAAACTATACATCGCACGCTAATACATTAAATGGCGGATAGAAGCGAGCAAGTGAGGAGAACTCATTACGCGACTGCTAGTTGCAACCTGTCGATCGAGTGACGTATGCGCACGCTTCATTTATTTTGCGTATTAAAAAATTTTTGTTTGTGAATATTTCTTCTATACGAGGCAATTATTATCTATTTTAAATCAAATAAGTGTTAAACTTTTATAAAATTAGTATACTTTTGATATCTAGAAAGGATTTGGTTCTAATTCAAACAGTTTTTTTCATAACCTCACTTTTGTATCAAATTGTCTGAGTGGGGTAAGTTGAGCAATAGAACTTTCGTTTGCATTAATTGTAACAGTGACAATGATGATGAAGTTCTTAATATCTACTTAATGTTTCCTTTCAATTTAAATTCTTTTTGATTTAATTCTTAAATGTTAAAGTCTGATATTAAGTAGAAAGACTGTGTATATTCCAAATATTAAGTTTAATATTGTAGTTTAAATATTAAGTTGAAGTTGATCTTTTGTTAATTTTATTTTCTGTATTCAATATCCAAAGAAAATTACTTTTTGTTTCACTATTATGTCACTAAAGCATTATAAATAAAAGATTGACTGTGAAATAATCATTTTATTTTATGTCTGATAAACATCTAAGGCATGTTTTGGCTACATTTTCTAACTGCTCAATTTACCCCGTACCCTTGCTCAATTTACCTCACCTATGGGGTACGTTGAGCATGTTGGACTTCCTTCACTTAAACAGCTGTATCTCTTAAATGTGAATTGTTAGAAAAATGTTACTATGGGGACTTTAGAAAAGGAAGAAATTACCTAGACATCAGTATGCATAACAATAAATTTGGACTTACGTTTGAGCAGTTATGACCGATTAAGTGAAAAGTTGCACAACTAGCCCCGCCCTACCCTAATTTTGATCGGTAAATTTTAAAAATAAAAAAGTCAAAATATAAATTTAAAATCCAAAAAATCAATTACAGGTGACAATCCTTTATAAGAACTTTCAATTAAAATGATTTCGAAAAACCCGAATCCCTAACTTTAGAACTTGCAGGCGGTAAAATTTTCTTTGTTACTTCTCACTAAAATAGATTTCTCGATTACGAACCGGCTCTCAAATAAATAATTAATTCACCATAAGGTATGAAATGTAACACCACTGGAAGTGAAGTAACAAAATAGGTATGTCAAAAAACCTCCAAATAAAACCTTCGTACAATCGAAATTATAAAAAGGACCCCGCAATTATTAGGTGTAAATTAGGTTTCCGTCAAATTGTCTAATTTTTTGATATATTACTCTATACATCCTCCCGATCAAAAGTCCCAAAGGGCATAAGTCCCAAGGACTCGAAATTTTGAACTACCGACCATCAAAGTTTAACGTCTGTCCATTGGAGCACTTCATCAATAAATTTAATTTAACAAAAATATTAAGGAAAATACTTTTACGGTTGTAGATTAATTAGGTGTCAATTAACTCTTAATTGGTCTACTGTGGTACAAATCCAATTTTATGTTATTTTTCTTAAAATAATTTTTTTACAATCACTATTACTGAACTGTAACCACCATGTATTCCCAGCTGAGATTAAGTACTTCCATTTGATGTGTGATTACCTCCTCTTTACAAACTTTTAATTTCGGTTATTAACGATTTAGGTTTTTTGTACCCCAATAGACTGATAATAATCTTATTTAAAATAATTAACCAAATTAATAGTACCTATATTATTCAACGAGCTAGTAATGATAGCTATTACTCACGAAGATGAAATTGCGACACGAGTCGAGCTTGTGAGGCGAGTGTCGTAATGCATCTGAGTGAGTAATAGCCATTGCAAGCGAGTAGAATACGATATTTTTTCTACGACTTTTTTCCTTTTTGATTTAAATAAAATTGAATATAAATTTTTTAATCAAATTTTTAATCTATTTCTAATTTCATTAAAAGTTTGTATAATATTATGTATAAAACGATCAAAACAAAACATAAACTACTTTATTTACTTGAGCGTTACTAGGCAATATATATTAAATTAAAACTTGATACATACATATATACACAAAACAAAAGCAAACCCATGGAATAATGATTAATACTGTGATTTCATTGGTCAAGAGGGTATTGAGTAATGAACATTCCTCCACACCTTTAAATAATGCCTAACTTTCTCGACAATTAACGGATATATAATGAGTGTGTTCTTCAATAGGAGTAGAAAAAGGTAATTAATTAATTAATTAAATTAAATTTTTGTGTAAACAGATCTACGTAACTTAATTTTCTGAAATATGGAAAAATACAATTTTATTTTTAGGTTAATGTTTCAATTCTAATTTTTTTTTTACTTTATTACTATTTAAATTCTAATTTCATATGCCTAGATATTTGCACGAAAAATACGTGGGTGGTTCAAATATAAACGGGAATTTTCATGTTCTGCGTTTCCTATAGGTAGGAACTACGCATGCATTATTGGGAAGAACAGTTGCATGTCTGAACTTGTCATCAGTTGTGTTGTTTGTTTTTTATCTCATCAGCGTCATTCGAAATCATCATGTCTGAACAAACGGTAGATAGTAACGTTGCACAGCGAATAATCATAAAATTTCTATTAAAAGAAGGAGTTATTCCGTCTGAAATTTTGGTAAAACTTAAAAAACAGTTCGGAAATGAGTGCCTTTCTCAGTCTAGGGTGTATGAATGGTGCAAGTTGTTTAGAGAGGGTCGGAAAGAAATTCGAATCGAATGATGTATTTCGACGATGTATTTTTGAAAACAATTGAACCTTAATTTCTCCAAACTTGATTTTTTAAATGGGATCGATTAGTGTAACGCTTACATGAAACCTTGTGACCCTTGTATGGAACAAATAATTATTACCTAAATTTTTAAATTATAGCCGTTTACTTGATTTAAATTATTTTTCAAATACTGTTCATTGCCGACAATTTTGAATTTCTAACCGATTTTTTACACTTTTTTTCAAGCTTAAAAATTTTTTCTTATTCACCATCATAAAATGCATAAAAAAACCTACAATCTAAGAAAAAAAAGAACCTCGTACGATACAATGCACAAAAATCATTGGCCAGTCAATTTTCAAATTTGACGTCAATTTTTACGGTTTGTGTTAGATACTTTGACTTGAAAATTTAACCAGTTATTGTCCATGTTATAAAGTATATTTTCTGAAAATTTCATAAAATTTCACTTAAAACATCCAAAGTTAAAACCAAAAAACCAAAATTTAGCAGTATCTCCAGTTTTTATTTTTTTAACGTTAAGTGTGCAGATAAAAATTTCATACTGTACCCGCTGGTAGACTATATCGTAGTGAATAGCCTCAATTTTTTTCGTTTTTTTTAGACCTACACATACCGAGATATCATCTATATTTAGAAAGTACGACTAAAATGGTCGATTTTTCACAAAATGGCCGATTGCAAGTAGTACTTTCGTAGCGGCGGTTGCAAGTGGTAGAAAATCTTAATTTCGTATAGTGTTCAATGTAATTAACATGCTACAAAAAAAAATTTGAGGGGGGAAAGAGTTCCTTATTCAGTAAAATTTGGAACCTATCCGATTCCACTAAAAGTTGTTCGAAACAGGAGTAAAATGATGTCAAAATTTAATTGAATTCTAATTAATTCTTTCCACAAAAAAAAAATCCTAAAATATCAGTGGAAATGAACCTTTTAATGTGGCTTCTTCCCTTAAACAGGACTTCAAAAAACGTCTTTTTTAAGATTCAGAACCACGCTATAAGTACTTATATATCTATCAAACAAATTTATTTATTTTTAAGAATAGCAATTTCATGCTGTTTAAATACATAAATATTATATTAACTAGACAGCGGTGCGGCGGTCGGCGGCCGCTACCTATTTTCAAGAGAACAATAGTTAATCACACGATGACGAGAGAGGGTGATTTCTGATTATATTCCGCGATAACAGTTTGTTGTAACCATTTAGTTAGTAGGTGCAACAAACAACACATATCTATATTATTTTTACATGGTTCATTTCAGTTAAATTTAACCATGCTTTGTCACTTTGAATTTAAATAATTTCCGTTTTCTTGGCTTTATCTCTTTTATTATTGCATTTATGTAAATTTTACATTTGCAGTTTATTTTTAGAAAAGAATAGAAGATTGATTTGTTTCGAATATAAGAATTATTTAATTTTTTAACGAAAACTCATGATCAATTGTATCTGAAATGAGGTATACCTATATTTTTCCATATGTACGCATAGAAGGAATATGGGGAATAATGTTTTAAAAAACCTAAGTAGATACTAAACTTTAGAGTTAAACAAAAATACATTGATACTTCTCAATAGTTCCGCAAAATGAAACGAGGGGAATAGCTTTTCCAAAAAATGTTGTTTCCCCACCGAAGCCCAGTCGCTCGCTAGCAAGGTACATAAATTTCTTTACGTCTAGATTCAGAATTTGTAGTTCAATAATAATTCATGTAGTGGGGTCTAAAAATAACAATCAATACCTATAAATAAAATAGAAGGGTCTGGACTGTGATTTTCGAATTTCTAGGTATTAGTATGTTTTTCAGTTAGCAAATTCGACATATATACCAAATATAACTTTAAAAGATTTCTTGTCTGTCTGTTTGTCTGTCTGTTTGCCTGTCTGTTTGCCTGTTTGTCTGAGTGTCTGTCTGTGTATCTGTCTGTTTGTACGAACCTATTTAACCCAAAAACTATTAAAGTTATTGAGTTGAAATTTACAGGGAATATAGATATTAACCTCCGGATCAATCTTAGCGACATTTTAATGTAATATCCCAAATGGTTATGTACAGGATGATTCAAATAGTATCTTCATTAAAAGTTCACGGTCTTCTAAATAAATTAGATTTTTAAAAATTTGGTTATAGAGGTTTTCAATTATGAAGATTGTAATTAAAATATTTTTAACTTGCTGCCATTTCCGGTTATACCGGAAGTTGACACCAAATTTGTTATTTGAAGTGTTTTTGACAGCAAATTTGAATTCGCTGGAAATTGTTACTAATATTCAGCTTTTTGACTTGATACAGGCTGATCACATAAAGCATTTTTTTTAAATATTTTTTGTTTAATGTTCATTTTATCATAATTATGTAAAAAAATGTAAAATCTATCTATTACTATAAGATATTCTTATATCTAAAACTGATATTTTGGAACTTACCTACACAGAATTTATCTAAAAAAATTATCAATTAGGTATTCTGTGAGCACAGTTTACACAAAAACCACGGAACAGGTTTCAGAGAAACATTATAAATTTATTCCTTAGACGCTTCATCATCTCAACATCGACAGCATCCTCAGTCAAAATTATCACAATATTCTTTAGGGGGGTTGATATATTCAAGACAAAAGTTGATATATCAAAAATACTAATTTAACAATAAACGGAAACAAAAGAAAGAAAAACAAAAGATTAATTAAGTTTCGATAAAAATAATATTTCAAATTTTAAATGTTAACTTCAAAACTTTTTTACTAAAATTTCACTTTAGAAAAGGATAGTAGTAAAGTTTAATTACGGAGGAACTGAACATACTTGTGAAAAGTCCACCAGGGTTCTCGGATCCTGAAAAGGATCTAAAATTGAATTAATTTTAAAACCATCAATATGGGAATCTATAGAAAGGTCTTAAAGTGTGAAAATTAGATATGTTATTTTCGAGTCGTTTGGCGAGCTGAACAAAGCACTACATGGAATTAACCTTTTATAGAATTTTTTGGTTGGCGAGCGAAGCGAAGCACTTTAAAGAACTGATTTGAAACTAAATTTGTCCGATCTGTTTCGGAATAACTGATTTAAAGTAGCTTTACTCACAGTTAGGTTAATTTTACACGAAACTATGGAGGGCATAGTCAAAGGAGGCCAAAATTAAATAAATGAATACATGTTTCAACACTTTTTGATGTCGACATTTTGTAAAAGAAAAACATTAATAAATAAAAATTTTACAGTTGTATTTTTTTAAAAACATATTCGTTGGTTTAAAAAAAACTTTCTTTCATGCTTATTAAGAAAAAAAAAATAGGTGTTTAGTTTATTTGTCAATTTTTATAAGCCAGTTTAATTACACACCTAAAAATAGTGTTCCGGTATAGGGACTTTTACGTTATAGAAAATTGGTTTGTTAATACAAAATAAAAAAATAAAAAACATTTAGAAGAGCGAGCGTAGTCTTGCAAAATTTTATGAGGAGATACACATTTTATCAATAAACGAAAAATGGTATACAATAGTCAATACTTTTTAACTGGATTTTAAATAATGAATAAAAAGAAATAAGATAAACTTGTTAACTGCACACATAAAGCGATGACTGTAATGAGAATGATCCATCATTAGGTGATTATACTTAATTGTAAGTCCAATACCATACAATACATATATATATATATATATATATATATATATATATATATATATATATATATATATATATATATATATATATATATACATATACATATACATATTCATATACATATATATATATATATATATATATATATATATATATATATATATATATATATATATATATATATACACTCTAAGAAAAAAGGGTCAAAAACGTGTAAAATAACTTAAATTTAGAGCAAAATTACTCGTCGCTCTGAAAATATGCACTATTATTTGTGTAATATGAAAAAATTGCTGTATTTTTATATAATTTGTGTATAATTACTGTTTTTTTTTTTAACATTACACAAATAAAGGTGTAACTTTGGATTTTTACAACGTTTTTGGTTTATTTTTACACCACTAAATAGCAAAACCCATGCGCGCGCATATGATTTTATGTATTTTAAAATTATCTGTTATTGGATTGCTGTAATATTTATACTTACATAAGTAATATTCTTAAAGGTTAAAAATTATGTGTTCAAATTAGCTGAATTAAACAAAAGTATTTTTTGATAGGATATATAGTTAATATAATTATAACGTGTATGATAAATTAATCTTTAAATATGTTACAAAAACAGTGTTCTAGTGGTGTACTGATGTTTTGTTTTTATATGCATTGTGTAAAATGGCTTTTGGAATAATGTGCAAAGAATACTGTAATATAAATTTGTTTGTTTCCAAAATGCTGTGCTGATGATACATTTAAAATATTTCAGGTAAGTCAATTTTTTTAATTTTGCTTCATACAAATAGTTATGTAATTTGATAAAAGTTTATTTTACAATTTGACTAATAATTTATTTTGTGGGGCTCTCAATTTCTGTGAAAATTAAAACCTTATCTACAATTCAGATATCTTTCATTCAGATATGTCTAAAAAATTATATAATACTTGTAAATTGGTAAAATCTGTAGTGATAAAAGAATTATACATATTTTTTTTACTAAAATTTATTGACTTGGGAAACAAAATACCTACAACTATTTATCAAATTTTAATCAACAGAAACCCTAATTAATGTAGGTATATAATATTTCGTTTTTATGTCATCGAAGATGACGTATTAATATTGTTGTGTGATTGAATTGAACACGTGATTGAATAATTATTGAGTTGTACATCCATACTGAACAAACGCAAGAGGGCTACTAACTATAGAGTTAACAAACAACTATAGAATTAACCAAAAATCATAAATTAACACTTTCACTGAGATGGCATTACTTAGTGCGTGTCAAAAACACGCACTTAACGATTTTTTTTTTTTTTTTTGCTTTACAGTAATATAAATTCATAACGACGTATGGAAATCGAGTTTTTTAAGTAATAATAACAATGGTAATAATAATAATGGAATTTAACGTTCGTTTTTTAGACAATGGTATGTAACGGACATCACTCACTCACATCATTATTTCTCAACTTTTTCATGATGATATGGGCGGAGAACAAGAAAAGCGGTATAAAGATTTGGCAGGTGTCCGTCTGCAACCGTCTTCTTAAGGACGATGTCGATATTCATCTGGAATTGCGATGGGGAATAGCAGAAAACTTTCATCAGCATATAACCGGTTGCGGAATTCAAACCCTCAGTCTACCAGTTCGGAAGTGCCAGTGCCCTAGCACGCCGGGTTACTTTGCTGGTGAGTTTTTTAATCAAAAGTTTAATATCTGACATTCATTAAAGTAACCTAAAAGTAATTGTGTAGCAAAAACGAAATTTTCTTAATTTTAAATTGCTGTGAAATAGTTATCGAAAAAAGAAAAAATAAATAAGCAAAAATGGTTATAAAATTAAGTAACCCTTATTTTCTGGTTTGTTTAGAAACCGGAATTGGTGAAGACATCTGTGAAACCGCAGCATACATTTTCCCTGAAGTTCTAGTAATTGCAAGAGTCAGCAGAATATTGGGCGGAGGACAAGAAAAGCGGTATAAGGATTTGATAGGTGTCTGTTTGCAACCATCTTCTTAAGGATAATCTCGATATTCATCTGGAATTATGATGGGAAATAGCAGAAAACTTTCGCCAGCATATAACCGGCTACGGAATTCAAACCCTCCGTCTACCAGTTCGGAAGTGCCAGTGCCATAAGCACACCGGGTCACTTTGCTGGTGAGTTTTTCAATCAAAAATCTAATATCTGTACATTCATTAAAATAGCCTAGAAGTAATTTTGTAGCGAAAGCGAAATTTTGTTAATTTTAAATTGCTGTGAAATAGTTATTAAAAAAAGGAAAAAAAAATAATCAAAAATGGTTATAAAATTAAGAAACCCTTATTTTCTGATTTGTTTAGAAACTGGAATTGGCGAAGACATCTATGAAACCACAGCATATATTTTCTGCGAAGTTCTAAGAATGGCAAGAGTCAGCAGAATATTGTTTTTCTTATATTTAAGTATAGTTTAGTTAATTTTCTTAAACTATATTTTTGATATGATGTAACTACAATTTTAATCCATAAATTTTTAATATTATCATTGTAATCTAATTACAATTAAATTTTTTATAAGATATTGCTTAAATAATTGTGTCTGCAAAACGTAAGCATTTTAAAAAAAGTCATATCTCAAAATTTTGACCAGTTTAATTGGCAGTTACACTGCAAAATAAAGATTACCTATGTTCATGAAAGCAAGTAAACTTTCATAATAAAACTTTTATAATCTTACTTTTTTGGAGTGTTTATTTTAAAATTTACCAAAAAAATTATTATTTTATCATACGACACACTTATATAGAAATTTAGACATAATAAGCAAAATATTTAACATCTCGAATCTTTTTGTATATAATTCCAAATTATTCTATACTTCATATTATTATAAATATTTATGTAAAAAAACCATCAATAATCTTTTTTGATTCTTTATTTTCAATTAAGTTGAATCAGTTTATTTTTTTCAGCACAATTGAATCACTCATACTGATTCAGTTGAACTGAATCAGAATGAGTGATTCAGTTGGAATAATATTACACTTTTCTGGGTGTAAATATTACTATATAAGTGTGTAATATTACATTTTTAGGTGTACAGGCGTGGTTTAAAAATACATTAATATGATGTAATTTTACGTTTAACTGCGCACTATTGCGAACTGAATGTGTAAAATTACATCTTGTTGTGTAGTTAATACACAAATAAAACGTAATCTATTACACACCTGGACCGTAATTTTACGTACGACATGTGTAAAACTACACATATGACTGAGTAATAATTACACCATGATGGTGTAATTTTCACCTTCGTACATTACGGTTTGTAATGTTACTGTCATTATAGAAGGCATTTAATTGCCTCCTATAATAGTAGTAAAACGGTACATTTTTTTCTTAGAGTGTATATATATATATATATATATATATATATATATATATATATATATATATATATATATATATATATATATATATATATATATATATATATATATATATATATATATATATATTAATACGAGGCAGAATTGCTGATTTCCCACGGGAGATAGATTGTCGACTCCCATTTACATCAGAATGTGCAGAGGTTTTTTATTTTTCTATCCAAAAATGATGAAAAATGAAGAAACACCGCTTTTATTAAGTTTACGAAGTACGCCAAGCCAAATTTTTACCATACAGTTCGACTGAATGCGCACGATGCTATATTTATTCGAACTCGAAAAAAAAAAAGAAGTATTCCAAATTTCATACGTTTAGGTGGAATAGTTTGCAAAATACCAATGTCTAAAAATCATAATTTTGGGCACTCACTGACTGCTTTGAAATTTGGAACATACTATACATAAGGAAAGGTATCCAACTGTATCTCTCAAAAATTTTTGAAACTTTGGTGGATTGTAGATCTTATGTAATCACGAGGCATATTTCGTTCGTGCCTATAAGCGGTTTAAGGGAGTGAAACTCACCCCTGAAAATTTGAGTTTTTTTCAATTTTCTTAAATATCTTGGAAATGGTAAGAGCTTTGGTAGGGAAACTATATATATTTGTAAATGACACTTTAAGATCTTTATTATGATACCAAAGCTAAAGTTATAAAATCATTGGGGTTTCATCCCCCACCCCAACTCATAACTTTATCAGGTATATTTTGGTAAAAGAGGAGGTTGTTATGTGTAAATAATATAATTTTTAATTAATATATTTTACATCACATCAGTTTATTTCTTTTTGCATAACTACACCCTTTTGTTAATGTTAACTTGGGAAAAATTTTAACTTTTTGATTTAATAATGAGCAAAAATATGATCAAAGAATCTCGTATTTTAGTAATAAATTGTTACAAACTTACGATATACTTTAAAGTATATAGTTTAGAAGTAAAAAATACACTGCACCCCCCCCCCCCCCTCATGCGTTACTGATATTTATACAGATCTTATTTATATAGATGACGAAAGAGAAGCACCAAAGTGTAGTGTATGTGGCAACCCCGCTTTTATAAGATGTGCTTGGTGTGGAAAATATTTTTGTTTTGAACATTTACATGAACAATATCATTATTGTGTAGATTACAAACCTTAAAATATTGAAAATTGTATCGATAAATAAAAATAAATAAATAAGTAAATAAATAAATAAGATTTATATTGATATCTGTAAAGCATGGGGGGGGGGGGGGGGGGGGGGGTGCAGTGTATTTTGTCTTTCTAAACTATGTACTTTAAAGTATATCGTAAATTTTTAACAATTCATTACTAAAATACGAGATTTTTTGACCATATTTTTGCTCATTATTAAATCAAAAAATTAAAATTTTTCCAAAGTTAATAATAGCAAAGGGTGTATTTATGCAAAAAGAAATAAACTGGTGTGACGTAAAATATATTAATTAAAAATTCTTTTATTTACACATAACGGCCTCCTCTTTTACCAAAATATACCTGATAAAATTAGGGGTTGGGGGTGGGGGATGAAACCCCAGGGATTTTATAACTATTATTTTGCTATCACAATAAAGACCTTAAAGTTCCATTTACAAATATATATATATAGTTTCCATACCAAAGCTCTTACCATTTTCAAGATATTTAAGAAAATTGAAAAAAAATCAAATTTTCAGGGGTGAATTTCACCCCCTTAAACTGCTTATGGGCACGAACGAAATATGGTTCGTGATTACTTTTAGTAAGATCTACAATCCACCAAATTTTCAAAAATTTTTGAGAGTTGCAGTTGGATACCTTTCCTTGTTAGTGTTTAAAGTATTAATTACTAAGAAAATAAAAAGTCAATGAAGAAAACCAACCAATTGTTCAAGTCATCAAAGAATATTTTAAACTATATAGGTACTGACAGTAAATTCTTTTTATTACAATTGGATCAATATACATTAAAAAATATGTTACTATAGTTTTTGAAGTAAATAATTTTGTATAATTACGAGTATTATACAAATTTTAAAATTGCCATAATAATTATTTACAGACAATTTTATTTTTAGACTAGCCGTATACCCAATGGGATTTCCCATCGGCAACATCTTTTTATTAGGTGCTCACTTTCTGCTTATTTTTCAATGTTTTTCAAGGCCTAAATACCAACTTCCACGTTTTTAATTTCAAAAATGACCTTCTAAACCCAATAGTTTAGGCAATGCGTTGCCTGTCAATCGGTGTTAATGATTTATTAAATAAGATATTAGTTACTTTAATAGCCATGGACAATGGAATTAAGCAGCTGAAAGTATATATAGGATTATAAAAAACCTGCTAATCAAGAAATGTTTAAAAAAAATTGAGAAAGCGAAATCACCAAAAAAGTGCATCGAAATACGAAATTTTCATGGTTTGTGGCGCCATGCTTAACACATATGGTAAGCCCGGTATGCCGCAATGGTGGAGATTACGCATTACGGGTCGCAATACTATATTCGGTTATTGCGTAACGACGGTCGGACATGTCACCAGGAAGAACTACAAACAAAGCAAACGTTTATAACTTTAAAAATGACGTACTTGCTATACATATAAATTTTCATCCCTTATTTTCCCTCTTAGGTGATGAATTTCCAAAAACGTTGATACAACTGACTTTTGCTTATAAACAGAAGACTAAACACCAATTTTCATATTTTTAACTTTAAAAATGACGAATTTTCATATAAATTTTCATCCCCCATTCAACCCACTTAGGAGATGAATTTTCAAAAATCCATTCGTGATACTCACGCATCGTTGTGTAAGAAACACTTGTCCAAAATTTCCCGGTTTTGGACCCACTGATTTAGGCTGTACATTGTCTATCAATCAGTCAGTCTGTGTCAGTTTTGTTAAGTAGATATAAAACAACTCTTAAATTGGTCAAAACGTATTATTTTTAAGTTTTTGAAGTTCTTCAAAAGCCTAAAAACCAACTTCGACGTTTCTAACTTCAAAAAAGACGAAACTTTCATGAAAATTTTCATCACCTAATATTTAATCCACTTAGTGGGTCAATTTCTAAAAACGTTTCTACCACTAACTTTTATTTATAAACAGAAGGGTAAACACCAGTTTTCATATTTCTAACTTCAAAAATGACGAATTTCCATACTAATTGTCAAAACACCCACCCATGTATTTTCAAAAATCCTTTCTTAGTGCTTACCTTTCTAAACCGAATAGTTTAGACTGTTCATTGTCTGTCACTCAATATCTAGAAATTTATTAAATTGTAGATTATAGAAATACAGTAATTATTCCCAAATGGCAACCCCTTTCTCTCTCTCACTATATATAAAAATACATAAAGAGTGAGTGAGAGAGGGGTTTTCCATTTGGGAATAATTATTGTAAAGCTAATCAAGGAATGTTTAAAGAAAACTGAGACAGTAAAATCACCAAAAAAGGGCATATAAATATGCCTAAAAACCAACCTCGACGTTTCTAACTTCAAAAATGACGAACTTTCCATACAAATTTTCATACCTCATTTCACCCTCGTCGGGGGTGAATCTCCAAAAACGCTATTACCACTAACTTTTACTAATAAACAGAATTCTAAACATCAACTTCCATATTTCTAAAAATTGTCATCTCTTATTTAACACATTTAGGGGATGAATTTTCGCGATAAATTTTGAAAAATCCTTTCTTAGTGCTCATTTACGTTATATAGAGAACTCTTATGCAAAAATCATTTTAAATCCAATAGTTTAGGCTGTGCCTTGTCTGTCAGTCAGTGTCAAAGATTAGTATTAAAGATTATAAGTTATTTATTAAATTATATTATTTATTTTAATAGCCATGGTAACATATTTTTATATATATCTCTAATTTTAAATACCCCTCTCGCAGCGCCTGCATAAACTAGCGAATTTCCATTTATAAAAATCCGTTTTTCTGTGATTTTTCACCCTTCTAAGTGATTTTTCCTCTTCTTTCTAATGCCGTAAATAAATATCGCAAAAAATTTTTAACTTGAGACAATTTTGGCAAAAAATTAATTTTTTTCACTAAAAATTACCAAAAAAAACCATGTTACAGGCATCCGACATGGCTGGCTAACGAACTTGTCCAACGGTGTGAGACTAAATACAAATATAATATATAAATTTTACTGAATATTATTTTCTGTTTCTAGGGACCTCAAAACAAATTTCTGCCATAGTCTCGATCTCAAGTCGCATCATGAGAGTGGCTGTAATAGCAAAATTCCATTCTGGAAATTCGCTAAAACCACCCATAAAATCTATAAGTCTAGCAAGGACTTAACACATTAATATTTTTTGTATATATCAATATCCAAAATATTTCAGTCCCTTTTTGACAATCTTGCCAGAACTTAAACACTTTTTTTAAATATTTTTATTGTTAAAATCGAAACGTTATTTTGAAGACGGTTAAAATTACTATATTTTACATTAGAATGTCGATACAATCACCCGCTAGTTAATTATCGCTAGATTTGATGCTAGAAAATTGAGAAAAAACAGGTCATATAGATTTTTTTTATTTAGATTTTATTTATAATGTTTGAATTACAAAATTCAAAAGGATGTTAAAAAATGTGTGTATTCGCTATGAGCTTTTGCCTGTAGAAAATCAAGCTCCTCAAAATCGGTTCCAATATATCAGTTTGTCAGGACGGCATTTCTACATTTTTTTAATATTTTCTTTAAGAAATAGTACTTTTTTTTAAAATACTTGTTTGATTTTTATATTTTCTTTAAGAAATAGTATTTTTTTTTAAAATACTTGTTTGATTTTTTCAAGGCGAGTACTTGTTACGATGTGTGTTTACCAAATTCTACAAAATAATTAAAAAAAAAACATTGTAGCCCTACTATTTTGAAATTTTCAAAAAAATATAAAAATTACCTCATATATACTTTTTCTGAGTTAATTATTGAAAAATATTCTATTTTCCGAGATTTTTAAGGTAAAACGAGCAGATGTATGGTTTTTGTTAAACAAATTTCAGTTTTTTAATTCATTTTAGCCTTAAAATATTTAATATTTTCAAAAATGTATGATACAACTTGTCAAAATTTAAAATTATTTGTTTTGTTGTCAAAAAAAAAAAAAAACTGAATGTGCAAATTTATTTACCACTAAAATGATGTGTTTATACATATAATTATAACGTAGTATTGTCATTTGGATAAAAAATTACGTAAAAATATTATTGTTTGAATATGATTTAACGTAATTTTTATGCGATTGAAGCAAACTCTTATTAATTTTAGGAAGGTGTAAACATCATCTAAATTCTGATCATATCACATAAAAGATTTTGTCGGGAGTTTTTTTCTCAAAAAAAAAATGGAATAGCGATACATTATAAAAACATTTAACTGACAAAGAAATAGAATATAGCCGAATCGTTAAATTGGATTAAAAAAATCATGACACGCTACTTATAAAGCGGTTTTTTTCGAATTTAGCTCGCAAAAAATGAGACAGAAAAAAAAGAATGCGAGTGCCAGGGAAATAAAGAACGACATATTTCCTAGTTTTTCTCGAAAAGTAATTTACGTAGAGCAATGGTCCAATAATATTTTTTACGTAATTTGGCTTTTTCTTCCGACTAGTGTAAAAAAAATTTTGAAAAATTGCTTAATTTCATAATAATTTCATAACGAAACTGAAGGGACCGGGTATTTTATTACGTTATAAAGGGTTTTCGTTATATGGAGAGTAAAAGAAAACAATATAATATACGAATACAACTTACGAATTTAGTAAGTGGTTTTAATTTTGACTGAATTAAATGACACTTTTTCGTCAATACACAAACTCTTTCTTTTACTCGCCATGTTTACAGTTAAAAAGTTTGAAAGCAACTAAGAATATGATAACGTAAAGACAGCAATAAGACAGTAGTACGGAAGTACAGTAGGCAAAAACATGTGCTAGGCAATTACAACAAACAAATAAACGAATTTCTAAGAATCCCTTTGTGCGTACGAGATATTTACGACTC
This sequence comes from Brachynemurus nebulosus, assembly GCA_035578155.1. Lineage (NCBI taxonomy): Eukaryota > Metazoa > Arthropoda > Insecta > Neuroptera > Myrmeleontidae > Brachynemurus > Brachynemurus nebulosus. The sequence continues at coordinate 42,645,150 of JAPWDM010000001.1, read as the reverse complement.
TGTATCACTATTTTGTTTGAAAGTCAGTGAAATAAATTTTTTTTGGAGTAAAATATGACGTATTTTTCGTTATTGAGAATGGCTATTACGTTATAAAGAGTGTTTCAATATACGAATGATAATGTAAACCAAACAAACCTTTGTAATTTCTACGTTTTAAGGAGTTTTTCGTTAAATAGAAGTTCGTTAAATAGAGTTTACACTGTATATATAAATTTTACATGTATTATTTTTTTTTTTAAATAAATAAATATTTTATAACAGACGATCTTTTTGTTTTGCAGTTAAAATTTGAAGTTGGTCATTGTGAGACCTTTGTGAGTTCCATTATAATCCCCCATAACTTCTAGATTCTAGAATATTCAAATTTTTTTAAAAAAATTTCTTGCGTAAATTTATCCTTTCTTATAAAAAAAAATTAATCCCCAAAAATGGAAATCTGCTCTAAAGGGGACCACTAGTGTAACCGCCTGAAAAAAGGTGATTTTTGGGAATTTTTTTAATGAAAACAACTACATGGAATGTTTTAATATTTTCAGGATATATTCGTTGATATATAATAAATTAATGATAAAACTTTATACCAAAAAATTAAAAATTCAGTGAGTTAGTTATTCGAGATTTCCCAAGGCTCCAAAAAAAAAGTTCCCCCACTGCTGCAGTGATAGTGGCTTTCAGACTGCCTGAAATCAAAAAAACCAAAAAGCCTATTAAACTAGAAGGTATGGTCCGTGGCGTGAACCTCAATTGAAAGAAATAGTAAAAACAAAATGGCGGAGTTTTTAAAAAAAAGTTTCAAATTTTGCGTGAAAATTTGATGGTTTTTGGCTTGCGAAAATTACATTTTTTATTCGATCGGAAAATTGGAAGTTCATGGTACGAAGGAATATATATAAAAGAAGCTGCAATAAGAATCAAATCGATCGAATGTGTTCGAGTTATAACTGCAGCAAATTTGAAAAATGTAGTTTTTCGTAATTTTACCTTTTAGTTTTAATCGCTGAGAATTTTTACTAAAATTATTTACGATGTACTCACTATAACGGTCATAGTAAAACTAGATGAGTCGTTTAAATGTGCCAGGGTCTAGCTTCTTCACAACATGTGACTGGCAGCCACGTCTAGAAACTCCCGAACTATCAACCTTCATACATTTCTCAATACCTCAAAGTTAACAATGAAAATCAGAATCCACTTTTCGGATGGCTGTAATTTAAAAACTATTTGAGACATGCACTCGAAATTTTAGTATGTTATTTTTAAAGGTATAGACTATCGGAATATGCAAAAAAATTTTCCAATTTTTTGAAAGCGTCACACTGGTGGTGCCCCTTATTTGAAAATATGTGTTCAAATATGGAGATATTTGTATATAGTCGAAAAAAATATGCAATTTTCGGAAATTTTTTGGACTATAATGACTTTATTTTTTAGTCTTCCCCCCACGATTTATCCTAATCATTTCGGATTACCTAATTCGGATATGATAATCGTTTGCCCAGGGCGCTCATATGATAATTTGTAGGGGGGCTAGAACTAGGGGTAAGGAGTATTTTTAATATTTTGGATGACGAATGGCGATTTGTAAGTAGCCATAAAAAGTTCCAATTTCGAGCATGTTGTAAAACTTTATCCTGTTGCTAAAATACTAGGCGACGTTAAAGAAAAAACACTTGACTACCACTACACTTATATATTTTAACGTTTTCCTAACAACTAGGGGGGCGTGGCCTCCTTACCCCCTAGTATGGACGCCCTTAAAAGCACACGAATTTTACTCATTATTTTGTCATATTTTTATTTTAACGAATTTCCAGAATGGAATTCAACTATTACAGCCACTGTCATGACGCGACTTGAGCCCGGGACTATGACGGAAATTTGTTTTGAGGTCCCTAGAAACCGAAAATAATATTCACTGCGTGTGTGTATATGTGTGTGTGTGTGTGCCCGCACGATAACTCTCGAACGAAATGTCTTACTTTTACAAAATTTGGTGAAAATATTGTAAGTCTCAAACCGTTGGACGAGTTCGTTAACCAAACATGTCCGATGCCCGGAAGCGTATTTCCGTTTGCGTGTTCATTAGGAGGCACTGTTGCCTCGAAATCCGTACAGTTTTGTAACACTCGAAACACGTGTAAAATTCAAGTCTCCCGTCCTCTAAACGCACATGAGTTTGTAATGCAGACTGTTCTTCCAAACAACTGTTCAAGGGAACGCGATGATTAGAAGGATTTTGCAAAAGTAATAAAAGCTTAAATTACGGCATAAGAAATTTATGTCCAAAATATTGACAAAATACTTTTTATTACCTAGTAGAAAAAAATCTACGAAGAATGAAAGTAGTAATGAAAAAAAACACTAAACCAATTAAATAAACTAATTGGGAACAAAAAATGATGAACCTTAGCAACAAGAAAATCCAGTATTTTCTGACACATCTTAAAAACACCATTTTTCTTCCTGGCTAATTCTCCAACTCTGGTCTCGTCATCTTCAGGTAAAAACCGAACAACAACAAATTGACATTGTTAGGTTCAACTAATAATTGTTTTAGGTTATTAGAGTGGATTTTCGTTGTCCATTACATGATTTTTTATAAAAATTTATAAAAGCTACCATTTTATACATTGGACATATAAATTCCAATTGAATACTTCGAAAAATTCATAGGTCAGAACAATTGAAGAGTTTTAAATTTAAGTACAAGCTATTCTCTCCAACGTGAGTGTTTACTTCAAAAAATCTAAAATCTAAAATCAAAATCAAAACTCTAAACATTTACTTTTTTTATTCACCAGACTCTCTGTGACAATTTTTCCATTAGGCTCAAATGTGTGACCTATATGACTGGTAATGTTGGCTGCCAGCGTTAATGATTAACCTTCTAATCATAGCGCTTTCCTGAACACGCGTTTGAAAGAACAATGTGCGTTACCAACCCGTACGCGCTTAGAGAACGGGGGACTTGAATTAGGCACGTGTTTGGAAGAAGAGCCTAGTGTTGTAAAACCGTTCCGTTTTCGAGGCAACAGTGTCTCCTATTGAACACACAAGCGGAAATATGCTGCCCGGAACATGGTTATTTTTGGCAATTTTCGTGAAATAATTAGTTTTTTGCAAAATTTGCCCTCATTCAAAAATTTTTGCGACATTTTTTTACACCATTGAAACAGGAAGAAAAAGTCACGCAAAAAAGGTCGTTAAACTAAAAACTAATTTTTGTAAACGGAAATTCGCGATGTCATACAGGATGCTGCGACAGGGGTATTTTGCCTTTAGAGATATCTAATTTTTATAATTTTAAGAGTGTATTACTTTCATTTTTATTTTTTGTTGAATAAAATCATCCTAAAACACTATTTACCTGTTTTTAGCGAATTTCCAGAATGGAATTCAGCCATTACAGCCACTGTCATGACGCGACTTGAACCCGGGACTATGGCAGAAAGTTTTGAGATCCCTAGACACCGAAAATAATATTCACTAATATATATATATATATATATATATATATATATATATATATATATATATATATATATATATATATATATATATATATATATTTATATATAATATATATATATATATATATATATATATATATATATATATATATATATATATATATATATATATCGCTGCATTATTGCAATAGTCGGTTATCTAGGCAAAATTACGTTTTTGATTTATCTACACCATTCGAAAGAGGAAGAGCGTATCTTTCAAATGCTGCAATCAGTTAAGCTCTAAGCTAAATATTTTTGCTAATATAATCGATATCCTTGTATGACAATTTTAATAAATTTAAATTTTAATTGTTGCAAGACTAAAATATATAGATATATCCGTATTGTTGAAGGGTCAAATTCAATTTATTTTTACTACAATACTAGGTTACTGCATTTTATCCGAGTTTTAAAGTAAAAAAATTTTGAAAATTTTACAAACTAAACAACATAACCGAATTTTAAAATTTTAACGTCTTCATGATTAATTGTAATGATTTAGTTTCCGTAGGTTATTGTGTTTTTTTAGTCAAATGTCCAAGTTTTCTTTATTACGTGGTGTTAACATTAGTAGCAATAAGAAATTCGTTATGTCAAATCAAATAAGGATAATATTAACAATGTAGTAGATGTATTACAAAATGCATCGTTTTATGATTAGTATAATGTTATTTAATCAATTTGTTAATTAATTATGTTAGTAGAATTTCACTACGACCTAACTATGCTGCCCGGATGTTCAAGAAAAATCATAATAGGAGAATACCAGCTCTCTATTTTTATCAAGTTTATTAAGTTTATTTTTTCTCTCCTGTAAAATTTGTGAAATTGTCGTTATCAAGTTCATTCTTGTTAGATTTTAATTAGTGAATAATTTGTGATAAGTTTGTTAACTCTTTTTTTTTAATATTTTTATGTTGAATAAAGCGGTTCTATTTCAGTTAATAATGGTTTTCATTTTTAAAATTGGGTTATTTTTACCATCGTAGTAATTTTATTCAAAATATGTTTATGCAATAGTCAGTTATCTAGGAAAATTTGGACCGACAAAATAAAATAGGTCTCTTAATTTGTATAGCATTATTTAATATCGTGTTTAAAAAGTTTTCTGTCAAAATTGCATCAAAATTGGATTTCAAATAACTCTCAAAAGACAATAAATATATTCTAAAAAACTTTAAACTTGAATATCTCAGAACTTGCTATTTCCCAGATAACCGACTATTGAAATAATGGAGCGATATATATAAAGAAATCATTAAATCGTAGCCATTTTTTTTTCGTTATTTTGGGGCGAAAATGAGACTTTATCGATACCTCTTTTTCACTTATATGATAATTAAATTTAATTCTGATTCACCCATATCCCGCCGACAAACAAATTATGAAAAATAAATACAAAAATGTGAAAATACCTTCTATATTTTACTTTCTCTCAGTGGAATCAAAAATTTTATTTCCTTAACGACATGACGAAAATGAAATATGCAATAAGTGTCTAACTTTTGATAAATGCTTCTGTTCGCTTTCTTTTGAGGGTGCCCAAAAACAAAACAAAAAAAAAAATGTCGCCCCTTTTTTCGATGTTCTGCTTATATTCCTATGCTCTTCTGCTGTACGGAATATAAAGTAATAATAATATTATTTTCTTACCGCTAGAGAGATATGTTAGTTCATATACGATGTGTGACTTGAATATTACAATATTTTCACAGTACTGCATTCTCACTATTTTGATAATATACAGTTAAATATCGTTAAAAATATTACATTTAGATATGTCAAGAAGGATATTATTTGATGCAGTAAACGACATTTATATTAAAAATTTTATACAAGTTTCTGCGTTTCATATTTTAAAATCTGAAACAAGAACTATATTTTTAAAATGTTTTTTTTTTCTTTTTAACTGGATTCTAAATTACATAACGTTTGATGATTTTAAAATTTACACAAAAACAATAAAATGGGAATTTGATATACAATATTTTTGTAGGCATAGGATATAACATAGAAAGAAATATTCTGTGATATTTTCAATTTAACAAAATATAATTTATACTCTTTTTAGAACACCGAAAGCATAGAAATGGTTGTACAGTGATGGACTGATAGAAATTAGCCGATTTCCGAAAAGTACGATCCAAATAATAAATTAACGCAAAGGTATAATTTACTATACGCCAAATCAACTAAAAATGGTCTGACGTCATCAAACAAATGCAACAAATAAAGCAAAATTAGATGCATCTAGTTTTCTGTTATTCTTTTTGTTATTTTTATATTAGAGTGATTATGCTTCTTAACATGACCTATATTTTTATTAAAAAATATTTTAATAAATGGCCAGCCTGATCAGAACAGGTATAATGATATTTTCATACTATGCAAAATACAGTATTCGTTGGATTTTAATATTTTTCATGGTCTAAAAAAGTTATACGTATTTATAGTGCACCTAAACGACAACACAGTTATTGATCGGGGCCAAATTTCTATCGGGGGCGGATCGCCTATATCTGACCGTAAACTCTTTCAACTCTCCTTGATTATTTCGAAAACTGTAGGAGATAGAAACATATTGAGGATGGCAAATATTTTTTTTATTACTCATGCGGGAGAAGTACTAACTTGGCGCACACATTTCTGTACGCAAAATAGCTGTTTGCACACTGTACTCTTCCCGCATACTTTTTTGCGTGTGGAAAGTAACTTTCCACACGCAAATTGACAATAGAACACGCAAAGCCGCGTCTTAATTTTTCATTTAATAAATATTTCATAATTATTTCTATAGAAACCACCAACAAAGTAATTTAAACGATAATTAATTCAGAAAAAAACGACGAACACTTAAAAATATTATTTTAAAAAGTAATAAAAACATCTCGTGCGGGATTGTCGATTGTCCCACTCAAGCAAATGAGCGCACTCACTACGTTCGTGCGCTCAACTTCGCTTTCGTGGGCAATCGACAATTTGCACAATATACTATTTCCTATGTCATGTCCCTTGAATTCAAACGAAACTTTGTATGGTTATAAAGTACATTGACACAAGTTACTGTATTTTTTTGAGGTGGTCACTCAATACAAACTCTAAGAAAATAGCATTAAATCGGATTTTATCATTCTTATTATCATTATTAACGAGGACTGATACAATAACAAATAGATCTAGTATGTACAAGAGCGTTTGCTTTTGTGTCATTTTAGAATTATTTCCTTATATTATGTAGTTACCAAGAAAAAAATGTTTGAAAAAAGTTATTTAAAGGGAATACTCTTTAAAATAAGTGTACCTATATACTTGTATGACTTTTTAATTAAATGTTCTTAAAATCTACTTTTCTGGATAACTTTTCTAACTTATAATAAAGTTTCACTGTTGATATATTACACATACAGTAAATACAATTGTTTGAAGAATTTCAGTCACCCTTTTTTCATCCAACCATTCGCATGGCAGACAATAACTAAATGTGCGAATGGTATTTAGGGACTAGGGCTACGGTAGGTACGTCATCAACCAGACATTGGGCGTACGTGTACGTATTGCTTACATAAACTAACATTTCGTTCGTCTGTGTCTAAATATATAGTTTTATTCGATTTTGGTGCAGGGCAATAGTACGGAAAAATATTTTGAAAATGATTCAGTTCTTCGAGAATGGAATTCACTTTCAATCCAAAGGGGTTTTTTTAATGAAAATGAACACAAATAACGGTGAACAAAAATTGCACTAAGAGACAAATATTACCGAAAAATACTATAGGCCTCCACAAAATTGATAAATTGATAACAAATCCCATAAAAGAGTAGACTAGAAAAGGAATAAGTTGTTTTCTTCTGCTCGTCAACCCTATTTTTCAAGAAATTTAAAAAATTTCGAAAAGGTCGTACCCTAACACGAAGGAAGAAATCTGCCCCCCGCGTGTCATTTTCTATTTATTTTTGTTAGATTGCTATGAGTGAATGTAGTTATTTCAACAAGTTGAAAATATAGTAATTTCAATAAGTTGAATTCGGAAAAAAAAATATAAAATAGCATGTAAAGATTCTATTGAAAAATTTTCGTGACATTGCAAAATCCCTGTCATTAAAAAAAAAATACATCAAAATATTTTATTCATTTATATTTTTTAAGTATGAATAACCCTTTCTAAAATTTAAAAAAATATAATTTTGTTATAGAAAAGTATTTATGGATTCTACGAAAAAAATTTCGTTATTGTGTAAGGTTACTAAAGTCTTTAAAAAAATTTTTTTTTCATTCTAAGTTTTCATGAGTCCGACCTTTATTACATAAAGATAAAAATTAGTTTCAACATTTTGAAAAGTATTTTCTTACTTTAGCGGTTTATAATTAAGGGTTTAAATTTGCTGAAATCACTAGATTCACTCATAGCAATCTAACAAAAATAAATAGGAAAGGATACGATCGGGTCAGATTTCTCCCTTCTTCTTGGACTACGGCCTTTTCTTATTTTCTTAGCAGAAACTTACATAAAAGTACTAAGGGGCCTCCACGCGAGAAGTTCCTCGAGACTTCCACTGAAATAAATTGCCCCCCGCACAAAAAGATAGGTCAGTTCTTTCTGTGGTAAAAAAAATTCGCAAAACTGTCATTTTTTCGCCTATTTAAAGTTGTTTCTCCCTTTGAGTCATTTTAATATGGCGATAATGATCTAATAATTCGTTGTATAAGTTTCGAATCTGTCGTCAGTCCAGTGAAATCAACGAAAGGTATACTTTTTTCCCACTTCTCAGCCAGAAGACTGTATATTTTACTTGTAAACAAAGATGTTTTAACAAATTGGGAAAAAATTTTACAGCTAAGAACCGAAACTCTTAATAATTCAAAAAGCAATTTGATTCCACTTACGTCTGGAAACTATTATATGGAGTGAATCAAATCGCACAAAACTGAATGATTCTCAAAAACTAAATTCAAAACTTCACTTTTAAACATAAACATATATGACAAAAGTAAATGTTAAAGATATCAAACAATGTCTTTAATAAACTGTCGGGCCTATTTCAAAGTCAAGTCATGTACACCAAATAGTAAACGCACTAGGAGGGTTACTCTCCAAACTAACAGCGTTACAGAAATAGTTTGAAAATTGTATAAGAAAAACGTTTCATATATACACATTTGTATGTCGCGTTCATGATGTGTTGACTATAGATATTGTTATTGCTATGTGAATTACAGTTACAGTGCAATCGTATAATCAGTCAAATATTAAATTTGTCTGTGACTGCGTCTACTGGACTACTCAATAAACAGGTTCGAAAACTGTGTGTCAGTCGCTGTATACAATTTTACGTCATTAAAAAAGGGAAAGCTTGTATGCTTTCGTTCCCAGATATTTAGAATTAAATATATGTGAAATGTCACATTCAAGTTCTTCTTTCCAAAGAAGAGTAACCTTACTAAACTAATCAGTCGACCAATCTGAAATTTTTAAAATATTCTTTAACCCTTTTTGCACAACATACGAAAAAAAAATTGTAGGTCAATCAGTCACATTTTTCATGTTAGTTTCTGAAAGTGTTTCTCAAAGTGTTCCCACTATAGTGTTCCGTGATCAGTCATCAGATGTTCCGTGGAAAAATTGTTAAAAATAGCTTTTGTGGAAATTTTTATTGAAAGAATGGCGATATGGCGTGGTTTCCGTAGCAGGAATATTTCTTTTTCTTTTTTTGCGCCAAAAAGTTTTATTAGAGATTAGTTGATCATTTATGTTTACCAGATCGTTAGACTTGCAATTGGACATCGGACAACATGCAGGCTTCATTGTCTTGGTTTTTTTTTGCTCGCCAATTTTTTTGATGCAGTGTTCTGTGTAAATTTCAGAACTTTAAAAGTGCTCCGCGATCAAAAAAGTACAGAAAACACTGATTTAGGATATGTTTGGTCAAAAACAACCAGAATTGGTGATCAACTTGCCGAAACAACTTAATTTTTATAGATATATAGGGGAGACTGGGATAAAGTGGCCATTGGTCTTTACTCACCAGCAGCTACTCCAATTTTGTGGCAAAGTTGAATACTAGACTTATAGACAAGCCATTATATTCTATTAAAATGTCAATGATCAGTTCCCTAGATTGTATGAATTATAACGAATTTTCTGAATTTTCGGGTGTTGATGTAAAGTAAATTTTAAGTTGTTTTCTCATTATTTTTTTTATTATTATTAATTACGAATACAATTTTTGGATTTGGCATAGCTAAAAACTGTCTAATTACCTTTAAAATAATATAGTTATCGATGAATCAGAAAATTCTTTCTTGAAATTAGTTGTGTTTTGCCGAAATGGCGTCTAACGGGGTAATGTAGCCAGGTTTATAATTGGGCATAGTGGTCAGTGTATCCGATCGCTGCTCAAGTTGAATTCTTAGAATATTTTAACATATTATATTAATTTTCAAAACTTTTATTTACTTCTTTATATTTTATAAACAAAAGAATTGCCTGAAATCTACTTTTAGGTTTTCGAGAAACAATGTGAAAAAGGAACCCTTATGATGAGACTTCAGTGCCCGTCCGTCCGCCCGTCCGTCCATCCGTTAATATATAATAATTAATGATACAAACATAGTTTGATTTTGTATATAAACATGTTTATTACATCCAGATTTCTTTTTGGGTTAAAAGGGGTATCCAACATAGTGGGGTAAAGTGGTCACTTTGTACATGTTGCGAAAAACAAAAATTGCAAAAATACCTTTCAAGATATTGTTGATATACTGATGGTTATTGGTTCTACACTAAAGCGACTATATGCTAAATACTTATTAATCTGTATTTCTTTTCAAATAAATAAACTAAACAACATTTTGTCTTAGAGTGGCCACTTTACCCGTCTCCCTATATTTTCATTAAAATTAATCGAGTAGTTGCGAGGTTATGCGGGTTGGTGAGATACACGTTCTGACACACTAACAAATAGAAACTGACAGGCCGACTGACAGATACGAAATCAAAATTGTTCAGGAAACTTGAAAACATAAAATGCGCGTGAAAATTTTCGTTTTACAGCGAAAAATATTTCATATCTCAAACGTGATCACAATGGTCCCCTTACCCTAGTAGTCTCGAAACCATAATGAAGCGAACACGATAAATACTTTTGTCGTTAAAGAATATTAGTTCTCACGACGAAATTTTACCGTAGGTTAAAAAAAACCATCTTAAATGATATCGCTTTTCTACATAAACGTGCGCTTAAAGCATTTTAAATTGCCTGTATGTTATGTTGGTCGAGTTAACTCCTCTTGATCATCAATGGAGTTAAGAATTTTTAGCGTACAATATGAGATGTAGAGCCTCCAAATCTGTACACATTCAACAAACACGTATTGTTACAATTATTGCCGATAAAGGAACCTTCAAAAAAGAAAACGTCTATATTATCCCCTTTTATACGTTAAATTGCAATTTTGTTTTCCTTTGCCGAAGCAACGCAGACACACATACACACACAATTGTCATCATCAATTTGTTATCGTTGCTGTCAAAGGATGAACACGTTTTGCAACACAATACAAATGCAATAAAAATATTGAATGGTTACTAGCGAATTCTGAAAATTCAGCTATTACAGCAGCTCTGATGGTAAGACCTGATCCCGAGATTATCACAGAAATTTGTTTTGAGGCGCCGGGTAATCAAAAATAACCTTTACTACAATTTGTTAATTAAAAGAGCCAAAAGTTCCAAACTCTCAGATGAGTCCGTTAGCCAGACGTGTTAGAAGCCAAAAATTTGGATTTTTTTCACCATTTTAGGTGGTTAGTTGCAAAAATTGACCAAAATCCAAATTTTTTTACACCATCGAAAAGAGCTTAAAATATTACATAAAATAAGTTTTTGAACCAATGTTTTAAGTGAACTAATTTTCGAGAAAAATTAAGAAATAGACTTTTTCTGCGATAAATGTCTCATCTGTTTTTGTCATTACAACAACAATATAAGTATCTGTTCCTTTTTTCAAAATAAAAATTAAGTCACTTTTCAAGAACGCGTCATCACTAATTTTGAAAATTTGTTTACAGTTAGAGAGCTAAAATATTTTAGATTGATAAAATTTATGTTATATTAGGTCCACCAGGATCCTGCCATTTCAAAAGCAGCAAAAATAAACTACCCAACCGATTGTGAAAATTTTTTTCGCCATTAAAAATTTAAACTATTTTAAATGGATATATGCTACATATATCCAAAAATTTAAACTATTTTCAAGAGGGATTTTCACCATTCAAGAGGGAAATTATTTTAGATGGATGTAGGCTGTTATATGAGATCCCCTAAAGTCAAGTCTTTGGAAATTCGCTATGTTACGCATATACTGCGACAGGGGTTCTTTTATAATACCAACATTAGTTAAAAGATATTCAAAATATAATAAGCCAAACGTTATCAACAAAAAGTTATGGGAAAAAGTAGGAAATGTTATTAGAAGATTTCTCTTTCGATTTTCTAAAGTATGAAGTACTCCAAACAAAATCTGAAAATCTATAAACTATTATATTTCTAAGTCACCTGTAAATACAATAAATTTACTATGTAGGCTTGTCACAGATATTATCTCCAGGTGACATATTTTGTGTAAATGAAATGACAAAAGTCCTTTGAAATTAAAGAATAATTTTTTAATATAACTTGCATACGTATATATTTTGCAATAACGTAAAAGCCCCTATCCCGGAACATTATTTTTAGGTGTGTCATTGAACTGGGTTCTGAAAATTAAAAAATAAATTAAACATCCATTTTTTTTTCTTAATCAGCATGAAATCAAGTTTTTTTTTAATTCAATGAATATGTTTTTAAGAAAAAATAACCCAAAGATTTTGATCTATTAAAATTTTTGTTTTATAATTTGTTGACATCTATAAAAAAATGTACAGAATATACTAACACCTTTAAAAAATCAGCACGGACACCCAAAAAAGAACACGTATGTAACGTACATGAGATACATCACATACATCTTCTGCCATCTTTTCACGTATAGTCAACTATAAATAGTTCACTTTGATATGTATAAAGTGAATAGAGATGGGATTCTACCAGAAAATTTTCCCGGGAAAATTCCCAAAGTGGATAAAAAAACGGGGTAAATTCCCGGGAAACTTCCCGAAAAGTGCGAATTTAATTTAATTTACTATTTAGCGTATTATTTTGGATTTAAACTATCAAAACCACTGCTTAATAAAGAATATTTGCTAAATGTAAATAAATAATCTTTAAACTAAGTTTACTATATAATTACACAAGCTAGGTAAGACGAAAAGAAGAGTAACATAATATTTTCAGTTAAATTTGTTTAATTACTTTTACTAACAAATTATTATAAATTGATTATAACGACTTAATTTATGCTCCATTACCTACTCCCATTGATCTGGTCAGCAATAAAATATTTCCAAAAAAATTAGTTTTCGATACTTTTCAAAAACGTAAACTACTGATTGTAAATATCTTGTAAATGGTGCAACGTAGCTCAAAAATAACGAAATTTTTAAAGGCTTAAGTGAAGCAAGTTGTGGATATTCTGAACAAATTGGGACTATCAAAACCAACTTTTTGTTATCGAAAATTATCGATACCGAGTTACTCATCATAAACTGATTATAATTGATTAATTCAGACCCATTAGTCAAATTGATTTTGTCACCAAGAAAAAATTTACTCCATTAATGCCCCATTACTCCCACTGATCTGGTCAGCAATAGAATATTTCCAAAAAAATTACGTTTTCAATACTTTTCGAAAACGTAAAATTTGATCGTAAATATCTCGTAAACGATGCGTCGTACCTCAAAAATAATTAAATTTTTGAAGGCTTAAGCGAAGCAAGTTGTGGGTATTCTGAACGTATTGCGACTGTCAAAACCTACTTTTCGTTATCGAAAATTATCGATACCGCGTAACTTGTCATAAGCTGGTTATAACTAGTTAATTTAGGCTCTGTTTCGAAAACTTTAATGGTAAATATCTCCTAAACCGTGCGTCGTAGCTCAAAAATAAGGAAATTTTTGAAGGTTTAAGCGAAACAAGTTATGGGTACTCCGAACATATTAGAACTATCAAAACCTACTTTTCGTTATCGAAAATTATCGGTATCGAAAATAACGATATTTTTAAAATTTTAGTATGTAATTTTCGACAAATGCGTTATCAATTTGTATTATAAAATTCTGTAAAATTGTTAGTAGCTTTCATTTCTAGTATTTTTCCTTTTATAATGACGGATTCAATTTAGGCGATTTTTATCCGCGTAAACTGAATCTCCGTTAAACGGATATTCACGTAAATTAAGGGACCGGTCTATATCTATACGAGTATATAAAATTAAAAACGCATTTGTAAAATAGTACAGCTAATTGTAAGTAATCGTTTCTACCCAGGTTTTGGGAATTTTCCCGGGAAAATACCCAATAATTACCCAAATAGGAATATTCCTGGGAAAATTCCCATATAAAACCATTTACAATATAAATTTTTAGTTATTTTACGTACATGATTTAAGTTACATACAAAGGTTATATCTGTACTGAATAGAAATACACACACACACACACACACACACACACACACACACACACACACACACACACACACACACACACACACATATATATATATATATATATATATATATATATATATATATATATATATATATATAAATTATATTTAAACCAAATAAAAAGGTGATTTAGCTCTTTTAATCTCTTAACTGGACTAATAAAAATTATTTGTATAGTTTTACTTCGAAAATTAACTGGAAAATATTCAAATTTATAAGGCATTTGTCTCTATAAATAAGCATTGATCAAACGCAAAAGAGACACATTCAGCAAAAACTGTTTAATATATATATATATATATATATATATATATATATATATATATATATATATATATATATATATGTATATGTATTTCTTTAATTAAGTAAGGGAATATCAAATACGAGGTGAATTTAAATTGGAAAACAATCTATTAGAAACAATTGGAAACAATTCTATTAATAATAATTTTTGTTATCAGACGTTTCTTTAAAAAATAACTTCATTAATATGTAAATGTCAAAACTGTTCTAGTATTGCATCGCGTTCCATAATGGGGGCTTTTACGTTATTTGCATTTTGCTACGCAATCAAAATATTTTACATTTAGGACATATTTCTAAAGGTAGAATAATTCTGTGTGACTGGCAGGTAAAGTACCTATCTACACGGAGAGAAAAATCCTATAATTTTTGTAGAGAAAATTTCAGAAAAATTACCATGCTCCCCTATAATCCGTGCGCGATCGACGACCAAAATAAAAAATATGTGCTAGCATGGTAAAATTTAATGTGGTGCTAACACAACTTTTATCACACTCTTATGCATGTATATTATAGTTTAATTCTTGTTGTAGTACTCTTTCATTTGCGCATCTGACTCGTGACCTTATATTGGTTGCACTGTACCTGTAAAAACATGTATACAAAAATGATTGCCAACAATATAATTCTAATACATATACTAAAGATAGGTAAATAACAAAAAGATGAATTAAACGATGACATCATCCTAAGAGAGTGTAAAAGCAACTGACTACTAGCTGCATCAAGGTGCTTGGTGCGAGCTGTGTGACAAAGTTTCTTCCACAGTCCACACCTATGGTTCGCATGTAACCCATGTAACTCGCTGATTGAGGTACATTTCATTACAGCGATCCCAACACAACCAACCTTCTTTCTGTTTTTTTTCTTTCTATTATTAGCATGTTAGCATGGTAATTTTTTTAATAAACACAATTAAAAATTTTTTTTTGTCGGTAATGGAACTTTTTACTGTGCTGTTTTACAAATTTTACGGAGATAATATTACGAAAAGAACATTCCATCCTTTAAATTTTTTATGATTAATTATAATCTTTATATTTTTACCTTACAGAATTTAATATGTTCGCCTTTTACACGTCGATTGTAGTGCTGAGCACAGTAATTTTTATAGGAATTTTCTCTCCGTGTATGATAAATTTTGACGTTTTAAGGTTTATTTCTAACCATATTTGAAGAGTTGAAAACAAATTTATAAATAGAGAACGTGTTTCTAACGTATATTTGATACTAGGTGCCAGAGACAGTGTCCACAAGTGCAGGGAGGAGGGATCAAAAATGCGCTAATTTTGTGTGACATGATTTTTGGGTGACGTTTATAAATTACGTACTTTTCTCACATACAGAATTTTTTTTCTTAACTAACAATATAAGTATGTATTTACCAAAAAATAACTTTTAAGAAAATGTAATAGAAAGTCACCTTAAAAGAAAGTTTGAATAGCCGAAATTTGGTTTCGATTTTTGTTTCGGTTGGAAAAACTAGTGTGGTTCGGAAGCTGTTAATCATATGTGAACGTCACAGGTAGGTACATGAAACTATTTCTGGAGTTATTTACGAAAAATGAAATTTTTGTCGACTTTCTCACATTTGCTTTAATAAATTGAATTTCCTTGGAGAGGAGAGGTACATGTTTTTTTTTTTAAAATCGCAATGTATCTCACTGCAAAATTTCGTTTACTGAAGACCTTTTTCTCTACTTCAAGTTTTTTGTCTCGCAAAAAAACGATTTAGCCCAAATAATTTTAAGACTATTTTCAACAAGCGTTGGTATATCTATACAAAAGTGTGGTTTTCCTTTAACGGTTTTTCTATTATTTGTTTTTTACAATTTAGAAAATCTAGTTTGGAGAACAAAACTTGGTAACTCTTATAAGATTTGAATATTTAGAATTGCATCTGTCTGCATGACACGCCTTTCAAAGTTATGATCTGCGTACGATTCCGAAATTTTTTTTGATATCTTAATTAAGATATTCTGCTATGATATTACATTTGACTGAAAAAATGACAAAAACAATGTAATTGATTTAAGTGACTAAACCACACTCCTTTCTGTCTAATACTGGTCCGAATAAATTTTTTGTGAATTTGCTTTAAGAACTTGCCTAAAGAACTTAATGTCTTTTTCTAAGAAAATTTTGCATTTTCTTGAAGTTAAGTAAACTATGTGAGAATATAGGAAGTAAACATAGATATACTGATATAATAAGAGAGTTTTCAATCAATTTTAAATAATTATAATTAAAATATTAAAGTTTAATTTTCGAAAATTTAATTAGATAAGATTATAAAACCGTTTTACGTATAAAATACATTATAACTTTTAGAAAGTTATTTATTAGATAGACTGTTGATATCTACCTTAGATAGGTAGTTAGAAGCTGTTAGCTGTTAACTGAACTAGTTATAAAGGCCTGACTGTTCCTTCAAAGAATATGTTTCGAATTAGTTATTAATTAAATAATTAAATTATCTTATTATAAATAGGTAAGTTAAGTCATAGTTGATGTTATACAGGGTGTATATTTACTTGAAAATCGATTTGTTTTAACAGCTATAACCAATTTAATGTTTTCCCAGGACTTTTGGTAACCAGGTCAGTACCCTGCCACGGATCCCTGTTGGATATATTACGTTCACATATATTACTTTCTTGAATGCTATCTATGTGATTTTTAATTAAAACAATGATTTTTTATTAAATACAAAAATAAATTTTGTGTTCAAGCTTCACTTTAGCTGAACATGATGAAGATGACTCTGATAGATACTTACTGTGTCAACACCTTGTCGGTCATTGACATCATAAAATGTCCAGTAAAACCTTACTAACTCACACACCACGTCACAGGACGTCAACAATTCCATATAAAGTATATTAGCTGTAAAAATAGTGTACAGTTGGTCGTGTTGTCATTATAGATTATGACTGTCAAAGTGTGTTAATTGATATAATATGTTAAGGGCCTTCTACAGGATCGGCCATGATGGACAATCATAAACGATTACCATCGTGTGAAGGACATATTCGCCTGTACTCGACCATGATTGCCACGTTGCCGGGTTTTCGCGCACGTAACGTAATTAGTCTGTATGCTCGTATCCGTACGATTGCTAAATAGCCATTTGTAATCGAGTGCGGTAGAGTACATCTATATTTTTGCGATGACTTTAAATCAGGAGCTTTTAAATTTAATATAACATTTAAGTCAAGTTGTAAAGAGAAAAATTTCATTTTGTAAACAATACACAGGACGATAACTTCGTTTCTTAAACTGTAAGAAATCACTAAAAATGATTAATAATTTCATACTGTTTGTTGAAGATCTAAATCACAGTTGAATGGAATCAATTGAATTACTTTGGTTACTTAAATTTCTAAAGATACCTCTCTCCTGTATTAGTAAAGATACTTTCTCTCCTGTATTATCTACTTTATCTACTATATAATTTATTGTATTATCTTATATGCCGCATTATAATTGACATCCGGTAATATGGATAATATGATTCTGAAGTTCTAAAAGTTTATTTACTGTATGAACCACTGATTATATATAAATTTGTTTTAATTAAATTAGTGTACTTTGCGTCTATACTTTGTTCAAGGAAACTACAAACCAATTGAATATACCTAATCTGTTTCATCACAATCTACATTAGTGATTGGCTGATACTTACGATACGTAAACAAAAGGGTTGAAGTTAACTTCGGAATTAAGCTGGATGCGGTATATGTACAGCCTGCATTAGAATATGTTTATGTGTGTATAAGTTATATGTAATATGTACGTAGCCATTTCAAGTCGTGTAGACAAACCATCTGATTAATGTTTTACCTTAACATTATTCTGTTTTCTTATTAAAGTTTAATACCAAACTGCACCAACTATGTGTCTACCTTCGGATTTCCCCTAGGTGTATGAAAGCTTCCCGTTTTAGACTCGGAATTTTTATAAAGTAACCTAACATTATTGATATCTGCATTTTTCATTCAAAAATAGATCTCTAGGATAGTGTTTCCCAAAGTATGGTGCGCATACCATTGAGAGTACATCAGTTAAATGTAATGTGTACAAGGTCAGATTTCTGTATTGGCAAGAAAGAAATTAAATAAAACAATTATTACGTTATAGCAATATTATTATTACAAGATACTTTCGATTTTAACAGCAAATTCAAGTTTAACTAAATTAACCCTTAACTACTGACGTAAGAATGTAGTACGTCTGCCGCTTCAATAATTTCTCAATATATATATACATATATATATGTATATATATATATATATATATATATATATATATATATATATATATATATATATATATATATATATATATATATATGTTTGTTGATTAAAAAATAATATTTCTATATAAAAATCTGTACATTTTTATTTTTATTTTTTTAAATATATTTGGATTATTTAATACATTTTTAACAAAAAATCATAATATGCACACTACATACATGTCTCTCTCAGAGCACCTACTGTACATGAACGAATGTGATTCGTACGCCAGTGTCAGCGTAACAAAATTACACGTCATAGAGCAAAATAAAATATACTTCAAAATAAGAATTTTAGACGCAATTGGACTGAACACTTGGTTAGTATTCAGATGCGTAACTACAAATTTTGCACCCTGCAGCGATTTTGACTAAAGCATTCCCTCCGAAAAGTCCATTTTTCTCCCAAAGATGGACTGACAAAAATGGTCCGTTTCTCAGTTACGCCATAGATTGTCGTGGCGAGCAAAAAAAAGAACAAACTTCCACTTTTCCATAGTTTCCCAAAATTCAAAGCTCTTTCTTTCCCTTCTTGCGTCCATATTTGCTTGTTGCGCCTTTTTTGCGATGTCCCGTGAGCGACTGCTCCACCTGCTTCATTGTAGTTACACCTCTGTTGATATCTGTAACAGACAATAAAATAATTTAATTTTTTATGGTGACTAATAAACATGCTCTCGAAAAGTCAGTCTAAATATCAAGGGTTAAGGTATACCTCCCTTAAACAGAAAAAGTATGATATAATGGTGCAAAAATCTTGGAAAACCTTTTATTAATAAATCAATCTGTGCTTGAAACCTTAATCAAACGCAAATACTCAAGACTAGTGTTCTTAGCGATAAAATAAAACTGATTTACAATGTTAGGATTAATACATTT
Organism: Brachynemurus nebulosus; assembly: GCA_035578155.1. Lineage (NCBI taxonomy): Eukaryota > Metazoa > Arthropoda > Insecta > Neuroptera > Myrmeleontidae > Brachynemurus > Brachynemurus nebulosus. Next base: position 42,625,545 of record JAPWDM010000001.1, on the reverse strand, counting down.
AATAATCTAAGCTGTTTTTAGGCCAGATTTTCCAGAAAATTTATAATAATATAACGCTATTATTATCAGTAAACATGTCTAATCTTTCTACTGTCCAACTTGTGTAATACTATTATTTACACTTGGTTTAAATATTATAATACATATAGTTTTAAGCTGTAATAAAGTACAGACTGTTTCTGTTTATCTACAGTATCTAGAAAACTATAGAAACTATGTGTAACTGATAGTTGTAGGATATTAACAGTATCTTTATTTACTATTAAACTTCACAGATGTTATAATAGTTAAGAAGCAATCTTTATAGAAGTATATCCGTTGAAATTGTAATGGTTTATCATTTTAAATTAAATTTTAAAACTTTATATACGTTTCTAAAAAGAAAACACATAGATTTATATTATATAATATTTTGCTCGGAGTGAAGTAGAATGCAGTAGACTAAGTAGCTACAGTTACATAAATATTCTATATATGAACGGTGATCATTCATTTTATTATAAAATGTTATTTTAATAAAGATATATGATTGTAAAACTGTTTGTTCTCTCATACAAAGTAAGAGTATTAATTAAATAATAACTTTATTATAATTAATTTAGCGTATGATATAATTCATATGTGCAATTTTTGCAGAAAAAACAGAAAGTTTCAAAAATTTTGATGTATTTTTGTTGAAATGTTTACTAAATGCCTGAAGGGAATAATATGATAAACCATGTTGACTTCATTTTTATGGAAAAAGCTTTGTGAAAATGAGACATACATACTGTACCAAATTAAATAGAAAAGTCTAACGCCTCCAAATATTTTACTTTCTTATTCAAATTTTTTTCATCTTGTTTCCATTGTTTTATAACTTCAATTTTTACGCAGTCGGGTTTTTCGATTTTTTTAAATTACTACTTAATATTTACCCAACTCCACCATAGGAAAAAGCTTAAGTAGTTTTAAAGAAACAGTAGAGACATTTTTATAAAATAGTAGCAAATGTTAATATATGGCTACAAAGAACATAAAATTATCGGAAATCTTTTTTTTTTTTTGTTTTTTCTTTTGTTCTTTTTTTTTAATTAAAAATTTTACTAGAATCAACAGAAAATCTGTTATACATAGTACTGATAACAAATCAGAAATCTAGAATTACACTAAGCGAGCTGTAATTATGGTGTTATTGATTATGGTGTTCGGACTTGAAAATCCTTTTCCTTTGGACTTAAGTAAACCAAACTCTTCAACATTTCTAAGAGACGAAAACAGAATGAAAGTTATATATTAGGTTGGTGCTGTCTTGTTTTCTTAAAGACAATAACTTCCAAGCTATTGAGTATTCGCCAGTTATGGCGAATCTTAAATGCGATTTGATAATTTTCTTACTATAGAAGTTTCGTTTAGCAGAAACTGTACTTATCAATTGAGACTACCTATACAAAATTCAAGAATTCAGAAAAATATTGTACTTAACCTAATTGTATGATTATTTTTTTAAACATTTTTAATATTTTTGTATTTTTATCTTCAGTTTTTCATAATTTTAGGTAGGGCCAAGCTTACCTGACCTATCTGTTAAAATCGCCACTGAAATTATATTGAAACATAAAAATCCAAAAATTCAAATGGATTATTTGTTATAAAACAAGGGATTCATTTTTTCTAATTTTTATGAACATTTTAAATAAATTCACCAATGAATGTTCAATTTCTGTCATAGTAATGATTTTTCACATTTATTTGATTAAAAATATACATCAACCCGTATATCCGTATTTGTTGAATGGAAATAATAAATAAATAATTAAAATATATTGTAAAATTAGGTTATTTATTTTATGGGTACATTATTAATTACATTATTGGACTATTTATATAACTCACGCAAGCAACAATTATATTTTTTAAAATTTTCAGTTACCAAAAGAGACAAATAAAAAGTAGGGGAGAGGTGTCTCAGTAGTAACAATGGGTCAACTGCAACTTTGAAATTTGCGAGACATTTATCAATCCTATTGAGAAGTATTACATATCATAAGGTGTCTCCTGAAGTTGTGCTTTACTGACAAAACTTTCAGTTAATATCATTTGGCAGTTTTCTCTCAGCAATATCAAATGTGTTTATATAAGCTAACCGTAAATTTTGAGTTTGTTGACAATTTTTTTATTTTTGCAGTAAATACGCCATCAATTGTAAGTAAAGTGATTTTATTGGAAACACAAGCAATTAAATAATATCAGAGAGGTAGTATCCCTTTTTTAATCATAGCTAATATTTTACAAATTTTTTTATAAAATTAAACAGCACTCCAACAATTGCAACCAGAGATGTACACGATGCCCCTTAAAAAGTATCTAAAATACAAAATACAAGATACTTTTAAAAATAGTATTTGAGATACCAGATACAAGATACTTGTGGAAATGGTATTTGAAATACAAGATACAAAATACCTATTTTCTAAATACTTTTTTTTGAGATAAAATCTCAAAAAAATCTAAGATAAAATTTAAGATAAAATGCTTTTTTTGTTTAAAAAAAAGTTTTTATTAATTTTGAGATTTACTAGGTTTATTTCATTACACATTAATTGGATATTCATTTTTGAAACTGTTTAAAAGTGGTATTTTGCAAAGTAAAGTATTTGTTTATTATTTACAAATATGGAATACCATAAAGTAACGCTCAAATCTATTAATAAGGTACCTAAGGCAATTAAGGCCCACCTAAGCAAAATATGCTTATTATTTATATATCTTATAAAATATCAAAAATATAGTATTTAATTATAAAAGTTTACTTATTTTTTGATAAAAATTCCCAAAAAAATTAATGAATTTGTAATTATACAAGTCAAAAATTTGATTCTAAAAAGTGTCTGCAATTGGGCCTTATTTCCGACTGGTGTAGAAAATAAGGCCCACCTATTGCAACTGCCTGAAATAGTACATTTATTATTTTTTTTTAAATTAATTGTGGGATTTTAATTACTTTAAGAATAACTTGAACTTGAAAATACTTTAAGAATAACTTGAACTTATATATCAAAATATTTTGTTATTTTTACACGTTCAAAAAAGTTTCGAAAATCCTTGAATCCCACCTTACTGCGTGACTGTTATTGAAAACAACAATAAAAAAAATTACCTAAGTCATTATTTTTAATTTTTAACTTTTTTATCATATTTTTCGAATAAGTCAAGTACTAGGTGTTTGAATATATTAAGTCGAAATAAATAAATATTAAATCTAAGAGTTTTTCTTAGAATTCCGAATGTCCTTGCAACCTTTCTTTGATTGCCATGTCGAGTGACATAGCTTAAGGCTGATGCCAGTGCTTCCTCAGACCACAACGCTCTCTTCTTTTTATCAGCCATACTTCCAAACACTAAGGAATAAAAATAAAAATTCGACCAAACCAACTAAAACTGATCTGGCATCATTAAACAAATGCAACAAATAAATCAAAATTAAATGTACTTAGTTTTTTGTCCTTTTTCCTTTTTGTTATTTTTATATTAGAGTAACTATAGTAATTTAAGGTTGTGCGTTTAATTTTGCTTCATTTGTTAATGACTTCAGACCTGTTTTAATTGATTTGACTTTGTAGTGTTTGATTTTAATTGTGTTGGTAATAAAGCCCAAACAAAATTTGGATGGGCCTTATTATCAACATGTCAGTATTTATGCTTATATACATTTTATATAAATACTTTAGAAATAAACTAAATTAATTGATGTAAAAATTAAAGAATATTAATTTTTTTCAGTTTTGATAACAATTTGAAAGAAACATACCTTTAAAAAATCATTAATATAACACTCACAATGTGCACAATTTTTATATCAACGAACGAAAATGTAACCTCTAAATTTGTTTGTTAAAATATGACATGAGTTTATTACTCTGAGTAGCTCAACTTTTGTATCTGGTTTTGAAATGATTGAAAGTTCATTTTAAACTTGTTGATAAGTTAGAGAACTTTTCTTGGTAAGAAATATAGCTAATGGGCCTTATTACCCGCTGGGCCTTAAATGCCTTAGGTACCTTATTATTGGATATTTATTATTCATTTTACCTAATATTTAAAAAGTGATATCAAATTAACAATAAATTTTTAAACTTACAATTAGAACCAGTAGCACGCCGACATTTTCCACGCGCATATGTGACGTCATAATGTTTACTTAACTGAAAACATTAATATATTTTTATTTTGAATTATTCATGCTATGCAGTTATTGCCTGTCATAAACATTTTTATATTAAATATCTTAATGACGTCACAAACATCGCAATCTTTTGTAGTGCTGTTTATAACCAAATGATATTTTTTAAAATTTAATAAGTTTTGATTAATTTATTATTATTTTTTTTATATATCAGCAATAATATGCCAGCAATAATAATAGGGCGCAGGCGCGGCAAAAGTGGCGACGCGACGGCGGCAGACAAAAACAAACAGATCACAGAGTCTTTTGATAGGTTGAGATATTAAAATTCTAAGGGCTCAGTTTTAATTTAACCTTATGATGGGATTAATTGGTAAAAAAATGGGTAAAAGTATTTTAGCAAACGTATTTTAAAAAAGTATTTTAGATACAAGATGAAAATACGTATTTTATATCTTGTATCTGTATTTCAAATACTTGCATCTTAAATAAGTCACATCTCTGATTGCAACAAATTCAATATTATCAGTTGTAACATGTTACAGTTGACACACTCCAGTAGTTTTATATATCCACAATTTTTTTTTTTAGTATTTTAAATTTAAGGAACTGAGCATATAGAGCCGAGAGTCAGTATAGGGTTTTAAATGAAATTTATAAATTTTTACGGTTTTTTAAAGCTCTGATTTTTGACGATTAATTTTAAATTTTGTAACTAATAAAATCTTTTTTAGTTTGATTTATTAATTTTCTAAATATTGCTTTGTAATATTTTAAAAATTTTAGTTGAATAAAATTAAACTTTATATTTCAGGTATGAATCAAAATGCTTTAGAAAAATAATTTTAAAAAAAATACCTTCTATTAATAGTTACACTTTGGTAAAATCCGTTGGTCTGATATATCGATTTTCGGTTACGGTTGTCGTTCGATTCAATGCTACTACGATTAGTTTTGCCTGTTGGATCAGTCCCTAATCTAATGCTGTTTTCAGAATGAAAAGATGCTATATAAAACAAAACGAAAAACTAAGATGGGAACTGTATTCGATAAAGTATACCTGAATACCGTGAAAAGAGTAACAGAAGGAGAAAAAATCAAACCTGTTTCCAAAGACTGTGGTATTTGCCACCTTACTCACTCAACATGTGAGGAAGAATTTTGAAAACTAAATTAATTATAGTAACAAACATGTAAATGCAACTAGATAATTAGTGTTACAATTGAACCTAAGCACTGTAACAATTGATCCTCTGATGGTGGCGATTGTAACATTACACTTTAATCTACAAAAATGCAGTTATTTTAATTATAGGCCAACATAGAATATTAGGCCAACAGCTCATTGAAAACCTGAATAATGTCCGTATCTTGTAACAAAAAATTAAATTCTCTATGATTAATAAATACAAAGTTACTAGCCTATATATTTTTTTTTGATACTACTGACACACCCCTCCCCTACCCCTGCTGAAGTATCCTGCATAACATAGCCAATGTCTGTTTACAAAAATTAGTTTTTCTCGGAAACAAGATTACACAGTGAAAAAAATTGTGTCAAAATTATCACATATCACATGTCAAGAACGATTCCGTGTCGTTTCGTCCGAGTGTCGTTTCGCCCGAGTGTCGTTTCGTCCGAATTCCATGAATTGATAACTTAAGATTTAACTTGTTACCTGATCGAGTTGCGTTTCGTCCGAAGGATATTTATGTTAATATATATATTACATAGGTATATACGTACATATATATGTATGCACATCACAATGCACATAATGTTCTTATTTATTTTATTTTTTACCCTTAACATACTCCTTGGGTACTCTTCCTTAAACAAATAATTCTCAAAGCAATGTAACTTTCTAATTTAAATTTAAGTATGTGCTATTAAATTTTCTATACCAAAAATGGAATTTCCGTCAAAAATAACAATTGATCTGTTATAATTATAATTTAGTAAAACGATAATTGTTATAAAATAGTGATTTTAAACAATAAGTAGTGCTTTGTTTTAACTGACAGTTTAGTTTATTGTAATCCACAGATTACAGTTATTAAAATTATGTATTGTAGAATTTGTATTAATTAATAAATAAATATACGTACACTTGTAATAATTTCCACTAAAATTTTTGTAGTTTTCTTGTGGTTTGTAATTAAATTGGACAAAAATAAAAATAATTTGACTTTACGTACCGCGTTTCATTTATACGTAGGTATAATATTAAAATAATCTTAATAACAAATTATAATTTAAATTCCGCGCGTTAAATCATTCGCTTGGCCTACAGAGAAAATGCATAACGATGCTTCCCAGGTGACACTTTATCTGATAATCTCCCTCCACGGCTTAGCCACTGCCATTTAGAAAACACAACCCCGCAACTTTCTACAAATTTATATACAGACCTGCGCAAAACTAGTGCTTGTTTTACGCATTGTCGAGTCTGGTATTCTTGATTGGGATTATTTGTATTAGTGCTTTCAACGAGACCACATCTTTTCGATGGAGTTTATAAATACCAAGAAAGGGCAACCCAGTTTGCTTTTTAAAGGATACTGATACACAAAGAAGAGGGAAAATAGGTCTGGTGAAATTGTATGGTGTTGTGCTGCCCGACCTTGTGGAGGAAAAGTTGTTACTAACAACGAAAAACTTGTTAAAGAAGAGATCCACGAATGTGTTCCAGATGTGGCTAGTATTGACGTGTACAAAGCTACGTCGCGAGCCAAGAAGAGAGCTCGTGAAGAAACTGATACATCGATTCCACGGGTAAGCCAAATTGTTAAAAAATGACAAATTAATTTCATACTAATAATTAATTAAGCATTTTAACTATTTTAGAAATTAACTAAAAAATCCATGAAATGTTCGTGCGGATCCATGGCGTCCATGGGTCATATGACCCCCTGTCGTATATGCCAAGTGCGAGGATATTCGACAAGCCCACCTCTGTTTTCATAGAGGTGCCAAAAAGTGGGCACGCAGTCCTGGTTGGTGCTAATAATGGATCTTATCGCACTGACCAACTCATAAAATCAATTTTAGACAAGAATTAACTAAAATAATATTATTTAATCCTTTGTAATTTTCAGTGATATAAATCTAGTGAAAAACTAACTAGTAAATGACAAAATATGAATACATTAATTGTAAATATTATTATATTGTATTATAATTATAGTATTAGTTAATTGTGAAAAAATTTAATAAATTCGTAAACAAATAAATGGTTATCTACCAAATTTCTATTTTATATTTGGAAAAATAATCTGTAAAAAAAAAACTTATTTAAATTTAGGAATTTACATTGCTGTGAGAAAATAATTATTATTTGACGGAAAATACCCAAGGAGTGTATCAAGGGTTAAAAATATAAATAAGAATACGTATATTACGTATATATTGATATAATATACCTGTGTTCCATCCCTTCCCATCCTTTTGAAATGTACATGGCTCGGACGAAACGACACTTATATTTATGTTTACTCATACTATAAAATCGTTGCGGACGAAACGAAACTTTTTTCCAAGAATTTGGGTCTGGGACGAAACGACACGACACCGTCAAGAACAGTCCACTCAATTTTTTGTGTTATTTTAACGCAAAGCATATGTGTCAAATCTATACACAAGATTTGTGTCAATGATTTAACACACAAGAGGTCATATATTTTGTGTTAATTTTTCAGATTTATCAGAGTTATTCGTTAAACTTTTTTATTCAATATTTTAATTCCGCTGAAGCTTACGATATTTGAAAGTCGTCAAAAATTATAACGATTTTGTTCATACAGCGTGAGTTTTTCGAGAGTTGCCATTTTGATTACAGCCAAACCGTTGATTTAATCGAAAAATTGTTCAAATAAGAGTTTTAGATTTCGACGGGGGCAACCGATTGCTATAATCAGGAGCCCTATAGCTCTTATGGTTTTCGAGTTATGATACAAACTTATAGTTTTTTTAAATGGTTTTTATAGTTTTCATAATAATTTTAAATAACGTATGTTTAAAAGTTTTTCAAAAATTTGTTTATGATTCAAAACTACCAGTAACACTCAAATTCTCATTGTTTTATCTCAATTTTTGAGTAATTACGTTTTAAAAATGACACTTTTAAATTTCGTACTCAAGTACTTGTAAACGATTAGGATTTTACGTAATTTAAAAAGATATTGACTCAATGTGGTTGCTATTTTTGACAATGTAGTAACGAAAAATTAAACGGTTATTACGTTTTCCATCGGAAATTAAAATTATTAAATAGATTAAATTATCATATAAAAATGATAACTAAGTACAATAAGGAAATAAAATTTCAGTTTTAATTCATTGAAAAATAAAAAAATTATTTTTCTGAAATGTCACTGTTTGAGAGATACATAGGCGTCCAAACATATTTTTTTAGCAAGTATTTTTAAAGGAAAAGTTTTTTAAAGGAAAAGTTTTTTGTGAAAAAACTTCTCTTTTTTAATTTGGTTTGTAATAAAAGAAAATACTATTGAATTTCAAATATTTTTACACTATTTGACTACATTTATAAATAATATTTTCGTTCCCGATTAACCTCACTTTGCTACTCTTAAGAAACACCAATGTCATTTTGATTTGTATTGGGTATATACATTTATTTCACCTGCCGTATGTCGTTCTATAAATAAATAAAAAATAAATCTATTTTTCAGTAAATTAATGAAATACTTCAAAATATTTTTAAATTAAGTTACTTTAAATACTAATCTCTTAAAATAATTTGATTTTATTATGCAAAAATGTTAGAAAGTTGAAATAGAGCCCGACATCTATACTCCAAAATCTGAGTTACTCCAAAACTATACTCCAGAAACTGCCACTTGTGTTACAGAGAATGATATTAAATGAGGTTCTTTTCTTGGATGTAATAGAAATGTTAGCCGTCTGAAACTCTGTCGGTTGAAAGAGCCTTAAATACATATGAATATTTCTATCGCCTAATTGCTAAATTAAAGAAAAATTAAAAAAATAAACTTGGGTAAAAAAATTTTTTTCTTCATTTATATTTTTAATTGATGTATTAGATCAGTTTTATCGAAAAATTAACATATAGTCTCATTTAAAAATCTATAAGTTTGTATCATAACTCGAAAACCATAAGAACTATAAATGCTCTTGACTATAGTAATCGGTTGCCCCCGTCGATATCTACAACTCTTATTTGAACAATTTTTCGATTAAATCAACGGTTTGGGTATAATCAAAATGGCAACTCTCGAAAAATTCACACGGTATATTATTATAAATGAGACTCAAAGAACGTAAAGTAAGTCGGTTATTTGTAAGAATTCTTACTTGTGTCCATATATATCTACGAAAATATACATAATAAAAAAGATGAGAGTAGTTTTTATTATTAAACAAAACCGAAAAATTGTACGTTTTTTCAGTTATTGGCGAATATAGTTTTATTAAACGTTTAAAAATGAAACAATTTTCTTACATTTTAAGGTTATTTTGTTACAGATTCATTTAAAAAAAATCATGTAAGCTTATTTGAGATTGTATTATATAATATACAGTCTTACATGTAAGTAAGCTTACATGATTTTTATAACTGAATCTGTAACAAAATAACCTTAAAATGTAAGAAAATAGTTTCATTTTTAAACGTTTAATAAAAATATATTCGTCAATAACTGAAAAAACTTACAACAGTTCTAATCTAACAATTCGGTTTTGTTTAATAATAAGAACTACTCTCATCTTTTTTATTATATATATTTTGATAGATATATATTCTAATCTAATTTAGCTTCTTATAACATTCTTTTGCTCTACACAAATATTATGTTACTTCTTTGTTGTACAAAACAGGTTAACATTTTTATTCTGTTAAATCGAAATTTGTGTTAATATTTTCATTTAAGTGGATGGTAACGTTAATTCGGCATAAAAAAGACCCATTTTTAAGATTTTTTTCAGACACTACAGGTAATACAAATTGAATTAATCGATCGTAACATTATAGTATTATATAACATACGAACAACACTTCCTTAATTTTTTAAAACAAAATATAAATAATTAAGCTGACTGCAAAAACTCTTCGGAGGCGCCGCGAAGAAAAGTTATCTGTCGGTGAATAATATAACTCATGACTCATGAGTGGATCATCCGAAATAAAAAAAATCATTAGATAACCTCTTTTCTAAGGTATCTCTGGGAGGAATTTTCTTTTTGTCGATTATTTAATTTTTGGTGACACTTAGAATTGAAAACACCGATTTTCGTCTAAAAAATTGACCTATTTGTTATTGTAAAATTAATAATTATGAAAAATAAAGAAAAGCTCCCAGGGATACCTGGTCATTTATGTAAGGAAACTGCATACAAAATTTCAAAACAATCGGTCGAGTAGATTTTGATTTATACTGTTCACCGGTTTCAAAAATGACAGGTGTCAGAAAATCGTTTAAAGTTTTGTATACGTGAAAATCCAAAATTAAATATGAAAAATTTTTTCATACCTACGTCATTGGTTATAGTATACATTAGTATACTTACAAAGACCCATCCATAAATAAAAGGGATTCCGAGAGCACAAAGCCACGTACCTGTTGGAAGGCATACAAAAACGTATCGGAGCAACAAACGCTCAAAGTTCTATATCTTAGTTAGTTTTACTCCGATTTGTTTCAAATTTTGACATAAGAATCTTAAGATGTTGTACAATCATATGAAACAATAAAAAAATGAGAAATAAAAAATTTTAATACCTTACCATCCCCTTATACACAAACACGAAATGTTACATTAACGCAGGGTTGTGTTACTTATTCAACACAAAAATTTTCACCACTAGTTTTTTTTTAGGCAGAACACAAATTTTTTTACTGTGTACATAGAATAATAGTTCAAAAATATTTTTATGTGATTTTTTCTTTTCTTTCCAGTGATGTAAAAAAATGTCACAAAAACTTTTGAACTTGAGCGAATTTTGGCAAAAAACGAATATTAGTGAAAACTGCCCAAAAACCCATATTTAGGGTTTCAGAACTACTCGTTATTTATTAATAAGTATCCAATACAAAAATTTCAGGGTATAACGACTGAAAATATATAGCTAATATTTTCTGATGGAAGGAGAGTGTTCATTTCATATTTTATTGGAAAGAAATTACATTTGTTACTACCAATATTAAAATTTTTTCCAAAAATTGCTTTGACTCCAATAATTTTTCATTTGGGTCATTAAAGGGATATTGATTGAAATATGTTTATCCTTCAAATCATTATATGAACAAATTTCATCTTTGCCTGCGAGAACTATACTTACTCGTATATTTATATTTAGCCTGCATTTTGTTCTCTGTATTTCACAGTGTTACGTATATCAAAATATTTGGTTTGTATATTTTATTTATAATGTGTGTTTTATTTAGCATTTAAATGTAATAAACTAAAAAAAAAATTAACCGTTTTTGCAATTTTTCAACATTTGTAGTATGAAACACCATAACATGCCATTAGATAATATTGTGTTTTATGTAATTATTTTGACATTATCATTTTTCAATTTTTAATGTAATAAAACTGTTAAATTTTGTTATTTCAAAAAGTTTGTTTTAATTTTTCCTACAATTATTATTTGCATATTTATTGAAAAAAATTAAAATTTCAAATTTCATTACGAATTGAATTTCTGAGATCTGGCTCTGACCTTTAATGTTACCGCTAAAAATTATACTACCCAAAAAAATTTAATTAGAAGTTTCCATAAAATAATACTACTTGTAATTTTTCGGATTGTTGTATCTATTTGCCCAAGTTTGACTGCTGTAAATCTTAAACTTAGTGATAAAAGTTACCTAAAATAAATTCAATTCGCAGTTCTTATTATAGAATACTTTCTCTAATTGTAAATTTTTAAGAATTTTTAAATCAACAGTTTAAAAATGTCGGCGAGCGGGGGAGGGAGGCGAACTTTATTTGAAATCAAATGTTTCGCAATCGAAGCTCAAAAATTGAAAATGGTAAAAGGAACTTTAACTTTATTTTAAGAACGCTTTTAACTCCTTCAAAACTTTCTTCAAAAAAGATAACAGAAATATCTTAAAAATGGGAAAGAATTTTTTCGGATTTTTCGAGATCATTACTTATAGCAGGTACTTTCTTGTTCTTAGCTCCAAAGACGTAGAAAAGGGTTTCGTAGTTTTGATTGCAAAACTCATAAAAAAATCTATAAACCAAAAAATAATTTCAAAAAAATAAATTTTACAATTAAATAAAATTATTTTGTGATCTTAAATGATAGCCTTTTTAAAATTTAGTAACTTAAAAAGCGGGTAAGGGGGTTGTTTTTTTTTTGTGACGACACAGTTCAAATCTCTTTATTAAAACCAATGGTACCTTAAAATATGACATTCGAAGAATATTGTATAAAATTTTCACGAAGAAATATTAAAAAATACGGTAATGGCAGCAATTATTCGGACGGGTCTCGGAAAAAAGTAGAATTGCGGTGCCCCCATAAAAATGAAAGTTCATTCGTTAGATAATAGTTTTCTTCAGGTAACGCTGGGAGCGTTTTTCGAAATTTCAAATTTTTACTTTTTTGGAGCACTTACAATGGAAAAACACGATTTTTTGCGAAAAAAATCGGCTAATTTGTTATTGTAAAATAAAAAATATTAACAAATTTGAAAAAAAACTCTCCAGTGTTACGTCGTAAATTATGTACAGAAATAGTGTTCGAAATTTCAGAAGGATCGGTACTGCACCGACTTTAAAAACGTGAGTTGTGGGGAAAACGCTTTAAAGTTTTGAATAATTAAAAATTCTTTTATAAAACTGATATACAGGGTGTCAGAGAAATAAGTCTTGATATTTTGAGGGGTGACTCATAGCGCCCTGTAGACACTAAAACCGCAGAAATTTTTTCGGAATTAACAGTCGCGCCTGTATATAATATATATATATATATATATATATATATATATATATATATATATATATATATATATATATATGTGTGTGTGTGTGTGTGTGTGTGTATTATATACAGAGTGTAAAGAAAATAACTCTTATCCTTTTGAGGGGTGATGCGACTGTTAATAAAAAAATTCGTGCAGTCACCCCTCAAAATATTAAGACTTATTTCTCTGACACCTGTAGAATACTTACTACTAAACTAAATTTTCTACTCTATACTGACAAAATATACAGTATAGGTATAAACACGTTTGTACTTGCATTGAAAGAGAGATATATATAGAGAGCGAAACATGTGGCAGGTAACAACAAAAATGCTTATAACTTCGTCAGTTTTGCTCCAATCAGCTTGAAATTTTGACACAATATTCTTGAAATATTATGCATTCCGTTAAAAAAAAAAATTGCCCCGCCCTTAAGTGCTAACAATCTTAACAGGAATAATAAAACATCAACAGCACAATGGCGACTTAAATAAGCTGATTTTTTAATCAGTTAGTCAGGTATTTTCACTTTGAATTCTGATCCAAAACTTTCAATAAATTTTAAAACTGATTAAAACTTCAACTTTCATAAGTACTAAAAAAATATTTATGAAAAATTTTAAAAAATTCCTTGCACAAAAATATCAAATTTTTATGTAGGTACCTATCTACTATCAATGTCAGATTTCTTTTGTTTACAATTTATTATATATAAATGCATATAATAAAGCGTTATCATAGATTTAATTAACACCATTTATTGTAATCAATCAATGTAATTATCCAATAGACATGACAAGTGCAGTTATTTCAAATAAATAGATACTAGTAGTGCTGCTATTGCTGTCAGTTAGTACCGTTCAAATAGCTTGCCAGTACACAGTGGCTTTCATAATGTTCGTTCCAAATGGGTAAATTTTTTCTATTGATTTTTTCAAATATTTTTTTAAATATACTGATGATCATGCGACATTATGATGAAAAGCTCAACTGATACAGTGTTTTAACAACTAATATACAATACATAAGTAACCGTAGGTCGCTCTTTGTTTAAGGCCTAAACTTTAGGCACAATAGTTACGATACGTATGAATTTATGATAGGTGCTACAGGTCTACTGCACAATATGTAATGTATTATAGAGTACATCACACCTCTCCGATATCTATGGTACCTAGACAGAGAGCGAGTTATGTTTGTATACCTTATTGGTGTACGCTTTATACCAAATTCTTGACGCGGTACAACATCGTGTCGCAATTAGTCAGATATAATAGCATTTAGAGCTTTGTTAAGGGTCGGGGAGGGGTTTTTTATTTTTTTTTCAAAGGGAGGGGTATCGATAAGGCCTTATTTCCGTCCCAAAATAACGAAAAAAACATGTCAACGATTTAATGTTTTCTTTATTTATCTTGAAAGTAGACTATATGCCTGACACGAAAATATGTATATAAAAGTGCCTGTGGGACGCCAAACTTTGGTTTAACTGTGATTTTCGTTCAAACTAACACATTTTCAATAAAATTTCAATTTTTTTATATAGAGCGCATGGAGGAAACAGTTTCTTTTTTATGTTATTTTAATGTTCTCATGTTACTGTACAATTTATTTAAAAATTACGTTACTTCCACTTTGCGCTCTTAGGTAAACACAAGTAAAATGATTTTACAATTAAAAAATTAATCATATAAATGCACAAAATAAATTTATTGAAGTGCTACCACGGCACAAACTTGTTGGAACATGTCACTTCGTCGTTTTAACGGCGTATAGGAGTGACAAAAATGGAAATCTCCCACTTTTACATAGATGACCAAGGTATTGATAAAATATTTTTACATGAAAAATCGAGTGATATTTTAAGAATAAAAATTCAGTCTAGGCACACAGCTTCAAAATATACTCCCTTTGGATAGAGTACGATCCCACCAGTGTACTAGCCTGGTACTGTTATTGCAAAGTAGGGGCAAGACTTGTTGGTTGTTGCGCTCATATTGCCTCCGTAATTTGGTTCTTAAGTTAAAACAGATATCAGGATCATACTACCACTCGAAGAGTCCCGTGCGATTTCAAAAAAATTTTAATGGATGTAGATGTCGAAGGATATTGGAGAGATTCGAATGAAGACTAGATAAGGAGTGCAAAGTTTAAAAATGTTGAAACTTTTAAAATTATCCAAATAAAGTTGATTAATTTCATAATTTTGCCTTTTCATAAAACGTTCCTATAATAATAAGATCAACTGAAAAATTAATGATAAATAAGAATATTCCGACATAATATTTATTTCATCTTACTATTTACCTTCATGTAAACCTAATTCATATATAAGAATTCATAGTGGGGATGGGGCGAAAATAAGGCCTTATCGATACTTCTTCTTTGTCAATCAATCTACAACAACCCAAGATTATTTTGTCAAAATTTGAAGTCGATTGGAGTAAAACTAACGAAGATATAGCACATAGTAAGTGCACCGTCTTAGCGGTTGCGCAATCTTACACGATCCTACCCTATTCAAACTTTTTAAAACTACAGTGTTTCAGTAACACGTTTTTTAAAACAATTTTTTTTTTGTCGATAATCTTTTTGCAGGTTTCAGTTATTTGATGATAAGAGTGAATAAGCACACATCAAAGAATGTTAGGTACCTATATTTCTTTTTTCTAAAATTCATAAAATTGTTTCGAAATTAGGATCACCTAAGGGTATATTTTAGAAAAGGGACATTCCATAGTGACTGGTGGGACAGTTGACTCCAAAATTCCTAATGTTTAGACCTGTATCTTTCTATTTTAATCTAATATTAAGATTAAATAGATATTTTACAATAAATTATGAATCAACTTATCAAACTAATACCGAAAAATATAATTTATGCACGCATTTGGATAATATTTGTGCAGTGAAAGGAGTGTGACTGGTGGGACAGTCAAAAATACCTCACCTTCGCCTTCTGCATTGTTAATCGAGATTTTACCCCAAATAATATACATAGTAAGATGTCTTTGACTGAACTATTAAATAATTAAATACGCTGCAACATGAGCTAACAATTAGCACCGAGCTTAATTTCTACAAGAAAATATAGACAATAGAAATTGTGACTGGTGGGACATCGTTTTGTGATCGGCGGGACTAGTACAAAATCAGCTCAAAAATGAACTCGTTTTTATGTCATATTTAGAATTATTAGTTAATTATTAAGACAATATTGTAGTGAATTAACAATTTTTGTTAAAATCTTTGAGAAAATGATCAAATTATCAAAATTAAAATTCTTGAGCAGTCTCCACTGAGTTTCAACACTTTTCAACTTTTCCCTAGATTTCCTTTGTCGCTCGGCAGCATACATCTAAAAACCAAATAGCAATCACACTTACAAAATAAAGCATAGAATCGGGTGAGAAACAGGTTAGAAATTTTTAGAACAGTCCATAACAAGTTTTAAAAGAATGTTCCACCAGTTACTGTGACTGGTGGGACAAAAACGAAAACCACCTCTCACCCACCCCTTAATACCTTGCACCAGAAAAATATGCTAAAAAGTACAACAATTAGCCAATTCTTACTTTCCAAAAAGCTCCCTTTTAATACGACCAACTTTGAGGTTAGAAATACAATTTTTGTATGTTTTCGTGTGACTGGCGGGACATGCTACGTGCTCATTCTATTTATGAGTTTTAGAGAAAAATTCTTACCTTTTCCATTGTATTTTTATGTCAAATTAATATCTAAGAAATGCTTTTCACCCTCCAACGCCGTTTGCTTGAAAATGTTAAAACAAAATGGTCGAAAACAGTTTTGCCAACATGATACAAAAATCTTACAACGTATTCGGAACTAAACAACTTGTCATAGTGAAAAAAATACTTTTTCTACTTTTTTTCGAAACAATTTTTACAGACCATGTAAATCTAACTAATATATATTTCGTTAATAGTAAATTAGTATTGATCATATTAATTTAAAAAAAATAACTCATTTTTCAATTTCCCGTCGAATGCCCCAAAAGTGGATTTTTGAGCTTTATTCTTGCAAACGATGATGAATTTTGATATAATATCAAGATTTCAAATCGTCTACAATTTTCCAGTTACTAGCATTCCCGCCATATAGTAAGTGAGGAATAAGATTCAAAAAAATCAATAGTAAAAAAAAAAAATTTCCCATCTAGAACAATCTTTATGAAAGACACTATAGATATAATAATATTATCTATGATATAATCAAAAATAATATCATTCATCTCATTTTATGTAGTGCCACTGTACACGCATATATATGTATGTATGTATCTACTTAGCGTCATACTTTGGTCATACTTACATATATACATTATAAGTATTATAACATTTATAACCCACCCACAATATTACAGGGCTAGTGGGAAATTTATTATTTATATGTAATATGTATTATTACCATTACAATATACTGTAATGTGTATGCTGTAACAAGTGAGTTGATAGTAAGGGTGATCAAATTTCACCAGCCAGTTTTACACTAAAAAAGCGAAAAATGAATAGTCAGACTCCATTTCATATTAATATAAAATTTGAAAAAATGTAAAAAATCGTTATTGTTTTTATTAATTATTTGTTATTTTACAAATTAGTTTTAAAACCGAAAAAAAGTTGACACCTTTTTGTTTTTTATACGGCTAAATTACTTGTAGATCGCTCCATTGAGATCAGTACTTGCTTCACCAGAAACTTAGCTCTTTATAAACAAAAACATATATTTTTTTATTATTTCAGTCGTCAAAATCTTATCAAATAAGGCTTTCTTATATAATTTATTTACAACAATTAATTGCTCTCAGTTCGTTCCACCTAATTTAAAAGTTAGTTATTAATTTTTCTGAATAATAATAACAATATCCCTTAGGGTAATTGCATATACTTAAGGGTAATAACTGATTTCAGTGGAGCAATCTGAGAGCAATTAAGCCATATAAAAAATAAATAGATTTTTCAACTTCCGGCGCCAACTTCTTTCCGGTATTTTAAAATTTTTAATTAGGTAAAAGCTTTTTTAAAAATTTTTTAGTGTACGTAAATCCGACTTTTGAAATGAGGTCAACTAACTAAATAAGTAGGCTTTATCCGAGTGGTTATGTTTCTTTTCTTTTATTACTTGCAACCAATTAGAATTTTTAGTTTCATTACTGAATGTTGATCCACTGCCAACTCCAGGTTGTTGGAGTATATGTCCGTCCATACATAGTGTATTTGTTTGGTTGACCTCGTGCGTAATTTTACATGATATGAGTAATTTATTATAGTTGAAATACGACATATTTCTTATATCGATGTCACTCCTTAAATTGCTACCGTACAGCGTTTACTAGGTGCATGAAAATATTTTAGACATAAAACAAATTTTGTTTACAAATTATTAATATCAATTTTTTGGTTACGTTCTTTTGTGGAAAACATTAAATTACTAACCTCACTGTAAAGTTGTTTGTCATTTCAATTTTGTTCTAATTCTAGAGGGTCGATAAGTATAAGTGGAACAGTAACTAATTCATGGTTTTTTAGTAACCAGAGTTCTTCAAAGTTTTCGGGATAAAATATCGAACATTTAATTACATTTTTAACATAAAAATAGTTAAATATATTCGAAAATGTTACTTCCACATGTGTTACGTACATATTAGTACTAGCTGTAGCCCGTGGTTTCACCCACGTAAAATTATCTTAATTACCTATTGGTCAAATGATTAGATCAATTTTGAATTAGATATTCGGAAATTCTGTACATTAATAATTTATAATGCCTAGCTACGGTACCAAACGACTTTAAAGTAACAGTCTTCATATTTCAATAGCATGGCTAATTTCCGCACCTTTATGTACTTAGATACCCGTATCAATAGGTAGTTTTAGGAGTATTTCCATTTTAGGCCTTGCTGGGGCATCAAGACCGTAAGGGACAATTTTAATATCACAATTAATTTGGGGCTTATTTGATGGCCTTCACGGACAATTCTGATCCCCAGGTTCATTCAAATTTGATATTCTAAAATTCTGAGCATAATTCTCGCCTAATAACCCTACATTAACCATATTCATATTTTTATAGCATATTTAATTTTCGTAAAATATTGTCAAAATCCAACCGTTTAATTTTATTTCTATTAGATAGTGCTGGGGGTTAATTTTGAACTCACTTTACATTTAAATTAGATATTCTAAATTTCTGTATAAAATCAGTTTCTTCTACTGTTCCGTTCCGCTCGTCCAATGATCTTAAAATATATATATTCATATTTTAAGTGTACAGTGGAAACTTGATGTTTCGTCACTCTGTAACTCATCATATTCTATAACAATTCGTCGCTCCTAAAAAAAATGTACGTAGTGTAGTTGGTTTTCTACTTAACTTTTGAAATTTAAATAGAAAAAAATTAAAGTGTATCGTACCTAGTTGTAAAAATTCCATTAAACAACGAATTACTCAAAATAAAGGGATATCTTTCTTTAAATATAAGTAAAAATATTTAATTAATTTTCGTTTTTTATTATTCATTTTCAGACATATTCCATAATTCGTCTATTTCTGTAATTTATCACCCCTCCGGCCCCGAGCATGATGAATTGTCGAGTTTCTCTACTGTATTTAATTTTAATGCCTTGAGACCTTTCCGTAGATCCCATATTGATAACTTTAGAAGCATTTAAATTTCCAACCTTTTTTGAAGTCCGAGTGTTTTGGCGAATATTTCTGAACCTGCATTAATTCGTCCAGCCATTAATTTATTGCGTCTTGTATTACTCCAGAATCCTAGGCAATAATTTTAATCTTACTTAATTTTTTCAAAATATCAATGTTTAAGTAAAATTTAGTCAAGATTCGCCGTCTTTTTTAGACCACTTTTGGGTCCCCAGCACCCTAGGGGGTCATTTCAACTTCACATTCGTTTATTTCATGACCTCAGTAATGTTTGAGCAAAATGGGGTCCATGATCCATCCATTCTAGAGAGCTTTCATTTTTTAGGATCTCAATATTATTTAAGCAAAATCTGGTCGAGTCCAACCGTTTACTTTCCAAAGTTCAGCCGTTTACTTTAGAAGTCTATATTAGAACATAAGGTATCACGTATCCACCAGTGAACCAATTTTTGAAAGTTGCTCTGCTCGTCAAACGACTCCAGTGTAGCCATATTCTTTTTTCAGAAATATAGGTACCTAATTTTAACAGTTGGTGACTTTTCTGTAGACATTATTTAGATTTTTAGGAGTGGAGTACCGTTGGTCATTTAATTTTGCGTAATTTTTATTGCTTCAGACTCTTGGGGATCAATTTTAAACTGACGTTTATTTATTCCGAGATTTTAAAAGGGTTTGTGTATCATTAGTCAAAATTCATCAAACCATTTATGTATTTGAATTTTTTGAAAATTATATTTTGTACAGTAAATAAGTAATTTCATAGTAGACAGGTAAAAATATGTTAGGTGGTAGGTATCTATAGAAATATTTATTAGAAAAATTATTTTTTTCCAAACACTTAGCAACAATTTAAAAATTGTATAATTTTTTGATAAATTGGCCACAGACTGCTGTATACAGGAATAAAAAATTGATATTTTACGATTTTTCGTAAATTTCGACGGTTAGACAAAAAATTTTGCAAAACCCTTTCTTAACGAGCGCCTACGACCTAATAGGGACCTACATGCCAAATTTCAAATTTGTAGGTATTGTAGTTTTGGAGAATTTGTGATATACAAGTCAGTGGTATTTCGCATTTATATATATGGTTCATTTCAGTTAAATTTAACCATGCTTCGTCACTTTGAATTTAAATAATGTCCGTTTTCTTGACTTTAGCTCTTTTATTATTGCATTTATGTAAATTTTAGATTTGCGGTTTATTTTTAGAAAAGAATAGAAGACTGATTTGTTTCGGATATAAGAATTATTTAATTTTTTAACGACAACACATGATCAATTGTATCTGAAATGAAGTATATATATATATATATATATATATATATATATATATATATATATATATATATATAGATTATAGACTAGTAACTTACCCCTAATTTTTAACAAAAAGCGACCACGAGTGTTCTAGTGGCTAATTTTTCTTTTAATCGATTCAAAATTTAAAAAGGAATAAAAATTTCCAATAATATTTTTTTATCAAATGCCGGCGTCACTGTGAAAAGTTGAAATTAACGAAAATAATAGGTAAGATACATTTATAAATTTTGTATTAGTAGAATTCTATGAACTAAAAAAAAATTTATAATATTTTTTTAGAGAGAGAAAAAACTATTGGCAAATATATTTTAGAATGAATATGTCTTAGGGGATGTTTAGACGGACAGACGGGTAGATAGGCACGGCAAATTTGTAAGAGTTCCGACATTGATTTCTTTGGGACGCCAGAAAATAATTAAATATATCTTAAGTTGTCTAAAATTTAGACACACAAGCATTTCGTTGTTTTTATATTGATTAAGTGCGCAACTACTAAGGTTATACGCACCATTTTGGTGAATTGCTATTGCTTTTGATGATGGTGGTATGGTAGTTGTAAATTAATATGAGGTATTGTGATTAGTGTGGATGATAAGATCTCTCCAGACTTGTTGTGAACTCATGATCTACCAGACAAGAAGCTGAGTTGCTAACTGCTAGACGATCTCGGGGTTCATTTCTTTTTAATTATAATTATGTTATTAGGGTAAAAACCCCTCATTTTTCTCGTCAGCCCTGTCTATGAATGAGATAATTTGGTCATATAATGAATTGCAAATTTTAAATGGATGGATCATATTATATCCACTTTCCCCTTTCCCCCAACACTGAAGTAACTTAGGTGTAAGTGTCAACACTTAAAAAATTATTATGTTAACAATAAATAATAATAATATAAGGTCCTATCATTCCCTCGGGGAACATAGGGCTGATGTTATATATACACTGCCATCTGATGCGATTATGGGCTAGTGCTTTAAGTTCATTCCAGGTCAAACCAGCAAGTCTTGTTTCTTTATCGACAGTTCTACGCCATGTCATTGCTGGGCGACTTCTCCTTCTAGATCCTTGTGGGTTCCACTCAGTGTTGGCAGCTGTATATGTACGATAATTATCGTACATATACGATAATTTGATGGTGACGTATGATAACATTTTTGTTATCTCATGCGAAAATACGATAATTTTTCATAAAATTATAACGCAAATTTCACTAAATTACATTGTGTACGATAATTTATTAAAAATACGATAATTTTGTACATTTGGTACGATCGAAGTCCTCTTTTTGGCTGCCAACACTGGTTCCACTCTATTACGACTCTGGCGTTATCATTTCTGCGTAAAACGTGTCCAATCCAGCCCCATTTACGCTTCCGCATCAGACAAGAGACTGGTTTTATTTTGGCTCTTATCCATAGTTCCGTAATAGGTATGGCGTTTGGCCAAAAAATATTAAATATATATCTTAATCATTGATGCACAAAACACTGTAACTTTTGTAAAAGTGAGCTAGTAGTAAACCAAGACTCAGAACCATAAAATAAGACGGACAGTGTCAGTATATTTGTTTTGAAGATTCTTATCTTGGTGGTTAGCTAAATTTTTATCTATCCAGACAATTGTTAAGGCTACAAAAGCAGCTTTCGCTTTGTGTATTCGGTTACAAATATCGTTATAGGCACCACTATTATCCGCTCAGCGCCGGACGAAGGGGCGGGCAAGCCGGGTGACTGCTCGGGGCGCCGATATAAAAATAAAATTTTTTTTTACATTCATTATTTTTTAGATTTTATAAATTAAAATTTTCAATATAATCATTTTTCATGAGACATCGATTTTTTTAGCAAGCAATAAATTGTTTTTTCTTTAATAATATCCAATAAAAACCTCAACACTAATTATTTTATTTATTTTGAGTGATTATCAGTGGGTAAACACCATTCCCGTTATGTTCTATCATCGCTCGATTTATAGTTCTATTTAGAACTGATAATCGATAAACGAGGATGTCAAAAAAAAAGCTAATTATTTTATTATTGTGAACAGACTGAATAATTGTAATATTATAGAGCTAGATCCCAGGGCCCCCAGACCTTACTTATTTTCTAATGAAGAAAATATATTATACAGTGGGGTAGTACTCGTGTATATAGTCAACATATACATACCAGCTACCTTGGCCCGACGGCCAATTTTCAGGTATCAGGTACTACAGGTAAAGAAAAACTATACTCACTTTACTTACAGCTCGAGGATTGATTCTTACTTATTTTATAGGAAATATTATAAATAATTTTAATACAATACTCCCAGACCGTGCCTGTTGGCAGTATTGATAGCCAAACACTTTAAATATTGAAAGCAATTAACATATCCTTACTTACAGTCAGCGACTTGACTTTTATATATGATATTTAGGGGGTTATTTAATTATATTCTGTTAGCTGCCAGACCAATCGTAGCGTAGCGGCCAAACATTCCCTAAGCGCATTTTTTCCAAATAATATGTATCATTACAAACAGATACACATAAAATCATTTAAATTTCTTGAAGATTAAAATTAATTTTAGGATTAATTTAAACCTAAACTAATATTATTCGATGAATTCTTCTTCGTCATTTTGTGTCAAATGTCATGATAGTTTATTTCCTTGTCATCAGTTCGCAGGTTTCGATAGAATTTGTGAAATGTACTATCAATTAAATCGAATACTTGTAACAAATCTTGTTTCTTTTCCTTTGATATTTTTAAGGGTTCGCTGTAGCAATTTTTTAAGTCAGTTATAATAAATTTATTAATGCGTCGTTTTCGAATATTTAAAGTTTGAAATGGAGTGTTTTCATTCAAACTTGTCTTATACTGAATTATTCCTAATTTGTTTGTGTACCTTAGCCATTTAATACCTTTCCAGCTAAATTTATTTCCATCTACATCAATTTTACGCCACATAAATTTTTCCTTTGATGCTGCAGAGAAATCTTTAAAATCGTCTTGAGTCATTTCCACAACACTAAACGTATGTTTAACGCCAGCTGTTCGCACGAACTCGTACCAATCGCGAGGATCATAAATTTTAACTGAAGTTTTCTTTTTTCTTCGCTCAATAAGTGCGTGATCTACATCACATTCCATATGTGTATGACCCGATGTCAAAAATTTGTGGTCAATAATACGAATATGTGGTTTCTCTTGCATCAAAATAGTGAACATTGTCGCTATAAACGAATTGCGATATTGTCCCGAACAACAATCGCTATAAAATATCAAGTGATTCACATCATTAGGTATTGATAGCAAGTGTTTGAATAGACAGGATGCTACTTCATTTCCACCACGTCGAGTCTGTGCTTCATGCCACATATAACAAAAAGGTTTCCCAGTTACACAGTCATGTATGGTTAGATTAAATGTCCAGACAGATCTTTTATAAAATGAAACAGATGTACGCAAAAGTGGAGTTGGTAGGCACTGCTGGAGGTCAAAAGAAAAAACTTTCATTGACGAATCAGTTTTAGCTCGATCTTTATCAGTAGCTTTGGCTTGGTACCCTAAATCGGCTTCAGTTTAATGTTGAGTTAATTGCAACTTGAATTCTTCTTGTTCTTCAGCAGCTGCAACATTTATTTTCATGTTTAAGACTTCACACTTGCTACAAACATCAATTTTTGGTTTTTTAAATTTTAAATTCATGGTATGAAAAATTTCAACGTACTTTACATAAGATACTGGATTTTGAACCACTATTTCGGTATAAAGACGGTCCATAATAGACAAATTTAAATCACAGTTTAAATATTTTTGCTCCATATCATGTCTCGTATAATGGCTCTCATAGGCAGGAAAACTGAGAATATGATTTTTAACTTCCATAATTTTTTTCTCCGATAATTTGTTAATTGGTTGCTGAGATCCAGAAATGTCAAATTCAACTGCAATACAAGGAGATTCACGTTTTTTTTGGATGACAGTCTTAAGAAATTGTTCAGTTTCACCAAGCGTATATCTAAAACACTTTTGGCAAACTGCAGTTTTATTACTATTTATTTCTAAATAGTAAAAATTTGTATGAGTTCTATTGCGGGGTGCAGAGCAGTGCTTAATTTTTCGTTCAGTTTTCTTTTCCTTTATTTCAATCATTCCAGCTACAAAAGCTCGTCTCATATTATAATAACACAAACTCCAATATTGTTCAAATATTTTTTTTTTTTTTTTTTTGAATATCGAGTGTGATTTTTTCTTTGCATTTTTGGCGACAGTTTTCCAGCTCTGTATATTTCCTTTCAGCTACCTGTTTACCTTTAACAGTAGTGTAACTTTTTCCTGTATTCCTTTTAACTTGCCAACTCTTTTTTGTTTCTTTAGTATTTTTATATTTTTTTTAGATCGATCTGCCTTAATTAATTTATTTTCATTATGATGAGAACCATATAAATTTTGTTCATGTCTGCAGCAATTGCTAGAATATCGTTATCAGCATCTTCTATGCTGTTAATATTTTTCATATCATCACTAAATGGTAAATAATCAGGATCTTTAACGCTGTCGTCAGAATCAAAGCCATCAAATTGCTCATCAGAGTAATTCTCAGCTTCATTCTTATCTTGTAATAAAATACAGTTCTTCAATCGGGTTAAGGTAGTTTCGTCAATGGAATCTCCATTTAAAAACGTGGAAGCTGTTTCGAATTGGATTAATCCTTCGAAAACGTTACTAGGATCATAAGAAAAATATGATTTTTCTTCATTTTGATTACCTTTTCGAAAATAAGAAACAAATTATTATTAATCTGAAAATTTTTCTTACATCTTCATTAACACAATCACTATTATTTTATAATGTACCTTGATAGTCAGTAGTTGATATTTTATTATTGGCTTCGACTGAAAGAGTCGAAGATGAATGCTGCTTAAGGACTAGCGGCATAATCCTTTTAGATATATCCATTATACTGTAAATATAAAAGAAAAAATAGTGTTACGTATTTCTTATTTACAATTTAGAAAAAGTAATTATTAAAATTTATTAGTCATATGTAACCTTTACAAACAAATAAAAATAAAATAGCTAATAAAGAAATATTGAATGTGTACTTACAGATAATATTCCTGTTCTTGGAAATTTTAACAAAATTTATTTTATATCACGTCCAGTTACAAAACTAAAATTTTAAAAATAAACAGTTCTTTTTCACTTCCATAAAATTATTAACGTTTTTTTAGTAATCTGTAATAGTAATAATACCCAAATTCTAATTCAGATTTACGTTTTCATGTGTTAAAATAGCTTAACATCATTTAAAAATCGGTTAAATCAAAACTCAACTACGGAAAAATATCTTAAGTACATTTAAGATTATTTAGCATGAAAAAATAAGTTATACGGTCCATAAATTTGATTTGGCAAAATAGCTTATGTCAATATAAGCTTCAGTCACTACTATTTTCAAATATGCAAAAAATGACTAAATATACATAAGAAAAATATATTTCAAAAAACTTAGAGTACTAAAATATATAATGCTGACTTAAGTTTTTATTCTAAATTCATATACCTATACATACTACAAAATTTAAGATGACTCAAGTTGATTTTCCTTGTGTGTGAGCTCTTCACATCGACATAAGCTATTAAGTTTTTTTAATTTTAATAAATTATTTTTTGGATATTAAAATCGGTGTTCGGTCAAATTAAAGATTTAAGTTGTTGGGTCAACGTGGTTTCACTATGTCGAATTTCACTTATGTCCACTTAAGATGTTTTGGCTTGTAAACACCAAGTTATCAATTTTTGTTTATTAAATGACAGTTTGACCGTTTTTGAACACTTTTAACTATTAAAAATCGATTTTTCGCTGACTAAGCTTTGATTAAATTGAATTTCCTTTTCACAATTCTCTTCAGCATGAAAAAACGAAAAAATGCAAGTGAAATTATTGCTGTCAGAACGATTTTACGAACAAAAATCCCGTGGAGTAAATATATACCCCGGTTTGTAGTTTAACAGTAGAAAAAATAGGTTTGTCGTTCTAGGGTTAAATTACCTCAACTGATCCTATCAAAAAAATCCTATCACTTTCGATGTTTTGAATTATACACATTCCTACATAATTGTATATGCAGTTTATATTATATATGTATGGTCTATTTCAGTTAAATTTAACCATGCTTCGTAACTTTGAATTTAAATAATTTCCGTTTTCTTGGCTTTATCTCTTTTATTATTGCATTTATGTAAATTTTAAATTTGCAGTTTATTTTTAGAAAAGAATAGAAGATCGATTTGTTTCGAATATAAGAATTATTTAATTTTTTAACGAAAACTCATGATCAATTTTATCTGAAAAGAGGTATAATTAATAATTTATTACTATATTGTTTAATTAAATATTAGTTATTTTATTATTTAAATAAATACAATTTCATTGTTTTTTAATTAAATACATTTATTAATTGTAGGTATGACATATTATTTATTGTCTATTTGGATGTGTATGTGCTATGCTATATACATATATAATATGTAATCCTTTATGTCATATAACAACAATAGTAATAATAATGATAATATGTTAGGATGAAATATGTAATTATATATTTTTAAATTGACAGTTTTATTTCAATTGAGACAGATTGTTTCATCTGAGCGTGTTTGTCAATTGTTTTTGTAATAATCCACAATTATATAGACGGAGATACAGTCAATACCAAAAAGTATTTGTTTGATATACATAATTAAAACAACAATTTTCTGTTAGGCATTTTCTTATAGAAGGGTACTTTATATACGTGTCCTAGGGCCTCCACAAAATTAATAATTAATCCTTCAAAACAAAAGAGTATAATTTTCTTTTGCTCGTCAACTGTATTTTGAGGAAAAATAGGGAACTTTCATCCTCTTACAAGGACTATCCATATAAAAAATGCCCAGGGTACATCAGGGTACCATCAAAGGTAAATCCGGCCACAATCAAATCAATTTGTGGAATATTTTTTGAAAAATTATTAAATATTTAATAATTAAATAAGTTCCACGACGTGTAAGTTTGACTTGCACATTAATGTTTTCGTACAACATTGAAAATAAATAAACACAGTTAATAAAAAAACCTGTTGCAGCCTCCTGTATAACATAGCGAATTTCTCAGGACTTACTTTTAATCGTAAAATACTACAATGATTTTTGCGATTTACTACACAGGATATTCAAAGAGAAAATGGATTTTTATAGCTAACAGACGACAGAAGAACAAGGTCACAACTAGTACTAAAGATGCATACCTACAAGAAAACTTATTAAAAACTCTCCGCATGCCCTCTTAAATTACACAAATATAACAACGCATAGGTTTTTTTTCACCCTTTGTAGTATTCTTGGATTAAAGGAATCTTTTCGTCGAGTTAGTTTTTCCTATCACACAGAGCAGGTATGTATTTTGGTTTTATGTATTGCAGTTTAAAAAATAAAATCATCAAAATACTTTGATGAGAGAAATTCACTTATGTGTTGAGTCCCTTGTTTACTTAATTTTAGACAAATGTCATAATGCTTCTTAAAAAAAGGTGCTGCTAATATTTAATAAAATATAAGAAACAAAATATAATATGTACTGTTTTGACTGTAAGTACACAAATGTCATTTGTAAGCGTATCTACATTTGTAAGTCATTTGTAGGTATACCTATTACTGCTCTACTGATATGGTATATTCTGAACCATAAGTCTCAAGTCATAAAACAACCCGTAGATCATAATCAACTCATAACTTAAAATAACTTGTAGATCTGTCTATATTTTCCCCAATCTGCACGACTCACCGCAGTCTGCAGTTTTTGCCTGCAGTTACCAACACTTCCACCATTAAAAAAATTATAATTGTACATAGGAAACTTTAAAAAAAAATATGAGGAGTCAGTGGGAAAAACGATGAAAGTGAGTTTTTATAGGAACTGAGTAAATCGAATTTTAAATTTTAAAACCATTTTTTGACATTCCTAATGGGAATAAATTATTAATTCTTATAGGTACTGGTCTATTCGTGCATTAATATTATATTATGTGACTTATTATTACTAGTTTTCTTTAATATTAACAAAAATTATCTGAGTAAATATTCATACAATTGTTACTAAAAGCTGAAAAAATGATGAATAATACAAAGATTTACAGGGTAAATTATGTACATACCGTTGATTCAACAAGATTATTTTATCGAATACCTCACGATAAAAATGATAATTGCATAAATATGGCAGAGATTTTTAAACTACGGCCTGTGAACCCTAGAAATAGGGCCCATGGAACTTAAAAATGATGACAAACGTTTGTCATATAATAAACAAAATGTTTATTTTTTTATCTGTTTTCTTATGATCCACAGATTGTTTCCAAAAATACACACAGTTTGAACTGACCGAATTAGAGCAAAAATATTGATGCTTACGTACACTGCGTACACACAATATTATTGACAATAATTCGAATATCAACATTATCGTATGAAAGTTTTCTACATTCTCCCTTCCAGACGAATATTGGTATAGTTCCCAAAGAAGACGGCTTCAGACGAACTCCTTCCAAATCCTAGCCCCCCACCAATTTCCTTGTACATCACTCACACCATAAGATGTATAATTAAAAGTCGTGAGATAGGTAAATAAAAATATATAAATAATGATGTGAATGGCGCCTGTTATAGAATACTTGTCCTAAAATTGGACGTTAAACCATATTCTTACTTATTTGCATAAATAAATAAATTTATTTTCATAATACAAGGAAGTTGACAATGATACAATAATAAACCCTCCTCGTTCTTTCAGCTAAAGCGACTGACTTTCATCATTTTTTCCGCTTAGTCATTTCTTTTGGGCTCTATTACTCAACAAGTTATTCGTTTTATTCTTAACTTATTAGTACATATAAAAATACAGCGTAAGTTATATACGAAAATAGAATAACCCAAAATTTAAAAAAGAATGACTTTCATCGTTCTTCCCGCCGACTCCTCATATGCTTTTATTATAAAAACTACACATTTATAGTAGATAATAGATGAATTTATCCACTGTAGTGTATCCATCATAATAATATAACGTGTGTTGTTTACATACAGGCATACGCACATCCAGATATACCGGATGTTCCATAAGAAGTTGCTGAAAATAACCGACTGTTATTTTTTAATATAAGCAAATAAAGAAGTCTCAGTTGCATTTAATAGAGGAAGAAATGCAATTTTAAATAAACTCAAACATAATTTTAATTAAACATGGGTGAAATCAGTTTATTACATAAGACGTTCGTAAATGAACAGCATTTTACAGGAATTTGTGATCAGCAACAATGGTCGGTCAGTATTGCCCGAGGTGCAGAAATGCTTCAGGCAACATATTCATATGGCCAGGTAATATGTCTGTGTAGTCTGGTAATATATTCCATATTGTAACTACTGGCTAGTATGTTGTCGGTCCTAGAGCAAAAATATGCAAAAATTGCCCAACCATGTTAGTTCTTTGCTCTCATCTAGAGGAATAGTCAGTAGAGGATTAGAAAATACCAACCAAATTTTTTATCAAGAACGTCACAATCATGGTTACCAAAACCATCCAGTTTTCGACCGGAAAATACAGTTATGACAATTTTCCGCGCACGGTTCTCTATACGCGACTGAACAGGAAATTTCCGAACATTTGACAAATTTATAAGATGTCTTCCTTATTAGCCTGGTATGATTTAGTACAGTGGTTCGTAAAATGTGTTCCGCCTAAAGACTGGTGCCTCAAGAATACGAATGGTATTTTACGGGGAAGAAAATTAAAATGGGAAGGTAAGATTCCTTTTGTTACCCGTCATACTCATATATCTATGTTCACAACAAATGTTGATGTCCGGTCGTCGAAAATTGCAAGCTGAATCCAAATTTTTCAAGTAAATATTCAAAGCGGCTTTTGGATATCGTTAGATTTTGAAGGATTTTGTTCAAATAGGGTTTTGTGTATTGTGATTGTACACTCACGTGTATTGTGACTGAAAATTGCAAGGATATCGTTAGCTGAGTATTGGTTTGTATCAAGTCAACTGTACTACTACTGTGTCACATAGATCTCATGTATCTTGAGTTACGCAATCACCTACGAGTAACAACGTTTAAAGGATTCTACTCACTCCCTAGTATATAATATATTAACAATAAAATTAATTAATTTGTTACTAATAATGTATAATTCATCTATATTGTATTATTAAAATTTAATTTTAATTATATCCACAGACCAATGAACACTGTTATATTGTACTATTAGACAAAGCGTAAGGCCAGTTTCTAGGCATTTTTCTTGAAGCAAGAAACAGGGTGAGATGGGTGAGATTTAGGGAATATACTATAATGTCAATTTTTGACCAAATGCGACTATAATTATTGTAGGACATAATTTGTATACGTACGTATTTTGAAAATAAAACGAATACCACTTTTGTTACCATTGTTTGCTATCAGCCATTCTTTTGTTACGGACATGACATTTTCTCGCACTTTACACGCCTTCTCATAACGAAAAAGAATAGAAGTTATTTTTTTCTTATAAATTTTCAATACTAAGCAGATAGACAAATGTGTACACATAATATTTGTACCGAATATAAAATACCTAACATTATTAGTTTTAATGCTAGAGCTAATAAAGTTTGTGTTACGGACGTGACAAAAAGGTACACTTTTGTCGCGTTCGTAACACATCACTAGCATTAAAACTAATAATGTTATGTATTTTATATTCAGTACAAATATTGTGTACCCATTTGTCTATCTACTTAGTATTGAAAATTTATAAGAAAACAATTACTTCTATGTTTTGTTTCTTATGAGAAGGCGTGTAAATGTGCGTGAGAATGCCATGTCTGTAACTAAAGAATGGCTGTATATGTATCAGTTTGAATATTTTTGAATAATTAATTTTAAATGTCAGTAGATAACAAGTCGGGAGCGAACTAACCTACTTCCTTTTTTCAAGATAAGATTAAAATCTGACCGCGGGAGCGAACTAATATGCACCCTTTTTACTACAAGGTGTATGTTTCAAAAGAATGGCTGCAATATTATATTTTGACAATAATTATTTCAAAACGCTACTACGGATACAATCGGTTATTGCTTTGATTACTACATTATAGAATATTGTTAGGTCGGAATTTGGTCGTATCTGGTTGCCTCAATTATACATTTATATAATTAGTCTATATAATATAATATATGTGTAATGTTCATTGGTCTCTGATTCCATATTCCATATATTTTCAAATATAGTACTTCTATACGTTATTGATTCAATGCTGCAACGTTGAATTAATAACGCATAATAAAAATCAATTATCTCAGGTATTTGATAATGTCTGAGACAAACCTAATATTCAAATCAAGTTTTCTCAAAACAATCATATCTCAAATACGTGAAGATGGATGTGACAGGGCAGCATACTGCTCGATCATAATTGAATCGGCGAGTGCAGAAATCACATAAGTCACATTTTTGAAATTTTACAGGGGAACGAAAAAACAGTATACTGTTCCCAAAATATGAAATTGGGAAGAATTGTTCAACTCAAACTGTACATTCATATTATGGAAATGTGTTCAAAATATTATTTTCTCATTTTCAAATAAAGTTTTCTTTATAAAATAACAAAAATAAATTTGACTTATGTTATTTCTGCACTCAACAAATATTTTACACCACAACTTTTATTACATATACTTTTTTAATGACAAATTAATATACTTTTTTAATAATAAATAAGACAATAAGAAAATACAATATGTACAGACTAAATTTAATGTTAAAAATGACAGCTAAATAATAGAAAACCATCTCGTGAAGAAAGTGACAATTTTATCAGCGTTGAGAGCAGAAAGCACATGACAAGCAAAGACTTGTGTGCTTTCTGCACTTAATACTATTTACCAAGTCTTTACATTTTCAAAAATAAAACTCTGACCGATGTGGTTTCTTTACACAATGTCAGTTTATCTTAGATAAACTCATTGAGTGTAAAAAGTGAATTTTCAAATTTTATTGACTTATGTGGTTTCTGCACTCACCGATTCAATTGTTTTTAACGTATTTCCGAAATGTGGGCGGGCCATAATATTCAACAACTTCTTATGGAACATCCTATACACATAATATAGTACGATTACAATGTACAAATAGAACAAAACAAAATCTGTTACTAAAACTGATATTTCATTGTTTCTATTTATAAAAACAAATGAATACATAAATAAGATTAAATTAAAAATGATTATTATTAAATTAACAAATTGATGGGGTGCATGTCAAAACGGAAAAAATGTCATCATAGCTGGTAATAAGTTCAAATTAAATGAATAAAACGGATTTAAAAAAATTACACTCAAGTGTTTTAATTGATTTATTTCTTGAAATGTAACAACTGGCACATGACATGATGATTAATATTGATTTTTTTCGAATGTAGAAATAGATGCATCTATTTACTTAAATCGATTTGTCAATTATATATGCATCAGAATTTAGAATGTTCATTTTATTGTTGACTTTGAATATTTAAGATGACATTACATTCTAACTAATAAAATTTAATATGAAATTGTTTTTCATTTAATTTTAATTAAAAATATTAATTCAAATTACTATTTAACTTCGGGTTGACCTAATGACTCTAATGTTTAGGCAGCCACGTCTTTCGTCACGTAAGTTCGTCGCCAATCGGGAAATATATACGTCACTAATTAATAATTATTAATTATTACACCATTACTTACCTAAAAGTCTTTCATTACCTTCAATTCTGTGCTTTAAGACAGGGCTGAGTTAACAAGACGGGCAGGAAAGAATTAGGGTAAGTATTATTAGCCAACAATGATGTATTGAATCAAATTTTTGTTCTGGTAGTTGGTATGCCTTTTAGAGATAAAATTAACCCGTAAAATTTAGGGTTAAAGTGATACTTTTTGATATATGCGTATCTAAATCTTTTTTAAAATTTTAGTCATATTTATTACGCTTTTTTTAGTGCTTATATCTTCTAATCATGTTAAGAGACATAAATGCGTATTTTTTTCAAAAAATATAATCGTGTTAGAAAAATCTTCGTTATTTTTGCCAAAATTAAACAAATTTAAATATATACAGTAATTTTCAAATCCAGGATGATTTCTTCAGCCGGACACGTCTGATGCCTGAAAAAAGTTTTTTGCAAGAATTTTGTAAAAGACCGGGGCTATGAACGAAAAAATCACGTAAGATACGTTTTTGAACAATGTAAGCGGGTTTTCGAGAAAAAGTAATTTTTGTGATCGGAAATTCGGTTTGTTATATGCAAAATACTGCGACAGGGATATTCTGTCTATCTATTGAATTTTGATATTCAATTCATGTTCTTTTTTTTTATTTTACCAATAACTTTTTCCAATATTTCACATAACTTGGTAAAACAATTTGCAACTGGAACACAATCCATATAATATGAACACATCTACATATTATCATATATTGGAAATAGCAAATTGTGTCATATATCTATTATGTTAATGCAGTCACTTAATACTCACCGACTTTAAATTGCATATATACGATTTACATTTAACACATACTTCGCATATTATATGATATGCGCACCTTTTACGTTCTAACATGTATGCATCTATGAAATAGTTTTCTTCGCTGATCCAATTGATTTTTGAATATTTTTCTATAAATCCGCGGTAAAATTGTCGCATATAAACAACATACCTATCGATTCGTTTATATGTATATAATTCAGTTTTGAATGTTATTTGTTCCAAATACTTTTATGAAATTGACTACATTGGTTGTCGTCATGTTGCAGTTGTTATAGAGCTAAAATTTTTTATTACTTTATTGTTTCCCGGGGTTGTTAAGTTCACTCGTACTTGACATAAACAGTTTTTGTTTGTAACTGAATATAGTTTTAAACAAAATTGCATTTTAAATTTTTGGTTTTTTTTTACAAGTGATTTATTTGTAGTCAACATAATGGCTAGAATTCTCGTATGAAAAGTTGAAGCCAAAAGAAAATTCGCAATTCTGATGAAATTTCTCTAGTGAAGTTTTTTCAAAAAATATGGAAGACAATAAAACTTTAAATTATAATAATAATAAAAATTTGGGGGACAGGTCTACCCACACTGTCAACTTCCCATTGGGTGTCCTTAAAGACTAGAGACTACTGTACATAAATAATTCTTTTTCCATTTCGGGCAACTTCTCCTTTGGGCCCCCGATAGAGGCTTTGCCCCTTGCAGCATACCGAGGGCTTCGCTTTCTGTACCTAAGGGTTGGGGCTCCACCCTTATCAAACAAATGATAACATCATTTTTTTGTTCTCAAGATATGCGAGACAAAATATATTTCAAAAACAGTTTCTTATTTCGTTTTTTTTTATATTTTATAATAATATACTAGTATTTTTAACATCAAGGAAGGTTCTTAGGCCATTATATAATAATGTTATGGTAAAAAATCCATATATTCTATGTTATCTTAATAAAGTTCTCGAGATATGCGAGACGAAAAAAAAATTCACGAACGAACGAATTAACGAACGCACGCACAGACATCACGCTAAAAACGATGGATTCGCATTCTAGTTACCTTGAAACGTGAAAATATGTCAAAATTAGCGATTCGTAAAATCGGACCCATTACAATAACTTCCTATGGGAAGTTAATAATACTTTATTGTATATCTAAAGCCGAAAGGCTTATTACAATGGTTGGCTAAAGTTGATTATTCATACGATTTTCCTTAAGAAAAGAAGAAAAAAAATGAAATAAAGAAAAGAAAACAAAACAAAAAAAACAACAAAAAACAGACATTCATATACCACACATTCACACCGGTCACCAAGCGATCATCGCTCGCAGCACAACAGTTGAGGCTCTTACAAGTATTCGCTTAAATCGTGTTTACTAATAAAGGTTCGGATTCCAAACTTAAATTATTCGTTGATTATAAAAGATCTGGTTCGTAGTATACTTACTATCAAATAATAAATGTCATTGAGTTGACAAGTGTTTGAGATATTTAAAATAATCTGGCAATAATTTTCAAGGTTTAAAGATGGTGAATTCACTAGATACTTATTAAAATAGGTTCTCCTCGCATATTCATAAATAGGGCATTCGACCAATGTATGGTACAACGATTCATTTCTTTGTAGGTTGCATATAGTGCAAATATCATTCGGGTCTATTACGTTACGGTTGTTAGCTGTGCGCAGCTGGTATGCAATTCTTAGTTTATTTATAGGAACATAAAAATTTAGGATGGATCCGCTGTCCAAACGGCTGTATATAGAGGTGTATCTAGAGCTTTGTTTGCGTAATATTGCTCAATATCATTAATGAAGTTATTTATATTTCGTTTAATTTCACTAGCATTTTGATTTGACCATAATTGTTCTTTGTTAACAACAGAGAAAAAATTTTTCAATTGTGACGACCAATTATATTTTGGTATATTAAACTCAGAACTACTTAACGATAGTAGGCGGTTATAACATATGCGAGGTAGTCTATTAGAATCCATATCCAGCAACTTACATAACAATTTCAACGCTCAGCGGACAACAAGTATAATAACTTTGATTAGATTAAACTCCTTGCGAACTACATATCCTGGTGTGGAAGTATTTAGATAATTAATACAATGACTTGAAGAACTTTGCTTGCGATTTTTCAATTATATCTGGGTAATTTAAAGCCCATACTTCAGAGCAATATAGAACACACTCAAAATAGTTGATTGGTATATCTGATATCTAGAGTTATGGGATTTCATCCTTGATTTCACCATTATTGTTTTTGCGCTGGTCATTGCAGAATTAGTTTTAGAAGTCATATGATTACTTACATTTAGAAATAGTCCCGAGCTACTAAAGATAATACCTAAGTATTCAAACCGGCTAACAATTTGTAAATTGACCGAGTTATAAGTAAAAATCAAATTAGAAGAAATTTTTCCGGAACGTCTCAATATCATAATTTTTGATTTGTCCGTACGTTAAAAACTTTAAATTGAAAAATACTACATACGTTTTAAAAGACCTATCCACCTGTACAGAATACTCGGTAAGACTGAAGACTTAGGAAAATTAATAAAAATTTTCTTTGATAGCCTGAGCGTTTTGTTATATTCGATGTTCACTATCCCGAGATTTCTATAGTCTGTCTATCTGTGATGGTGAATCTCTGATACAGCAGAGCTCTCACAATCAGTCAGTACAAGAAAATTTACGCCCATTTCCACCCCTCCAACCTTCCGTTTATTTAGCGCCAGTTTAATCTATACAAACAGATAGTTTTCGAAATATCTTTATAAGTATAATAGATTAGCTCTGCGACTCGTTTTAAGTTTAGTCATCTTGTAGACTTCAGCAAAATATAGTTTTTAAATTCCATAATGACACAGTTTGAATCGATTCCCTTTTTTAGAGAACCTCTAAACATTGTGATCAATAAATTAGAATTTTAAGACTAAATCTACCAAATGTAATTACATGGCTGTTTTTAAAATTCAATTTAATTTTTCGACTTTTCTAGCAGGTACCTACACACACGTATTTATGTATGTAAAAAAATTAAGTAAATATATTTTGATTACTAAGTAATTTTTTATAGCTATTAAATATTAAGAAATTCCGTCTCATATCAAATTTTGATAAGTACTATTAATAATCTACAGCAGTGTTTTTCAACCTTTTTCATGGCGCGACCCCCTTAGTATGGAAAAATATTTCGCGACCCCCTACCCACCGCTATTACTAACTTTTATTTTTTTATGTTATAAATATCGAATCCGTTCATGATTATTGATTATTTTCATAGTTAGGTATCGATTAAATACATAATTAAGAACTTGAAACAGGCATATTTTTATATCGACATCGAAATTGACGACTTATAGTAGCTTCTGAACGCGCGCGTGGCGTAAAAAGTGACATGCGCACGCGCGACTGTCGTCGGCGTTTAACACTTCCGAGCGTAATCCATTTGAATTCCTTGAATTGTAAACTCGCGTTAGTGTTTAAATTTATAGAATTGCCTTGTTGTTTGTTTAGTAGTTGCTCACTGTGTTTTATTGTCTAATATTCAAAATTCTGTGCTCATTGTAATTACTGAAAATGTATAAGTTTCTGGAAACATATGCACAACCGCCAACTTGTTTCAGTGAGAGTAATAAAACAAAACTAAAGAAAAAATGTCTATGTGACGACAATTATTTAAAGTTCGGATTTACTGTTATTAAAAATAAGCCGCAATTTTGAAACTTTATCACGCGAAAGTATGAAACTGTCACATTAATGTAATCATTAATTAACTTTCTCTTTATTAAATATTATATATTGAACTAGAGTGGTTTTATTTTTAAAGTAACCGTGACCCTCTCAAAAAGGCTTCGCGACCCCAAGGGGGTCGCTACCCACAGGTTGAAAAACACTGATCTACAGTGATTATAATTTGGGAGTAACACCATAATAATTCCGGAATCAACTTTCCATTTTTTTCCTTAAAATGGCGGTATTTGATTTGAAAATATAGCTTATGCAAACTAAAACTGTTTACGATCAAACCTAGAAAATTAAAAAGTTATCTCAAAATCGTATAACGACATGACTGAAAACTTGATAGTCTAAGATGATCGAATAAGTCAATGACATTATAGAAACTGCCTATTGAATTTTGGACTTATAGAATATTGTCAGTCTGAAAATCAATTTTTCCTTTTCGCTATCTAGCGATTGCTTGTTTGTATTACCTCCCCTCCCCTATTTCCAACCAAAAATTTAGTAGCACCAACAAAATTCGATAAGCTTATTAAAAAGAAAAGCTTGCATGTCTAAAAAAATTAATAGGATAATATGCCGGGAAATTCACACATCCGAGATTCTATCGAAACTTTTAAAATTAAAATAAAGCTCTTTTATTAAAATGCTTCTCAAAATAATCTTTAAATAATAAAATGATCCTAATAATCGTAAAAGATGCATCATCTTCAAAATAATGCACCCGTATACCACACATTACATTACACAAGTAGGTGCATACTGTCTTATGCATGCTAGAAAATTTTATTTACAGATTATAATGTTGTTGTTGTTTATGCA
The DNA here is from genome assembly GCA_035578155.1 of Brachynemurus nebulosus. Classification (NCBI taxonomy): domain Eukaryota; kingdom Metazoa; phylum Arthropoda; class Insecta; order Neuroptera; family Myrmeleontidae; genus Brachynemurus; species Brachynemurus nebulosus. Next base: position 42,586,248 of record JAPWDM010000001.1, on the reverse strand, counting down.
TTATTTTCTTTCAACTCTGCACAATAAACTAATTCTGTGTAGTTTATCATACATATACGATACTCTATATTTCTCTCCGTATTTGTGGCGCTCATATAGAATTCTTGAAACATCTTCATACAGCTAGGTATATAGCTAAGTATGTAGCATACAAACAATACTATAGCAGTAGTATTGCACTAAAATACTGCAGTACAATGTAGGTATATGGGAGGAAAAAGAGGGATTTACACGTAAGAAAATGTACAATTCAATCCTTCCATTTGCCTGCCATTTTTCCTGGTATCGTCGAAAAGCACTTTTCTATTATTGTGTAATGTATACATGGTGTATGGAAATATATGGAGACGATTCTTAGAAAAACATGGTGCACATTTAACAAAAATGTTTTGAATAAGGATTGCATTCAATATTGATTAGTGCCAACTTTTTAGAAATACTTCTCACTGAGCTTTGGATTATTACCATGAATTTGCACTGAAAGAGTTTTGAGATTGGACAATTATGTTGTGAATGGGGACCAGTGAACAAACATTTTTTGAAGCTATTTTAACCAGAGCTGTGAAGAGAAATAGCAGGCCCTGAGAAAAAATCCTAGGACATGTCCGATCATTCCTGCAAAAAATAAAAACCCTTGAGAGGTGCCGGAACACCGTTCCATCGCGTTCCTTATGAAATTAAGTCCTGGTTTGTGAGATTTTAATAGATTGGAGGTGAGTTTTCGATTTTATCAAAAAAAAATATAAAAATTCAATTTGCAAAATATGAATAAAACAACAATTTTGGCAACTTCAACATCTGTATAAGTACTTGTTTGAGAAACGAAAAGTTGGATGAAATAAAGTTATGACTAGCTAAATATTTCATCGTCCTCTTTCTGAAATTGAAATTTTTGAGTTTAAAAAACGACCAATAACAAGGACTGTCTTAAAATCATCATGGGCCACTTTTGCATAAGAGCTAAAACCAAAATAAATAAACTGAATATTTTAAATTTTATTGTCGCTACATTAGACTATTAGAGTAGGTATACTCCTTTTAAAAGGAGGTGGATAAATTCGATCGCTTTACGTTAAATGTTTATACCTTGGTAAATCCAAGTGATGACGCAAGTGTTAGACACATTTGAACATGCGTCAGGAGTTTCGTTCGTTGACTTTTGCTCATAAAACTACCTATTTGGTTTTGTAGCATTTTAATGCCCTCAGTGAGCCAAAATTAATAAATGTTTATTGGCAAATGTATTAACTATTTGAGAAAAAAAATGTCATAATACATATAGTGCAGTGCCTCGCATTAAAATATAATCATTGAAGGTCCAAAAAGATGATGAAATTGGCAAAAAATCAAGAAGATGCTCTCTTTGACGGGTTATTTATATATAACTGGCTGTAATAGTTTTAAGAAAAATATCATTATAGAGCTGAACTTCAACTGGATATAGCTAGAACAATCGCTTGAATAAAATCTTTTAATTTTTATGGTTATCTTACGTAGAAAATGACCAATTTTTACTCAACTTCTTTTAAATCTTAAACTTTTGTAGGCCCTTTATACGATCTTAGGCTCTAGAAACAGTGCCTACTTTGCTTATTGTATAATAAGACGCTTCTGTCGATAGCTCTGTCAAAAGCAACAGAATCTACCGGGATAGTTTTAATCAATTTGGAACAGATAACTGATTTCAGTCGTAAAAGTATTGAAACTGCTTCTGATATTAAGATGACCGGCACTTTTTACAGCCACAGCTAATCTTATATCAGAAATGAAAAATACGCTGCCAATAGGGTGGGCACACAGCTTCCTCGTAGTCGTAAAAGGCTTTAAAACAGTATTCTACCAAATATACATATTATATACCGTGAAGTTATATTTTCGCCTTGAAGTTTATAAAAAACTGTTGTAACTCAAAAGACTTAAAGGCTAAATTATAAAATAATAGCAAAAATATTTTAGAAACTAACCCCCAATATACCCTAAAAATTTGAGCGAGATAGGACTAGCAGTAAATAAGATATTGACATTTAATGGGACTTCATGGTAGCGGCGTAGCTACCGTTACTCCGATTTCGATTAAATTCATAGGGGACCATATAGGAACCAAACTACATAATTTCTGAAAATTTCATAAAAAAGAATTGAGTAGTTCCGAAGTTATGCCACTTGGTGCAATTTTGGAATGACATGGTAGCGGCGTTGCTACCGTTACTCCGATTTTGATTAAATTCATAGGGGACCATCGCGGAGCCAAACTGCATAATTTCTGAAAATTTCATTAAAAACAATCGAATATTTCGGGAGTTATGCCACTTGGTGCAAAATTGGAGACACACAGACGGACAGACAGACGGACAGCCCAAACCAAAATTGTTCAGGAAGCTCTAAAACGTAAAATGTGCGTAAAAAATTTGATTTTGGAGAGAAAAAATTTTTTATTTTTCAAAAGTGATCACAATGCTTCCGCTACTTTAGTAGTCTCGGAAGCAATATAATACCAAAACATATATAATTAGTCGAAGACTTAAAAACTTAAAAGGTAGGAATCTTACAGAATTAGGGTTACTTTTAATATGAAAGTAATAAAAATTGTGGTTATAATTTTTTTTCATTTAACAAGAAAACAATGGTTTAAATTTTAAGAGACACCCAGTTTAGTTATAATACTAAATAAGAAATTTTTGTAACTATATAACATATTCTAACATTAAATTCGCAAACAACTTCAAACGTATCAAATATGATATGTAGTATGATTGCATATCATAAATATACTACACTGTCTTCCACAAAGTTTTCCTGTGTTTTTCTTTTTTTCGAAATTGTTGTTAAAAATAAAATAATAAATTGCAAATTTTTATTATTAACTAGAAAAAATTACATATTTTTATTAAATGTTTTATACTCGAACAAAACACTTAACGAAACTGGGTTAGTTACGAAAATGTTTCTACCAACAAAAAATTTATTACCCTGGTTTTTTATGTGTTATTACCCAAAAATATTTTATGTGCACAAGTTTATTGGTCCATTGCAACTGCATTCGCAGTTCAACGCGTATACAACTACAAAAGTTACAGAAATGTTTCCTCACTGTGAACTTTTCTAATTCAACAATTTTATTAGATTTTACACTTATGTTTGTAATGAACTCGAATTTTAAAAAATGTATGTCGATAACATTAAAAGGATCATAATTTCAAAAGTTGAACAAGCAAATGCATTTATTTAGTTAATTGAATAAATTTTGAAATATTTTGTCCCAATTGAACACTTTTAATGTTATTCTTATTTTAAAAAGTTTTATCGTGTATGTGTGCACTCTAATTTTTTGATTGCTTGTTCTCTTACATTACCTACTGATCAGTTAGATCATATAAGAAAATATCAAACTTGTATAACATTCATTCATTAATGTAATTTTACTTTAGAAATATGAAATTTTATTCACGCTTTTTAATCAACAAAATGAGTTCAGGGATGATTTAGTGTTGGCTAATAAGTACAACCTTTGGTTATAATTATCATTTTTCATCGACTGAAATATTGATCTTAGTTTGTTTTCTCTTTGGATAACATCGTCCTACCTAGAACCGGATTAACTAGTCCTATATCTAATTGTTAAAAAATATAATTGCTCCGAATATCAATTATTTCTCTTTTGCAGGATTTAATTCCTCTTGGGGTTAGCTAAGTAACTACCTACTTTTCTTTTAAGCGAATTTCAAAAAAGCGCAACTACAAATCCAAGGAACTTTCTGGTGGAGTTGAGCTGTGTGCCTATATGTACTAAACGTTTTCAATATCTGTTTGGCTAATTCATTTTGTTTTTTACACAGTATTTCAAATAAACTTCAGCTTAATTTTCATCTAGTATCAACTAAACGATTAATTCCATATTTACTTTAACTAACAATTTATTTTCTAAATTAGACCAGTGTTTTGAACATCATTTGTTCATCTTCTGAATTCTGACAGGCTTTTTCTGAAGATGAATAACTAATGTTCGCACAATTTCGAAAATAAAGTGGCATTTTTAGAAGTAAAATATTTTTCTTATTATTTTCAGATATGGAATATTATAAAGTAATACTCGAATCCAATTAGTATTATTCACCTACTTCTGCCCCATACCTTGGACATACCATGTTACTTATTTGAGTGTATACTCACAATGGATGCTCGGCTAACTCGGTAGAGTAAAGGGGGAGGGGGTAAATCCTACAGTAAACAGTAAACTAAACTAAATCTAACCTAGTAAAGGGCGCCACCACATTTTCACTGAGGTTCCAGAATGTAGAAAAGTCTATAAGTTGTCACACTCCAACTATCCGTACCTCGATTCATACGTTGACGTCAGAGCTGAAAGTAATTATAAATAACAAGAACAAAAGCAATTAGTGAATAATTACTAGTATTATTTAAATGGAATATGATTCGTATACAACGTGAAAGTGTAAATTTAATAGCCTTTAATATAGGCTATTGACTATGTACAAAAAAACAGGGGGAAAAGGAACTAATTCGTAACAGGTGTTTTATTGTTTCATATGTTCAGTTGTACCCCAAAGATGATAAATTCACAAAGTGCTATTAAATTTAGGCGTGGGTTTTTACGAACGGCGTAAGCTTATTGACAGAATGGGGACCGATAATAATACCGATAATGGGGACCATTCCCGTCAGAATGGGGACCGATAAAAATATTTTCGATAAAAACCGGCTGAGATACAGTCGCTCAAAGTTACCTACTTTTTTACAATTTTATTACTTTTGACTTTTATACCATGTTATTTGTAATTTTTACACGCAAAAATTATTTTTATTCAGTACAAAAATTATTTCTGCTTTATCAGAGGTAACGATAAAAGTATATGCTAAAAATTTTGATATTCATATGATCTTAGGTATTGAAAAAAAACTTTAATATTGTTAATAGTTTATAGTTCTAATTTTTTTTTTAAAATTACATGTAGGGTAAAAGCCCCCATTACGGAACACTATTTTAGGTATGTGATTAAAGTAGCTTATAAAAATTAATAAACAAATGAAACATCCTTTTTTTTCTTAATAAATATGAAACCAAGTTTTTTTAATCCATTGAATATGTTTTGAAGGAAATATAACCGAAAAATTTTGATTTGTTAATGTTTTCCTTTGTAAAATGTTGACACGTATAAAAAAAACGGGCAGAATATATTAACACCTTTAAAAAATCAACATAGACACCTAAAAAAGAACACGTATGTTACGTACTTGGCATACAGTGCCATCTTTTGATGTATACTCAACTATAGTTCTGTTTGATATCTACAAAGTGAACAGCACTTGGTTTCATATGTTTAGTAATTATTTAAAATTGCGAGACACAAAGCGACATCTTTTGATGTATCTATATAAGTATATATATAATAGTTTTTTTGAATGTAGGCAGAGGTTTAAGTAACGGATAAATACGTACATAATAATATACAGTTTTTACTCAAGTATTTTATTAAGTGAAGTAGAGTGGAAAATTTTTTTTTTCTTTTTGGATGTTTTTAATTTTTTTTTCTCTAATTGTATAATTAAATCAAAAAAGAATTTCGCACTTTCATGGGGCAAAATTAAAAGTATTAGAAAAAATATTCAGATTAAAAAACTTTTTTTTATTGTTTTAATGCTAAATTACATGTCAAAATGTTTAAATAATTAAAAAGTTGATTTAAAAAAGAAAAAAATTTTCGCGTTGCAATTTAATTGATTATAAATTAAATATAAATTAGTTATAAATTCAAACCGGGCATCATTACCCGACAAAGTGGCATTTTTTTTTCAAATTCATTTAAGAAGGAAAAAAACACAAAAATATTGTGGCCGAATCCTTTTTTAAAATTAACTGCAATTTTTAATTATTAGTTTAAAAAAACAAAAAAATTAAATGAAGCATTTACGCAATTTAACAGGGACAGTCATCCCTGATTTAAGGCAACAGAATTATAATTTACACAAAACTGAAGCAGCTTTGTGATGGTTAGCGACTATTGAAATTGTTATAAATAAAATTATTCGTTTTACATTATTTGCTTTAATTTTGTTTATTTTTTCTTCTTATTTGCGTATTTTTTCTGTTTCTTTTAATTTTCTTTTCTTCACGAGCATTTCTTGCTGCTACTTGTTTTTTTGCGAATTCTTCTTTTTCATGTTTTTTATTTTTATAGTATGAAATTCATTGTAAACCATTAACAACCGAAAGAAGTTTTTCTTTTTTTCTTGTGTTGCCTTTTGGGTTAGTTGGTTCTGGCCAGAATAGAATTTTTTTAAATGGAAAAGGTATTGTGGTTGAATGTGATTCTTTAAGCCTACGCAGCTTTTTATTTTCACAATCTGTTTTCAAAGGATTTAATTCCTCAATCTGGCATTCAATATTAGCATTACTGCTAGAACAAGAACTGTTAACAGTTGATACATCGGTCAAAATATTTTCTTGTGAAAATTCCTCACAGGTTTCCATTAAATTTTCTTCTGAACTTTGTTCGAAACTATTTTCTGGTAGAATTTCATTAGAGGTATCTCTGTATCAGTTAACACGTCATTCTGTAAGTTTAAATAATTAGAAATGTATCCATTTTCACTATATTAACCATATGATAGGATAAATGACTTACCAAAATATCAAGTTTATTTCCAGTATTAATTTGACTAGCGAAAGAAACAGCAGCCCCATGTTTCAAATCCTCTTGGATAGGAACAATACATGGGGTTTCAGTACCTGCCCCATTAAAATTTTCAACAGAAAAATAATTCTTGGAAACTTTTTGCCAAAATTCAAACAACCCCTTATTTTTTTCAGAACCATCGTATTGGGATCTGTCGAATGATGGTATGACATCTTGTGTTGAAAAATCAGACTATTCTTAAAGTGCACTTGCTCAAATGTCATTTATGAGCTGAATTTTGTAGATCTAAAAATACATACAATTGATTTAATTTTTCCATTCATTTACAGTTCTCCAGTTATTTTATGATGTTTGCTATTTAAATTTGACGTTTGCATACTCTAAATTGTAATATTCGTTAACTCATTCACGCATTTTTTCATATTTTAACCACATTTTAACTGTTTTACAGATGTAAAATTTTCTCTCCTTCAACAAAATTCCTTTGCTTCGGATTTGTGTCACCCCAAATACAAACAGTTCTAATATTTATCATTTTTAGCGAATTTCCAAAACTGGAAATTCAGCTTTTACGCCAGGTGTCATGGTGCGACCTAAGCCCGGGACCATATCAGAAATATGTTTTGAGGTCCCTAGAATACGAAAATGATATTCACTAAAATTTATATATATATATATATATATATATATATATATATATATATATATATATATATATATATATATATATATATATATATATATATATATATATATATGTATCCGCGCGATAACTCTCGAACGAAACGTTTAATGCTTATGAAATTTTGTGTGCGAATTCGATTTTCCAAATCGTTGGATGAGTTCGTTAGCCAGACACGTCGGATGCCCAGAAGTAGGTTTTCCGGGCGTTTTTTGTCAACAAAATGAGTTTTTTGCCAGAATTAAGCAATTTTTCAAATTTTTTTTTACACCAAGCGTTAGTAAAAGGTAAAATGCATAAAAAATGTTTTTATACCGTTGCTCTAAATTATTTACTTTTCGAGAAAAACTAGGAAATATGTCGTTCTCCATTTCACTCGCACTCGCATTCTTTTTTTTTCTGTCTCATTTTTTGCGAGCTAAATTCGAAAAAAACCGCTTTATAAGTAGCGTGTCACGATTTTTTTAATCCAATTTAACGATTCGGCTATATTCTATTTCTCTGTCAGTTAAATGTTTTTATAATGTATCTCTGTTCCATTTTTTTTTGACAAGAAAACTCCCGACGATATCTGTTATGTGATATGATCAGAATTTAGATTATATTTACACCTTCCTAAAATTAATAAGAGTTTGCTTCAATCGTATAAAAATTACGTTAAATCATATTCAAACAATAATATTTTTACGTAATTTTCTATCCAATTGACAATACAGTTATGATTAGAATTGTATAATCAGAGCATTCTAATATTAAATAATTTTGCACATTCAATTTTTTTTTTTTAACAAAGAACAATTTTTTTAAATTTTGACACATTCTTTTATGAAATTTCGATTAAGAAATATTAAAAAATTTTAAAGTGAATCATTTAAAAAGAGTTAAAAATAAATTAAAAAGGAAACATTTCTCTATTTTAACATATTTGTAAAGAAAATTTTACAGTTTACTTACAGTTTTTTGAAAAAATGTAATAACATTTTTACATACAATAAAGATTATATTTGAACGGTAGGAAATCCACAAATTTTTTTTTATTTCTTTAATTAATTATTAAATTTGGTTTTAGAAGAAAATCTTCGTCTAATTCGCTCCAAGTCGAAAGTATAGCCACTAATAAGGGCATTCCACTGTTAAAATAAATGGAAAATATATTGAAATTTATTTAATGAAAGCCATTCATACACATTTTTAAAATATCCTTTTGAATTATATAACAAATAAAATCTGTGTAAAAAAATCTAATTGACGTGTTTTTTCTCAATTTGCTAATATTAAGTAAGGCTCGTTAATTAGGGAGTGATTGTGTCAAAATTTTAATATAAAATATGGTAATTTTAACCCTCTTTAAAAGAACATTTCGATTTTAACAATAAAAAAATTTTAAAAAGTGTTTTCGTTTTTCCCGGATTACCAAAAACTGTTCATAGGCATATCTGTGACTAAAGTTGCCTCCCTTTCTTAAGAAAATAAAGTATTTTTAAAATTTTGTGCAAAAGAATAAAACACAATTAACGAAAAAAAAGTACGCGTTTCCATATTTTTAAGATTTTGTAGTACAAGAAAATCCTTATAAATTCATCAGATCTGTAATTGCATTTACTAGCTTTTAGGCAATTTAATAAACAGTATCGTTTTGATTTTTTAAACTCATTTAAGACATTTATTGTTAGTGAGACATATTTGAATTATTTTCCTAACTAATAAATTAAATTCTGTAGACTGATGTTTTTGTAGATAAAAAAAATTCTAGGTAACGTCTGTATGAGACAAAAGTCTGAAAATGAACGTAGAATCTCACTGTTATTAATTATTATGTCTTAGTCTTTTGAAAAATTATTTTTTGAACTAAAATAAGAATAGGAGGAATATAAACTTAGGGGTAAACGACAGGAGTATATAAACTTTATTTTAGATTCTACGTTTATTTTTACAGAAAATCATCAAGTACCTATTATTTCTTTTTTGAATGTATAAATAAATACAAAAAGTTCGAAATTATTTTATATTAGAATTTCAATTTTGGTCGACCCTACGGGTTGTCCCCATTTACTCTTTTCTCGTCTTTTTTGACCCCAATTTTTCATAGAGAAGAAATTATACGATTTTTGTTAATTTTTCAAAAACCACCGATATTTTTAAATTTTTTTGGATACTGCTGATAAAGTGACCATCTTCGCGTAAATTTTTAATATATTAAAGATTAGGTACTCATAAAATAAATACAAAAAAATACGGTGTGAAGTCTGAATGCGTACCTATTCATCCTTGTCTACGGTAGCACATTTTTTATTGACATAAATATCAGAAACGCAGGAAAAGAGACCAGGAATCAACATAGAAGTGGATTATGGTACGATATATTTTCTGAAAAAAGTGCTTAGGACCAAAGTTACAGAGTTCAAAGTGATGCACTTGATGATGACTTTGAAGTTGACCTTGAGGTCAATTTCCAAAGTCATTTGAAAATCATTTAATATTTTTCAAAAGGAGTAGTTTACTTTTCATCCCTAAATGGTTCAAAGTATATTCGAACGAATTTCACATGCAAGATAGAAAATAAGTGATCAAGAAGTAATTTTGAAAAATACTTGCTCAATCGCAATCGGAAAAATAATAGTTAATCATATGTTCAATTGAATTCCTAATATGATAACTATAGAGTAGCAATAAAAATTTTAAAAAATTTTGAAAATTTCTAATATAACATAAAGTTAATGTTTAACTTACAATTGGAGTGATATTAAATCTTTTCTTAACTTTACTTCTAAAATTACTTACAAAAATGTTTTCTTCTAATTTTTCCTATAAATTTGCGCCTATTTTTCCATTTCGTCAGGTTTTTATTTTTTTTATTTTAGAAAAATAACGCAACAAATCAATTTTGAAGATAGATTGAGTCAATACATGAAATTACTGCTTATAGGTACAGGATAGGTCACTATCAAGTGCATCGCTTTAAATTCTACAAATTTGGTACTCAGCCCTTTTTTCAGAAAATATGTCGTTTCAAAAATATTTAGCTATAACTGTTTTCATCTACAGAGGTTGAATGGTGTTTTCTAACCCTAAAAAGCGTATTTAGCCGAAATAAAAAAAAACACGTATTTAATATTTTTCGCTGTTTAATAAGTATGTTAAGTTTCATTCAAATTGGCGAGTATTAGTTGGGTAGTGTTATTTGTCAGAATGTTTTGTCGATCTAGTTTTTTCAATATTTCTTTGCTCGTTTTCAGAATTTGTATTTTAAATTCTACGGACAAATAACTCATTCTTTTCTTCGATTTGAGTAACTTTTATTTGCTGATGTTGACCATTAATTGATCGAAACATATCAAATATTTTTCAATGAGTTTTTAGCGAATGTCGAAAATTTTGAAAATTTTTTCACCGTTAGTAAGTTAAAGTATTTGAATTCATTAAGTAATTAAATGATGTCCACAAGAACCTTACGGACTACCATAAGTTATATGAGATCCCTAGGACCCGTTTTTTACTGTTAGGATAAACTTTTTACTAAAATTATTTTAGATGAATAAAGGTTATGTTGTATGATTTCCGCCAGGGTTTACTGTTCCCATTATTGTAAAAAATAAACTAACCGACCGATTTTGAAAATTTTTTCACTGTTAGAGAACTAAATTATTTTAGATGGATACAACTATGCTGCACAAAGTCCGTTCGGGTTCTTGGGTCCCAAAAATATCAAAACTAATTACCCAGCCGATTTAAAAAAATCTTTTACTCTTAGAAAGCTAAACTATTTTAAATAGGTACAGTTCTTAGATGAGATCCGCCAGTCCCCAAAATTTGGAAATTCGCTATGTTATGCAGATGCTGCGACAGGGGTTTTTTTAATATAGCACTGATTACTATATATAAAACTAATGTTTATGCACTTTTTTGTCAACCATTTTTCTGAAGCTCCACTCATTTGACAGATCCCAATACACCAGTCGCTATTGATTTATTAAAAAGAGTGAGTGTCTCTTTTTCTATATTTTGTTCTATAATAAATTTAATGCGGCTGTCAATGCTATCACTTTTATTTTCCGTTAATTCTTCATTAATATCTATGCAGAAAATTAATGAAGTCCACAGGCTTCAAAACATTTTTAAAATTCTTTCTTGAAGTTTAACTAGATTTATTGATCTATAAAAGATAATACAAAATAATAATCAAATTAGTATTACAAAATAAGTGAAAACAAATTACCTATAAAAGATAATTAAATTACAAGTTAAACGTACAACAATATTTTAAATCTGTTAAATTCAAAATAAATATTTAAACATCAGAAATAAAACAAAAACACAAGCACCTTAGATTAACATTAATTGTAAATACAAATTTACAATTTACATCTCCCCTCTTCCAGTCACATTTTCAGCTGGAAAAGGTGACAATTTTTTTTATATGAAAATAATTAGATTCTTTGCGCTTCTTCCCGCAATCAATTTCATAAAACAGTGGCGAAATTTTTCTTAGAATACGGAATGGTCCTATCCTAATCTTATCAGTTTTATTTCTGTTTAATTTATTTCCATTTTCTATGTATACTAAGTCATTGACATTAAATTCATAATTTTTACGATTTTTATCTATTCTATTTTTATTTGTTTCAAAATTTTTCATGGAGTTTTTGTAAGCCATTTGTCTATCTTTATATAAGTCGTTTTCATATACTATTTCAGGAGGATAAATATTAGACTCTTTACCAAACAATAAATAGGTTGATTCAAATTTTGTTACACTGTGAGTAGTTTTATTATATTCAGCCACACAGTCTTCTGCAATTTTTGTCCATGCTCTACTGTCGCCATCATTTTTCTTACAACGTATTCTATTAACAAGAGTTTGATTTAATCGTTCATTCAATCCATTTGAATCTGGACAGTCAATACATGTGAAAACTGGTGTAATATTCATTTTCTTTAGATAATTTTTTAATTCATTAGAATTAATACCAGAATATTGGTCTGCGAGAATAATTTTAATAGAATTCTTTTTTGCAATAGGGTCAATTAATTTGATATAGTCTTTTGCCGATTGGTCTTTTGTTGTTGAAATCCATGCATATCTAGAGAAGTGATTAACTAAAATATGCATGTACTTTTTTAACGATTTGTTGCCAGAAAATCCCCCAACTGTATCTATTGACATAATTTCAAATGGTTCTTTTGCTGGACCAAGTTTTGACATTAGTCCAAATAATCGCACTCGTCTTGTTTTATTTTACATACATACTGTGCAGTTTTTACAGAAATCACTTACTAGTTTATTCAAATTTTTGAAGCAGTAATAAGGTCTTATTTTGGCACTTAAATGACCAGCACCAATGTGACCATAATATTGATATATTTTTTTTATTAATTTTTTTCCAAAATCAACTGAAACAAATATACTTTTTCTATCTTTTAATTTTTTAAATGTGATATTTTGATGTTTTTCTGTTTTTTTAGCTCTTTTTAATTCTTTTTCATTATATTTCTGATCTTAAATAATTTCTTTTAATTGAATCAAATTGACTACTTTTAGAATATCTTCGTCTTCAAAGTTTTCTAATACCGGGTTTCTTGATAAAGAATCAGCCAAAACATTTTCTTTACTAGGCTTATATATAATTTTGAAATTATATTGGGATAAATAATAAACTAAATCACCTAGTAATTCATCAGTTCTTGCTTTTATTTTTAGATTTTCTAATGGTTTATGATCAGAACAAATTTGAAATTTTCGGCCAATTAGGTAATATTGCCGATTTACAATGGAGTATTTTATTGCTTTACATTCTAGATGAATGGCTTTCAATTTCTTTTCGGTAGGTGTAAGTTTGCTTGAAAAATATGCAACTGGCATAAGCAAGCCATCTTCATTTGGTTGTTTTAAAGTGGCACCAAGTCTTAATGAATTTTCATCCGTTTCAATAAATACGTCTTTATTTATATCATATATTTGTAAAATTGGATTTGAACATAAATACTCTTTTATCAAATTAAAACTTCTTTCACAGTCTTCTGACCAATTAAAGTCAACGTTCTTCTTTAGTAAATTGTGTAAAGGTTGAAATTTTTGTGTACTATTTTCGATGTATCTTAAGTAATAGCTTATTGTACCTAAAATACTACGAACACCAGATTTATCAGTTGGTCTCTGCAAGTTTCTTATTGCAATCAAATTCTCTTGTGCTGGTGAAACCTTATCTTCTTGAATAACATGACCCAAGTATTTTACTGACTGAGCTGCGAATGTACATTTCATTAATTTTAATCTGAAACCTTCAACTTCTACAACTTTTAAGAATTTTTCTGTGTGTCTTAGGTGTTCATCGAAAGTTCTGGAAAATATTAGAATATCATCAATGTAGTTTACGCAAAAGTCATCTAATTTGTTTCTTCTAATAATATTAGATAATATTCGTTGAAACATATATGGTGCATTTTTTAAACCGAATGCTAATACTTTGAACATAAAATGACCAGTTTTCGTTACAAACGAAGTTTTTCCTCTATCTTCTATTTTGATCGGTATGCACCAGAAAGTTGAGTTGATATCTAAAACAGTCAAAAATTTATAATTAACTACTTTATTTATGATGTCATCAATTCTCGGAAATGGTTGTGTTTCAGGGACTATTAATTTATTCAATTTTCTAAAATCGATGCATAATCTGGATTTTCGACCTTCATCTTTTTTATATGCGAAAGTAACTGGTGATGCAAAAGGTGAACTTGATTCCTCGATTAGATCGGCTTCTAATAATTTCTTTAACTGTTGTTCAATTTCCTTCTTATCTGGTATAGAACATCTATAAGGGCGGGATATAACGTATTCATCTCTAATAAGTTTTATTTGAGCTTCACCCGATTTTATTTTACCAACATCGTACTTGTCTTTCGCGAATACTGATTTATATTTTGTAATCAATTCCATAACTTTTCCTTTTTCTTCATCTTTTAAATGATTTAGTTGTGCGTCAAAATTATCTACATTTATATATTCATTAAAATTTGCTTCATACATCTTTAAGATTTTCTCTTCTTTATTGTTTAAACATCTAATTGATTTATCGTTTGTGATTTGAAAATGTTCAAATTTTCGTCGTGTGTTAACTTAAATTTTTTTATTGCATCCAAACCTAGCAAGAGATCGTAGGAAAAGTTATCATTTTTGATTACATACATATTTTGATCTTCTTCGATCGTCCTTATCTTTATTTTTATGTTTGCTTGAGATTTACAAAACTCCAAACCACTAGTTGTTTTAAAAATACTATTATTATCCATCAAATCTAGTTTTAAACTATTTGCAAGTTTGTGATTTATTAAACTTATATTTAATCAAGTATCATAAACTGCTTTTATTTCTTTATCTCCATTAATAACAACATTTAACTTAATGAGAGGACAAACATTTTCCGTGCCAATTAAACTATTGTGTTCAAGTTCTATCTTCATTAATTGAGCTGCTTCATCTTCATCTTCATGTTCAATACTATTTATTTGAATTTTGGTTGCATATTTATCTTTATTTAAACATACATCAACTGGATGGAAACGGTTTTGAAAACCAAGGGCTTGACACTTATAACATGGTTTCTTTTCTGTTACAGATTGTTTTTTTACTTTATTTTCACTAACTTTTTCTTTGAATTTTTCTGATTTTATATTGGTACTAATTTCAATATTCCTCCTTTTATTACTAAATGCATCATCAAGTTTTCTTAATTCACAAAAAATTGTCATCAAGTGTTTTCAAATTTTCCCTATCTAAATTATCTTGAACTTCAATAGGTAAACCAACTACAATCATTTGCATTCTTGATAGAACGGTCATCGAATTTTCGATTTCCAAGCAAAGTCTTTTTTTAGTGCATAGTCAACTAACGAACCACCTAAGTATTTATAATTATATACTTTTCGAACATTGGACCATCCTTTATCCGCAAAAACAAGTAACAGTGATTTCCTCCATTTGCAAAATACCAATCTAGTGCCGATGCTTCCAAAAAATCTAAGAATTTCAATTTTTTTTTTCGAATCATTTATTTTATGTCTAGCACATTCAGTTTCATATTGTTCTAACCGTTCTAGTGTATTTTGTTTACCATTAAATTTTTTAATAACAAATCTCTTTTCAATTTCATTTAATTTTAATTCATCTCTTTGCTCTAATTTTCATTCTAATTCTTTTATTTTTTTAATAAAAAAATCTTCATTTGCTGTAGCTGGTGTGAAATCGACTTCGATTAATTCACTTGATTTTTCTTCCAACGGATTTTCTTTATAACTCAGATTATCATCTTCATCAAAATATTCTTGTCTTATTTCATCTGTTAATTTAATTTGAATCTTTCTAAACCCACCCAGAGGTCAAATTGTTCCAACAGCCGATTTTACTGTTTTCACATCTTTTAATTTTAGGTGGTCGTCCAAATCTTGGTATTCTTCAGGAAAAACATACCAAACTGATTTATCAATTGAAATACCAGTTAGTATGAAATTTTCTTCAGATTTTTTTACAATACATAACCATAATCTATCTGTCATCTTAGTTATAACATGCAATTTAATTTTTAAAATTCTTTCTTGAAGTTTAACTAGATTTATTGATCTATAAAAGATAATACAAAATAATAATCAAATTAGTATTACAAAATAAGTGAACACAAATTACCTATAAAAGATAATTAAATTACAAGTTAAACTTCCAACAATATTTTAAATCTGTTAAATACAAAATAAATATTTAAACATCAGAAAAAAAACAAAAACACAAGCACCTTAGATTAACATTAATTGTAAATACGAATTTACAATTTACACCTTTATTCAAAATTTTTTCCAAATCAAGTGAACGAAGAGCTTTTGTAACAACAGTACCAAAATTTTCCTTATTTAAACATTCCCCATTGTGAACTGTGTCCATCTACATAAAGAATAATAGGAAACACAATTGCTTCTTTCACACACCACGGATAAAAAACGTTTAAAATATACTCATAAAAGCATTCACCAGTCATCCATCCATTATTACTCTTTCCCGCTGCAAAAGTATCGGGAAGAAACTTAACAATATTTGCTGGTAGCTTTGCTCCTTTGAACAAAATGAGTCCTAGTGGCATTTGATGTTTAGCGTTACATGTGATTAAGGTGGTTAAGCATTCCTTATCATCGTTACACAAACTGTAGACAGCTCTTTGCCCTCTTCTTACAATAACTTTATTACTTTTCGGAGCTAAAAAAAGCCCTTTCGTCTAGATTGAATATTCGTGAAGCATCAATATTTTAAAGACTTTTCGACTCTAAATGTTTAGCAATCTGGTCAAACCAATTTCTTAAAACTTCCTCAATGGCAGCAGCTCGCCTTCGGGTAAGATTTTCACTAAATCGTAGGCGCAATAATGCTTTGTGTCGTTTAAGGAAACCATTGTACCAGGATCTAGATGGTCGGTTGTTTACAAATGGAGTTGCCTTTTTTAGTTTTTTACATATTATTTTCTCACTGTCGAGTAACTGCGCTTTAGTCTGGGGGTAACCACCAGTACCTAAATGTAACATCCACTTTACAAGATTTTCTTCTTCTTGTTGAGTTAACACTGTTTTCGGCCCTCTTTTAATTTTAAAGGATAAATGCCGGTATGTCTTGTATATAATGTTGATAATGGTATTTCAAAATCTTTAGATGCTTGCCGTATGCTTCTTCCTCCTTTTATTGCATCCAATGCTTTTTCAAGGTTTCCACTGAATATGTTTTTTTCTTTATTGTCGCTGTTTTGTATTATTATTGAATGAATAATGTAAATAAATAATCATTTTAATTTATAACCAAAGACTATCAAATCAAAACAAAAATTACTAATTGTCAAATATTATAATAATTTTTTTAAGGGAATAAATAAATTAATGATGAAGTGGAATGTGACGGAAAATGATAATGTGTGAAAAGGAAAAGGGGTGATTGTATACTTATCTTGTGTTTGATGTTCTTTGTTTAAAATCGTAGTGTATGTTTAAGGTTATTCGACAATTATTTTCCTTTCTTTTTGGAAATTTATCAGCGTCTTCCGATTTTAAAATTAGAAAAAAAGAGCGCTTCTTTCCCAAGAAATTATGCCGATTTATAACTTAAATAATACAAAATTAGAGGTATAAAAAAAAGATTTATTAAACAACCATGTGCTATTGCAACAATTAACTTAAAATAAAAAATGTTACATAGTTCGCCGTAGAAAAACTAACACCGTCTGTACAAAAAAGGAAGATTCTTTTCACTTCGCTTCAAATTTTACCAGTGCGCAGTAACGGATATAAGGTATGTGTTTCCACATAGTTTAAGAGAGAAAATTTGAATTTGACAATGTCATAAAATACTAATTTATAACAATTGATTATTGTTATAGTATTTGTCTCTCACGACGATAGTTTATGGGTGGCCAATCCAAATGCGCTAGAAGGATGCTACTGGCGGTGGCCTCGACACGGTTGTAGTTTCGTTTATAAGATTTTATCTGATCGACGTGCGCCCTGTGGATGCGACCGGTGTTCAGATCCCTAAGTACCGTAGACACAGGAGTGGTAAATCGAAGCATTTGGCGAGGTTTGCTCCATCGTGGCAGAAATTTTTTGCTGATAACGCCTGGTGTTGAAATGCGTATAATTTTTTGTACAACGATATCACCGACGTGAAATTTGTGTGATGGAGGTCTACGTTTATTGAAATATTTATATTGTCGTGCACTTGCCTGACGGAGGTATGTTTCATTTGACGTGTGAGTAATTTGCCGCCTCGTAAGACTCGTTTAATATCGTACAAATTATCGATAGGGTTCAGCAATTCTCTTTTAAAGAAAACTGACGATGGTGTATGTTTAGTAGTGTCGTTCGCTGTTGTATTGTAGGCGTATACCACTGAAGAAATTAATTTGTCCCATTCACGATGTTTAACGGCGTGTTCCATGATGGTCGTGAACAAATTTGTAATAACGGTCCTCACATAACGTTCAGTAATATTTGAACTTGGATGGTACAGTGCGGTTGTGACGTGGTGGATTGCCCATCTCAGGCACATGGCTTGGAATTCATGTGAGCAAAACGATCGTGAATTGTCCGATACTAAAATTTGTGGTGGACCGAATTGATAGAACAGTTCTTCCAGCTTTTGGACTGTCACCTTTGATGTTAATCTAGACACAGGTATGGCCTGCAAATATTTTGAGAACGTATCGACAATTATTAAACAGTATTTGTTCCTTTTAGAGCTACAAGCAATCGGTCCGCAGTGGTCTATGGCAATCTTGTACCACGGGAACTTGGGTACTATATTATGCATAGAAGCGCCTGTTTTCTTGGATACTGGTTCACACCTTTGACAGATGTCGCACGATATTACATTATCACGCACTTCTTGAAAAAGATTTGGCCAAGTAAAACGTCGAGCTATGTTTCGGTATGTCTTCGTTGAACTAGGATGAGTTGATGAGTTGTGAAAATAAAATATAATGATCTTCCTGAGCGATGTGGGTACATATTTTCTTTTATGCCTGTACTTTCCAACCACTTTGCATAATACACCAGCGGAGAGACAGAAGCTTTTTGTGACATCAGTACGGACACCTTCTTCTAGGTATTTGATGATGCTGCTGCACTCTTCGTCGATGCTTTGATGATGCTTGATTGAAGGAAAGGGTTCTGGCACAGATGTTAAAAGGTTAAGTTTTGGAGGTGGTATCAACTCAAGAAGATCGTTTTTTGTTTCGATGTTTTTGTTGTCACATCTTCGGAAAAATTTTCATCATTGTCCTTGTAGAGGCGTGTTAGGGCAACTGCGGTATTCATATCGCCACGAATACGAATAACGGTAAAATCGAAGTCCGCTAATGTCAGAATCCATCGTGCGGTGCGGCCACACTGTTTTGGAGAATTGTACAAATGTGTTACCGCGTTGTTATCACAATGAACTTCAAGTTTTTGGTTTTGGAGATAATCTTTAAATTTTTGTACGCTCCATACAAGACTTAATGCTTCTTTTTCGTATATTGTGTACCTTGTTTCCGGGTCGGTTAGTCTTCTGGAAGCATAAGCAATGGGATGAAGATCATCGTCATATTTTGGAAGTAGCACACTTCCAATACAATTATCGAAGGCAGCAAATTTGAGAACGAATGGCTTGTTGAAGTCCGGAAATTTTAAAACATGCGTTGTTGTAAGTAAATTTTTTATTTTCTGAAAGGCTTCCAATTGTGTTGCTCCTAGATGAAACTTAATTCCCTTTTTCTTTAAGTGATTAAGTGGTGCTGCTACTTCTGCGTAGTTAGGTATAAATTTACTAAAGAATGATGCCATACCCAGGAAACTTCGGAGCTGCTTTAGGTTTCGTGGAGGCGGTAAATCAATAACAGTCTGAATTTTGTCGTTGTCGACAACCAGTCCTTCATCAGAAATTATGTGCCCGATAAAACGGAGTTTTTTCATAAATAGCTGACATTTATTTCGATTTATTGTAAATCCGGCTTCTCCTAGGCGATGTAAAACTTCTCGAACATGTGTTTTATGTTTTTGAATAGAAGACGACCAAATTAACAGATCATCGCTGTATTGAGTACAAAATTTATATCGAAGATCTCCCAAAATTTCATTTAATATTCGGTTAAGTGCTTGACTACTTGTAGCTAAACCCATTGGAAATCTTGTAAATTCGAATTGACCGTGAACAGTTATAAACCTAGTGATCTTACGTGACTTGTAATCCAGAGGGCATTGATAATAGGTATTGCCGATATCCAGTCTCGAGAAAACCTTTGCATTACCCAACGTCATAAATGCTTGATTGATATCCAGCTGCGGAAAGGGATCAAAAAGAACGTTCTTATTTAATCTTCTATAATCGGCGACCATCCTGAAGGTTTGGTCTTTTTTGGTACCAAGAAGGCCGGATAATTATTTTCCTTTCTTTTTGAAAATTTATCAGCGTCTTCCGATTTTAAAATTAGAAAAAAAAGAGCGCTTCTTTCCCAAGAACTTATGCCGATTTGTAACTTAAATAATACAAAATTAGAGGTATAAAAAAAAGATTTATCTCTGGGACCTTGGCTGACGCGACAGCGGTTGTGTTTGGTGTAGATTTAGCTACACCTAACAAACGCATGAGACTTTGTTGCATACTTTCCATGGTTGCTTGCATGCGTTTCCTGCTCTCTCTTAATTCAATGATTTCCTTATTTTTCTGAACCGCTGCAGGGGCGGGGGCTGCAACAGTGCGTGCGTAGCCATCCAAGGCTGAGCGTCGGGGCATACTTCCCAGAAGTTTACCACGCGCCTCTGGATAAGACAATTTCTCCAGGGCTCTCAGCTCTTGAATGGCTGATTCTTGCTTGAATAAGGGGCAATTTCTTGATTTGTCTGAATGATTGCCACCACAGTTAACGCATTTTACGGGTTCGCCGCACGGTCGTTCGTCGTGTAACGGCTTACCGCACACGCATTTTTGTTGCTCGACGCTGCATTTCTGTGATACATGTCCGTATCTTTGGCAATTATAGCACCTCATTGGCGCCGGAATGTACGGATGTACGTCTGTTTTTTGAAAAGGCCTAAGACCACCTCTCTTGGTAAGGTAAGTTAAAGGTAAGTTAAAAGTAAGCAAAATTAAGGGGGAAATTGGATACTTATTCCCCCTGTTGAATTTAAGCCTTTTCGCTTCTATAACCCCCTGTGAAGACATCTCCAACACTATCTCTTCAAGGTCGCAGTACGCTAGTGACGGGTGCATGATCACGCCCCGGGAGTAATTTAGTACTCCATGGGGGCTCACCTCCACCGCGTACTGACCGAGGTTCTTTAAATTCATGATTTTCTCTGATTGTGCCGCTGAGAATGCCTCCACGAGCAACCCTTTGCCCGACAGTTTAGCATTCTTAACATGCCCAATATTTTCATTTACTAACTTAGCCAAAAGGAAGGGACTTATTTTGCTGAAGTCTCCTTCCATTGGTTTTACAACTAAAAACCTCACAAAGTTTTCTGCTTGCTCTCTTGGGGCGCCAATTGGAAATTGACGCCCACGACGATTCCCTTTTTTGGGGGCAGAGTTACCCCTTTTTGGCATTGTACTCGACCCGCTAGTTTGCAGAGCAGGTACACTGGACGCGGTAGCAGGACGTGTCACGATACCAGAGCTCACACCAGATGACGGTGGTGGGGCCGGGTACGCGTCCGGTTTGGAGGGCCCGGACTCGTCCTTTTTAATAACATTTTCCTCACCCATATACTTAAATACAAAAGAAACCCCAGCCCGCTCCTCACCCTTCACGGGGCGTCATAAAGGACGTGGGACTCCCACGCCAGGGATACGGGAATGAGGGGCCCCAGTGGCAAGCCCATTGGCCCAGTGACACTCACGACCCCGGGGCGCTGGAATTTACTGCGGCCGGTGCATAACCGCAGCCACGGTCTATGCTTGAAGCGAAGGCCAAAGTGAAGTGTTGTTCCACCGTATTCGCAAGTACGGCTTCCCTCAGTCACAAGAATCCCCTTCTCCAAACAACGCCGCTAAGCCACACACGAGCTAGTGTGGGTCCCGAAGATGACTTGAAGTTGCGACAACAAAGAACGAAAACTAAACAAAACCAAAAACAAAAAAGAAACAAAAGATAAAAGAAAACCTGAAACAAAAAGAAATAAAAATAACGAAAAACAAAAACGACAAGAACGAAAAGAAAAAAAAGCTAGGTTAAAAAAAAAGAACTATCGAGGTTTACACCTCTAGATCCGGCACCTTTCGTGAAAACAGTGGTACCTCGAGAAGGAATAATGCCGATCTTGGGTAGTCAGAGGCTAGTGGAATCCGAAGATTTCTATATTGCGCGTAAACTACCCCTGGGAGCCTTAGCCTCCTTGACACCAATGGGGGATAAATATCCCTCACGGGTGCCAAGGGTAGCTGCTATAGGTACCCTCACCACCACTCCATCTGTTGTTATTATTATTAAATTTTTATTTGTTTCTTTTTGAAAAAAACTTTTTAAATAATTTAATTTTTAAACAATTATAATTTTGACACAACTATTATTTTTAATAATGTAAACACTAACACAACAAAAATATTTTTTTGTGTAACGTACAATCCCCTATACCAGAACACGATCCAATAAAAAAGTTCTAACATTTACATATTAATGAATTTATTTCTGAAAGAAACGTCTGATAACAAAAATTATTATTAATAGAATGATTGTTTTTCAATGTAAATCCACCTCGCATTTAATGTTTTTAATATTAAACAGTTTTTGCTGAATGTGTCTCTTTTGCGTTTGATCAATGCTTATTCATAGAAACACATGCCTTATCAATTTTAACATTTTCCAGTTAATTTTCGAAGTTAGTGCAGTAAAACTATACAAATAATTTTTATTAGTCCAGTTAAGAGATTATAAAAGCTAAACCACCTTTATATTTGGTTTAAATATTATATATATATATATATATATATATATATATATATATATATATATATATATATATATATATGTGTGTGTGTGTGTGGTCGTGTGTGTGTATTTCTATTCAGTACAGATATAACCTTTGTTTAAAACTTAAATCATGTACGTAAAATAACTAAAAATTTATATTATAAATAGTTTTAATTTTTTTTTGTCTAAAATATTTACTTAATGCTTTAAAATCGTAAAATTTTTAATATTCTTTTTATTTCGGAGCGTATCCTCAATTGGTAAATAAAAAAATATTGATTTGAAGTTGCAAAATTTTATTAATAATGAAAAATTGTCGCCATTTTGATAAGCTAGTTTAAAATTAATTCGAACTATGGAGGGTAGATACCAGGAGCACCATCTCTGTATCAAAAAGTGTCCATAGAAAGGGGTAAATAGTGGCGACGCCACTGTAGCAAAAGGGTAAATTTAGAGAAGTAAACAAGGAAAGAAAAACATCCGCGTTGTTATGTAATTATTGTTTTTTATTATAATTGTTACATATAATGGTTTTATTATTTTAAAAATTTTTATAAAACTCAACACAAAAAAATCGCTATACTCTTTTGCTAATCTAGCGCTATTCTGGCGATTTTTTTTTTGCCTACTTTGACATTCTATATTTCCTACCGGTTTCGGGTTATTAACCCCATCTTCATGGCAGAAGCTTTATTACAAAAGTAAACAAAAACATTAGAAATGTCAAAAATTATTTTTAACAAAAATGTAAAAAATTTAAAAATATAAAAAATATAAAAATTTTAAAAAATTTTTTTGAAAAAACATGCAGTACTCGTAAAAGCCGCCATTACATAACATTATTTCTAGGAATTTCATTAAACTGGCTCATAAAAATTAATAAATAAATGAAACACCCATTTTTTTTCTTAATAAGCATGAACCCAAGTATTTGTAATCCAATGATTATGTTTTTAAAAAAATATAACCCAAAAATTTTGATTTATTAATGTTTTCTTTTGTAAAATGTTGACACGTATAAAAAAACGGGCAGAATATGTTAACACCTATGATACTCTATGACATAGAGTGACATCTAGTAATACATAGAATATCAAAGTAGGAAATACAGAATGGTTTAAATATTCGATAGCAGAAGATGTATGTGATGTATCTCATGTAGGTTACATAAGTGTTTTTTTTTAGGTGTCAATGTGCTGATTTTTTAAAGGTATTAATATATTCTGCCTGTTTTTTTTTTTATACGTGTCAACATTTTACAAAAAAAGACATTAATAAATCAAAATTTTTGGGTTATATTTTTTAAAAACATAATCATTGGATTTATTAATTTTTATAAACCAGTTTAATGAAATACCTAAAAATAATGTTATGTAATGGCGGCTTTTACGTTAAGTACTGCATGTTTTTTCAAAAAAATTTTTTAAAATTTGTATATTTTTTATATTTTTAAGTTTTTTACATTTTTTTTAAAAATAATTTTTGACATTTCTAATGTTTTTGTTTACTTTTGTAATAAAGCTTCTGCCATGAAGATGGGGTTAATAACCCGAAACCGGTAGCAGAAAACTAACAAATAATTGTTTTTTCATTTTGATGACGTTAACTCCTAATATCCTATCCCCTCATTAAATTATTAGTCATCTAACTTTTTTCCTTACATAAAATGCTATTGTAATCAAAACAATACGACAAGTCCTTTTCCAAAAATTTTCACATAAATATAAATATTTCATACAGATAAATGTTTTTATAGTCAGAAAAAAAATTTTGGCTGCCATTTGTAAAAAAAATTAACGGGGAAAATTTTTGAAACTTTTATATGTTATTAGCTACTAAATGGGTAATATATTGCCCTGGTAGCCAGAAATTCGAACGCTTTAATTTTTCTGCAATATTTATTTTTGTTTTTAAAAACAGATACATGAATTTTAAAAAGTTTAACAATTTTTATAGTTTGCCAGTTATTTTTCCATATTTAAAATTCGGGAATTATTTTGAATTTTTCTTCTATATTAGAATAATAATTAAATCAAATAATGGACTTTGTTTCAAGGCGCTAAGTCTTGTCATTTTCGAAGCATTAATATTTCATTTTGGATAAAAAAATGTTTTACTGAGATGTTTTGGACATCAAAATATGCTATGAATATATGTAGATATTTTAGCAGTTCGGTAAGCATATATGTGTATTATATTTTGCTATTCAAATACCGTTTTTTTGAAATCAAAAATTTTAATTTTTAAATTTAGGGCCTAAAACTTTTTAAGCTCCATTTTTAATGTTTATGATTTTCAATAATACTACAAAAGGAACAATCTTTAAAAAAGTCATCAAAATCGGACCTGTTATAGAGAATTTAGAGGTGAAAACCTTTATTGACTACAATATATGGATTTATGAATAAAGATCAATGAAATACTTGTGCTCTTGTTATTGAACCTTGTATCTTTGCAATAATATTACGGGTGCGTAAAAGAATTTAGTGTTGTAAAAAAAAACTGCAACAACCATTACTTTAAACCCATTATAGATCCATTTGTGGATCATCCATGTGTGTCATATCAATTGATATGACACACATTGAATCCGTGTCATATCAATTTTTAAAAATACATAATCGTCTTTATCGCGAACAAGTATCATATCCTTTTTTAACGGTATGTATATTATGTTGAATCAACAATTTATTGTTCAAAAAAAAAAACAAAAAAAACAAAAAACAAAAAACAAAAACAAAACAGTTGGTAAAAATTTATCAAACTATCTATTATCAAACTCGTTACATGAAAGATTTATATTAGCTACACTGATATAAAGGCACATACAGGTTTGGAAATTGCATTTATTAGAACCTTATGGCTGTTCGCGTATACAAAATGATTCATAATTAATGCTGACAAAAATAATGAACAACAAAAGCATTATGTAGTACGTACTACAATTACAAGTAGTATAAGGCCCGATTTACATTAACGCTCCGCTCTCGGTACGCTCCCTCTCCACTCTCGCTCCGATATAATCTTGTTGTGTTCACATTATAGTGCTGATATCATGCTGGTACCAATTCACATTATAATGCCGCTCTGGGTACGCTCCCAGTTCGATACAAATATCTTTTCATAACAACTGAATGCAAGCGGAGTGGAGTGGAATCAAAAAAGTGTTTACACTATAGGTACAAGCCATAACAAGTCTGATATTACTCCGATAAAATTTTACCTGAGTGGTATTGATATTGGAGTGGCCGTGAGCGGGAGCGAACCGTGACTGATATCGGATTGATATCAGAGCAATGATGTGAATACACTCATTGTTTATTGTGTAAGAATATTTTATCGAATCGGGAGCGTAGTGATCCGCGTACCGAGAGCGGAGCGTTAATGTAAATCGGGCCCAATTCTTATGTAGATTACGAGTTTTTGATAAGTTTTGTACTCCCACGAGAAAAATTTAAGGGATTATTCAGGGTTACAGAAAAAAAATCGTAATTTTATAGAGAATTATCCGTCAAAAGTTTAAAGCAAAAGTTATCGAGTTATACGTACAAGTGTCTTTTACTCAAAACTACGTTTTCAGAAACGGCGCACAGGCTGCAACCCGTAACTTTTTACTAATTATAACGTATGAGAGCGCATTAGAAGTGTTACAATTTTTCTTGGTTAGTAGACCTAAAAAAATTCACCCCCCTCAAATTCGAACTCCTTTTTACAATCAAAAAAGCAAAAAAAAAGACTTTTCGATTTTGTTTTTTTTGTCAAAAGCTTACATTTTTATTTTATTTTATTTTATTTTTTTTCTCAACCGCAATGTATTATTAGGTTTAATGACATAGAAAATTATTTTTCTTCAAAACTCCGTTTGATTTTCTAATTTCTGACCATCCGCTCAAGCTGTGTACTGTGGCCACCTGAAATTGAGTAATAGTTAACCCCACTCTTCTCGATGGTGTAAAAAAAAAAAATTAAAAATTGTTGAATTTGGAAAATTTTCGCAAGAAAGTCATTTTTTTTAGAAAAAATACCAAAGTTTCCGATTTTAGAAACCGGACGTGTCTGTCTGACTTATTCAAGGTTTTGAATTTATTCAAGGATTTGGGACTTTTGAATTTACGCCTGTTTCGGCTTCCGGAATCCTCAAAACAAATTTCTGTCATAGTCCTGGGCTCAAGTCTTACCATAATAGTCGCTGTAATAGCTTTTCGCTAAAGGTAATCATGAAAATTCGCGAAAGGTAATCATAATCATAAGAATAATGATAATGGAGCACTTGACCGTAGCTTTTGACAATTATTTACAAAATATCGTGTAATGGATGAGTCTCATAAAACGATTGCATATATAATAAACAAACCACATTGTTGTATTATCAAGACTAATTTTTTTTTACCATGATTCGGATAATTCCGATGATTTCTGAAAGTCTGATATATGAAATGCTAGCTTTTACTCGCGGCTTCGCTTGCGTGGCTTTTGAAATTATGACATCTAGTTAAATCGTATAAAGTGTACTTTCATCGCTTCGCTATTGCGAACTGTTACTTTTTCTTGGGATTTTTCCCACAGAAATAAAATATTTTTCCCGGATAAAAAATAGACTATAAAATATTCTCTTTTTAAATCATTTTAAACATATTTTCCCACGGGAATAAGACTTCCCACAGGATATTTTCCCAGGGTCGAAATTAACCTATGTTTATCGTTGTATATTGCTCTTTCTGCTAATCAATTGTCCGTTGTTATAATTTAAATATCAGGGTGACCGACCTCGACCAGGTGGAAATTTCATCTGTATGGAATTTGTTAAGAATAGTAGATGTGCCAACTGGCGATAACTGCATAGTTACCGGTTGTTTATTTCCTTATAGGATACAAATAATATTTTGAACAGTAAATAGTAGTTTCATAGAGTCAAAAGTAATTTCATAGTAGTCGTCGGTAGAAATATCATTATTATTGGTGGTATATATAGAAATATTTATTAATAGGTATTGTAAAATAAATTTAATTAGTAACAAATGAAAAGATTGCTCATTTAATAGTATAAAATACATTTTCGCATGGGAATTAAATATTTTCTCGAAACAGAAAATAGCCTATAACCGTCTCTGTTTCGCAAAATACGTCTGTGAAAGTTTTAAGTTAATTAGTTAAGCTCCTTTTTTAGCTCCTGTTATTTATTTTCGATCCGTACAATTTTAAAAACCTGTACAATATTTTCAAATCTGTACATGCACACACGCTTAAATAATATTTATTGCACAATTGTTCCGAGTTAATAAAAGTTGGATTTTTCATTTATTAGAATATTTATCGATATCTAGCAATCAATTTCATATCAATCAATCATAATCAAACGCAATTATAAATATGCAAAATTACCTGTTTGTTTTTTTGTTGTTCGGTTTTCTTTTTGGAAAAATAATATGACAAAGAAAGCAATAATAATTTTATTATCGTATCAGATTATTACTACGTACTCAGAATATAGGTATGTAAATGTACATATAGCTACATACGAGGTTGGTACCTGCATGCATACATATTTTTATAAAACAAAAATTTTCAATATGTACATAAATAATAATAGGATATTATCAATCGATTATGTATTTAATATACAACGTGTTTAAGAAATATTCAAAAAAAAACTTATTCCGTTAATTTGTGTTTACGACAAAGCTGACCTTATTAAAATAGAGTGGAGATGGGAATCATGCCGAGGGTTTTTAGGATCCCGTCGAGTCCCGTGGAGGAAGTAATACTGTTTTTTTATAAAATTTTATTTTTACTTAGCTACAGAATTGGATTTACATAAGGGCATTTGGGTCGGGACCTCCACAAAATTGATAATAAATTTTTTAATGGGAGAAAATTAAGTAAATGCACCTTTTTTCAAGATTTTTTTAGTAGAAAAATGGGGAAGTTTATTGAATTGACACAAAGCGTAGCTTAAAATATAGAATATAGGAGATCCCAATTAATTTTTTTTAAACAAAATTATTTAAAAATAGTGGCGCTACAGTTACTGGAAGTCGGAAACTTGATTTTGCGTCGTGTAACCTACGGATCTCAAATCTTAATCAAAATAAAAAAGTAAAGTGTTTGTCGTTAAAATACATATAAAGAGCCTTTACATAATGAGGAAAAAAGAAAAAAATATTCAGGACCATTTTGAAAAAAATCACTTATTTTTTTTATAAATAGTTATTCGGTAAAAGACGTTTAGGTATAATTTAAAAAAAAAAAAACTAAACGTCATGCAATAGTCAAAAGTAAAAGAATATTTCTGTAAATTTTCATGCAAATCGGTTCAAAATTCACTGAACTACATTGGACGGTGCGCGAAAAAATACGTTTTGAAAAAATTACGTTTAAAATCGTTTGCCTGCACTCGGTAACATTAGGAGCGCCATACTTATATATGTGCCACAGAAACACCTATGCTTCGAATTCAGAACTAAAAATTTTGGATCGTATTCTGTAGCTGTTAAATTAATTTTTTAAGCAAAAAAAGTGTTTAAAAATATCATTTTATGTAGCTTTAAAAGAGTAGAATAGAAGAAAATAAATTTTAAAAAAGGATAAGCGATTCTTAGTTTTTTTACTTGCAAACCCTAATTTTCGAGGAGATTTGAAAAATTTCGGTAATTTCCTTACCACTTTTGGAAGGGACTTCCACATGAGAAGTGCCCCGGAGCTTTCAAAAAAAGTAAATCCGGCCCTGTTTAACTATATTAATTAGTAACAAATAATCAGAACTTTAAAAGCCCCTATTTTTGCATTTATTCTTGCATATTTTAAAGGACTTCGTGCACATTTTACCGTATATTGATACACAGGGTCGGATCTAATTTGACATTTTTTTTCTTTGCTCGCCACTTACTTTTTGCAGAGAAAAATTTTAAAAATATCGGGGCGCCAAACTTAATTAATTTAGCGTTTTTCTCGGGAAGGGCACCAACAGCAAAGTTTGCCCTCCTCGTAATAACTGTAGGTCCGATCCTATTGATACAATTATACATATTTATATGGTACCTATATTTTTTAATATTTTTTTGCACATCATTCCACCTTCTACTAATCATGTTAACAGACATTTTATTCACACAATATATATTCACGTAATACAAGTTGTCATATAGGTAAATCGAAGCACATACTCTATATACCATAGATGTATTTAAATAAATATGTATGTTCAATATATATTTATAATATTTATATTATTTATTCATAGCATGAAACAAGAAGTTTATTATCATTATTATTATTTTGTAATGCATTATTTATTCAAATAACAACTAAAAATAATTGATTGATTCAAAATAACCACATGTAGCGGTGTCAGTTGTATAGAGTATCGAGCCGCTATACAGGCAACAAGCAATGAGGTTGTATTGCCATAATCAGCCACAGAAAAATTATAACTCAAAAATATGTTCATTATAATCACACATATGTTATACCTGTAATATTTTGTAAAATATAAAAAAAAAACTAACATTTATGATAACCTCAATGTGAAATTACAGTCGATTATGTATAATTTTCATTTTACTTTTATTATATTCAATGGAAGCTTCAAAAAAATAACAATGAAAAAATTTGATTTTATTTAATAAAATTGTTTAACTGGTCGACTTTCAAAAATTCATATTGATTACTGCAGTAATTTGTCGACTGTGGAATTAAAAAAAATTAATCATTTTCTTCGACTTGGATTATCCTGCCATTTGTCAGGGTGGGCTACAATATTAGACATTTTTTGACGCCTTATTTTTTGTATATTTGATATTTGCAACTTTCTGCCGAATGTCCAAGATACTGAAAAGCTTGTAGGTAATCATTTTTGCACTGCTGCAAGTCGTGTCAGAAACCGCGGGTTTAAAAACGATTTTAAAATATTTCCAAAGTCACAATTCCTTTTGAATATTATCCTGATCCTAGAAATGTTAGGTAATACATCATTTAAACCAATAAAAATGCTTTTTCCCAAAGTGATGTAACACTTTAAATTAAATATGGTTAGCGAAAATTTTCACAGCATCTGCCGTTTTTTGTTTCATTGTTAAAGAAAAAAAAATAGTTTTATAATATTTCCATAAAAATTAAAAATTTGAATTTATTTGCTAAACGTTTGTATTAATCGATTTTAGGAAATAAGATACTCTCCATTAATCTTCAAATATGGTTAGTGAAAATTTTCACAGCATCTGCCGTTTTTTGTATCATTGTTAAAGAAAAAAAAAATAGTTTTATAATATTTCCATAAAAATTAAAAATTTTAATTTATTTGCTAAACGTTTGTATTAATCGATTTTAGGAAATAAAATACTCTCCATTAATCTTAATAATAATGATAGTAATATTATACAATATGTGAAATCGACATACGTATGTAAATTATTCTTCTCAAACCGGCGATTCAGTAATCATCTTTATTCGTTTAAGTAACAATTGATAATAAATCTGTATTTGAAAAAAAATGTATTACAAGTTACACGCTGTTACTGAATTGTTAATTTAATAATTCACTATATCAAAAAATCGTGACTTAACTATTATATACTATTTGTCTATAGGTATATGAAGAATGCACACATTATGCGTATTGGGTTTGATTACAATAAGTCGATAATTGTAAAACAAAAAAAAAAACACTTCCAAATTCAGATCATAAATTTTCTTTTAAATTCTTCAAGTATCGTAACTTGTATTTTGTCAAAAATTTAAATCCTAAGTTAGCATTTACTCGTATGAGTTTCACTGTAAAAAAAGTATAAGAATTTTCTTCACTGCACGACACTTACTATAACTTATGGATATGTTTTATAATTCAATAACACCTAACCTACACCTTAACCTACACGTAAAGACAAAAAACCAACATTAGCTATTTATCTAGTTTAATTAAATAAGTATAGCAATTAAGTATATGAAGCCGTTGAAGAGAAAATTTTTTTTTAAATTATCAATTTTATTTTTTAAGAAAGAGTGCGTACAGTGATCTGAAAATGTAGGAAAAAGCTGCATCCGATTATATCTTCTTACAGAACAAATAGCAGCCTTAAGTGCGTCTGTTATCGCTACTCCATAGTTATCCCACCATGCTCTTTGTAATATAACAAATAATTAACTGCGAGCATCATATTTTACTTGCTAATTTTTGATAAAATTGTACCTAACGACATAAATTGTAAAAGAAAATCTAGTATTTGTTCACACAAAGAAAAAGCCAATAGCACAAAGAATTATATTTTAACATGACTAATTTATATTTTCAAACACCTTTAACAAGGTAGAATGCTTACATTCCCATACCCTATTTCAAATACAATTGATCATGAGACAAAGTTAAAAAATTAAATAATTCTTATATTGAAAACAAATCAACACAGTGAAAATATTTGTGTTAAAATTGACACATTTCACATGTCCAGAACGGTCCACTCAATCTTTTGTGTTATTTTAACACAAAGCATATGTGTCAAATCTTTACACAAGATTTGTGTCAATGATTTAACACACAAGAGGACATACATTTTGTGTTAATTTTTCAGATATATCAGAGTTAGTTGTTAAACTTTTTTATGCAATATTTCACTTTCACTGCAACTTAAGATATTTGAAAATCGTCAAAAATTATAACGATTTTGTTCATAATTATATTATTATAAATGAGACTCAAAGAACGCAAAGTAAGTCAGTCCTTTGTAAAAATTCTTATTTGTTCCATATATATATATATATATATATATATATATATATATATATATATATATATATATATATATATATATATATATATGTACTAAAATATATATAATAAAAAAGAGATGAGAGTAGTTCTTATTGTTAAACAAAACCGAAAAATTATAAGTTATTGACGAATATAGTTTTATTAAACGTTTAAAAATAAAACAATTTTCTTACATTCTAAGGTTATTTTGTTACAGATTCAGTTACAAAAAATCATGTAAGTTTACTTGAGATTGTATTATATAACATAAAATCTCGTAAGCTTACATGATTTTTTTTAACTGAATCTGTAACAAAATAACCTTAGAATGTAAGAAAATTGTTTCATTTTTCAGTTAAAAAAAATCATGTAAGCTTACGAGATTGTATGCTATATAATACAATCTCAAGTAATCTTACATGATTTTTTGTAACTGAATCTGTTACAAAATAACTTTAAAATGGAAGAAAATTGTTTCATTTTAAACGTTAAAAAACATAATTTTTCGGTTTTGTTTAATAATAAGAACTACTCTCATCTTTTTGATTATATATATTTTGGTAGATATATATTCTAATCTAATTTATGTACTTATAACATTCTTTTGTTCTACACAAATATTATGTTACTTCTTTGTTGTACGAAACAGGTTAACATTTTTATTCTGTTAAATCGAAATTTTTGTTAATATTTTCATTTAACACAAACACGAAATGTTACATTAACGCAGGGTTGTGTTACTTATTTAACACAAAAATTTTAAACACTGGTTTTTTTTTTACGCAGCATACAAATTTTTTTACTGTGAATCTTCTTTTCTAAAAACAAACTGCAATTTTAAAATTTACGTAAGTGTAATAATGAAAGAGATAAGGCCAAGAAAACGGAAATTATTTAAATTCATGTGATGAAGCATGGTTAAATTTAACTGTGAAATGGACCATACATAATTTTTTGATGACATATAGACGGCATTATTCCATTGCGTCTATACGTAAACCTCAGCGTGATAATGGAGATAATAAGCAGTGTCTTGACCGTTGCCCTGGTAATGCTGCAACAAGAAATAAATTTCCTTGCAAGCACATTTTGTGGATTTTTAACGTTTTCTTTTTACCTGACATTGCATAAAATAGAAGAAATGGTGCAGTAATACCCATCAAAAAAATGGCAGGAGGTTTTCGTTGGCTGAAGAGGTAGAAATAAGAAAGTTACCTTGTAGAAAAAATTTTATTTTTTTATACATTTTTTTATTATCTGTCAATTAAAAGCTGGAAAATTTAAGCTCTTAATAATTGATAAAAATATGATAGTTGTTTTGGACATTACCAAGTGCGATTTTTTGAGAAAAAGTTTTGTAAAAATTTTCATGATATTTCCATAATTTTTCTTTTTACTTCAAATAACCACTTGCCATTTTTTTTTATCAACTACTTACAGCTTAAACTTTCCAGATTTTAATTAGCAGGCAAAAGAAATCGTATAAAATTTCAAAAATTTCCCTACAAGTTAACTCCTTTATTTCTGCCTTTTCGGTCAGTAGAAGTCTCCTGCCATTTTTTCTCAATAAGTATTATTACACCATTTCTTTCATTTTATGCAATGGTAGGGAAAGAAAACGTCAAAAAATCCACATAATGTGTTTGCAAAGAGATTCATTTCTCGGTTCCGCGTTATCGCGGCCACGGTTAAGACACTGATCTTCTTTGAGGTCATGCTGAGGTTTACCGTTCTTCAAAAAGGTAGGTAAAAAAAGCACAAACTTCCACCTAACGCTGGCTCATGGTTTATAAGTTTGTACTTGTATTCTTATTGTCTTAAAAGCAGTTCAAAATTTCTAAATGAATAACTTAATATTTTTTTTTCAATATGTAGTTTATTTTATGATTATGATTACAAACAAACAGCACATGTACCTTGACCATTGCATACATATAGGTACGTATTGATTATAAAACCATTTATTGTTAAATATTAAATTATATATTTACACATTGTAATAGCCAATAAGTACCTATAGTCAATTCAACCGATCAAGTGAGCATAGAAATATGAATACTAAGTAATCGATATACTACACTTAAATAACAAAAATTACAGTGTATTAACATCACATAAATTATGCTAGAAGAACGTATAAATTTACACTATGCCGTGCTATAAAGCTACGTTCATATTATAATGTTTCAAACACTCCATATTCATAGGTTCGGGAACCCTACCCGCATTGATCACGAAACTATAAAGTAACTAGCATGACATCTTGTTAAATCGTATAAAGTGTACTTCCATCGCATTACTATTGAGAACTGTCACTTTTTCCTTGTGAATTTTCCCACAGAAATAAGATGTTTTTCCCGGGTAAACAGTAGCCCATAACATGCTTTTAACAATATACAAAGTTCGAATGAAGTCAACGATTCTTTTCTGATATCGTTTTAAATATATTTTCCCTTGAGAATAAAACATCTTCTTGGAGTAAAGAGTAACTTCCACTAATTTTAACAATTCGCTAAGTTCGAACAAACTCAAAGAAATTATCATCTAACTTTTAATTATTTAAACTCAAAGAAATTTTTGTTTCATTTAAAACACATATATATTTCTCCATAGGAATGAGATTTCCTTCGGGATTGAGATATTTTCTCGGGATAAAAAGTAGCCAGTGTCTTATTTTCTCCCTTCTGTTAAAAATATACGAGGTCTGAAATAAATTATCCATTTTTAATAGTCAAGTTGTAGTTTAATACATTTTCTCTCGGGGATGAAATATTTTCCCCGAATAAAATGTAGTCTATAACCGTCTCTGTTCCACAGGCTATGTCTGAATGCTTGATCAATTAAGCTGTTGAGACGTCAGAGTAAGTCAAACAAACAAACTCACTTTCGCATTTATAAAATTAATTCGAATTATCTACAGTGTATACGAGGATTATAATTCTTAAAATGCTAGCGATCTCCTAAAATAAATATATTTTTACTTTGCCGCTCAATACAAATTTGACAAGTCTATGTGACCACTAGCGGCGTACTTAAAATAACTAATGGGGAACTTACTGAACTTATTAAACTTACTGGAAATAAAGTTACATGGTAAAAATGACTACAATATTCCTTACATCTTACGTCTTATGTCTTACGGCATTTATTGAACTTAAGTGAATATAGGAACTCTATAGGAACTCTAAAAGAAACTCGCCGTAGTACTTACATGACTCAAAATGAGTTTGAAAATTCAAATTTTGTAAAATTAACAGCGAAATTGAAAAAATTGACAAGTGTGCTAATATCGGTAATGAAAACTTAAATGTCAGTAAGTTGGCCTAATATTGTTATTCAAAAAGACGATGAATGTTAAAATCAGAGAAAATGCAATATTTATATTCACCCTGACACATACCTTCAATTTTTTTTATTGACGTCGCAGAAGCTGCATGAAAACAAAATTAATTAATTAATTGTAAAAAATTTGTTCAGTAAAGTTCAAGTTATACAAGATGGACGTATGTGGACTAGTCATTTTGTTAGATGATCTGAAGCCAAGCACTGGTGTTCCTTCTGTTATTGCTTAGTTGTGTGTGTGCGTCACGTGGGTTGTCTGAAAAGTTGTCGTGAAATTAAAACTGACTACAACGTTTTCCATCGGAAACCAAAATGGTTAATTGTTGTGTTTTATCGTGCAGAAGCGACAATAGAGTAAAAACAGAAGGAAAAAACCCAATTATGTTTCATAGATGAGTAGAAATCATGTTTTAAAAATTAAATATGGGTATCCGCCATTTTATAACGTTATACACATGGGTGTCTAAACAAAGTTTTTTTATGTATATATTTTTTATGTATATTTTTTTATACATATAACTCTTATTTTCATTAAAAAACATCAAAAAACCAAAAAAAGTTTTTGTTATTGGCAAATACTTTGCGAAATATTCCTTTGTTCCCTATATTACTTTTATAAAAATATCCTCTATTTAAAATTGTTAAGAGACCAAATGGTATTTTTTAGGTACGTATGCGATTGTAAATGTGTGCGTAATGCTTCATTTCTGTAATATTCACACATACGAAATGCCATCTCCACATACCTCCCTGTTATACAATTTGCTTTTGACAAATAAATAATTTTTAGGTTTCTCAAAAAGAAACCAAAGAAAGACAATAGTTGAAAATTAAAGAATACATACCGATTAAATAATAATTGTTGTTTAATGTGCGCACTCTTAAACAAGTAAGTAGACGTTTTATTACTACAAAACGCACTAGGACCGGACCTACAGTTATTAAGAGGGGGGGGCAAACTTTGCTGTTGGCGCCCTCCCCGAGAAAAACGACAAATTCAATTAGGCGCACTAATATTTTAACTTTTTCCCTGAAAAAAGCAAGTGAAGAGCAAAAAAAAACACATTCGCCCCAGAACTTGCGTTTTTAACGCCCCTTAAGACCTGCAGGAGGGCACGTGTCCCCGCTGCCCCCCTAGATCCGACCCTGAAACGCACTATTTTATCAGGCGTACGGAACATAGCTGGAAATGGAAATTATGCTTTAGAATAAACATTACCATCATGCATGTATCCATAATAAAAAAAATTATTTTATTTTAATATTGATTTACCGATTGTATCATACTATTATTAATTTAAACTAAGCATATATTTATTCATTTTTACCTTTTCGAAAATTTATTAGTTTGTTTCAATCAAACGTTTATTTAAGTATATCTATGTATCATACTTGTTCTTTAAAATATAATTATTTTACTTTATTGTCTTAAACAGTATTTAATTAAACATTAAACTACAAAACAGTCAAGAACATGAAACTAAAAAATATGTGGTGAGAATAATTTTTTTTCTGCGAAGGTATATTATCTTTTATCATTACCTAGCTTTTTTGAAAATAAATTATAATTTTTCTGAAAGCGAATTAAATGTGAATGTACCTCATATATTTTGGATATTTTTAAAAAAATTATTTCCTTTCCTTTTCCTGACATCGTTGCCATCGTTCCTTTTTGAATATATACCTCTTTAGAAATATTTCTCCTGAAACATATTTACATTCAGGCCTGAATCTAGGGGGGGGCAAACCGGGGCCCCTACCCCGGGCGACAATTTCAGGGGGCGCCAAAATCATACTAGATCGGTTTATATCAAATGGTCTAAAAAAAAGTTGGTTGCTCGACCATTTTAGAAAAAATTAATATTCTTCCAGTTGTTTCTATTATATATATTTGAAGTATTGAGAACAATTCTTAAAAAAAAATATCTTGAACCGTTTAAGCATGGTATCTATTTTTGTTTTCCAATTTGCGCTGATTTTTGTGTTTACAGCCATTTATCCCAATACACATATTTCATAAACCGTTCATCCTAAAAGTTTGAAATAAAAACCCTTTTAATAGTTATTTTCGATACATATGCGTAAAGAGAGGTATTCTAGTAGGCTTAAATTGGGGCACGAGTCTAAGGGACTGACGCATGCACAACGAGATCGAGTGCGCTGTATACCCCCACGAGCCGTCAGGCGAGTGGGGGTAAGCGCACTGATGACTCTTTAAAATATACTTCATTTCAGAGCCAAAATCAGGTATATTTTCAAATACAAGAATACTACTACGGGGATTTGAATACTTACCCGACGATTAGTGTAATTTTCAAACTTATTTCAACTGTAATTTATACTCGGTCTCAACGTACCCCAATACGATACTTTTTATATAGGTACACCTGCACATATGATTTAAAACAAGCTTTACTTTGTTGCAAATAAAAAAAACCGTTACAATTTTTTTGAAATAATTTTTAGCTTCTTATCTACTCGTAAATTCTTTATTCTTCATACATAGCTTATAAGCTGGACGTGCAAAATTTGTTTAAAATTGGATAATGATTAATAAAACATATTTAGTCGTGTTTTTTACAAAAGCGTATGAATATAGACGGATAATATTATTTGAATTCGAATCCGCTGAAAAGTATTTGGTGCAATTAAGGTTTCAAAGTTTCAAAGCAATCAAAATTAAAGTAGCGATTACTACATCGCTAGTGACATGTAATATCTTAAATATTAAGAAAAACTTAAGCAAAACTTTTAAGCGTTTTTTTCTAAACAATCTTTATTGGCACTATGGCAACGATTTCTCGAAAACTCATAAACCGATTTTGAATAATTTTTTTTAAAACGTTTCTAAATGTAGTGGCTATCGTTAAGCGTAGTCAATTTTAAAAAATTTCAGAATCTATTATTATTTTTTATACTGCTTAAATACAAAAAAAAAAAAAAAAAAAAAAAAAAAACTTAATGAAAAAAAATAATGGAAAAAAATTTCCTTAAAAAATTTTCAAAAATAGTTTTTTTTTTTAATGTTTAAAAAAAATTTTTGAAAAATTTGTAAAAGAATTTTTTTTTATAAATTTAAATACAGTTGATCCTTTTTTTGTGCGGTGAAGGGGACCGCATAAAAAAAATTGCACAACAAAAATATATTCAAAAATATCATAAATAGCTATAAAAAGTATAGTTTGATCCAGATTGTACAAAAAACTTTTTTATGCGGTTGCTCGGAATCGTATAAAAAAAATTTCATCGAAAAAACATCACTCAAGACGATCAAAACTTAGAAATGTCCTTAGAAGTTGCTTCTATAAATAAGATAAAGCCTTTATTAAACGTAGGAACATTTTATTTCCTTTTTATAATATTATGAAAATTTTGAAAAATACATGTGTAAAAAAAATTAAATGATGCAATAATTTATGTTCTTATGCAATATATTGATTAAATGCTTAAAAGTCGTTAAAAAGTATTTTTGTCAAAGAAAGTTATTATAGTAATTGTTTAAGTTTCTTATTGTCTCGTGATTTTGATTCACAGTATGCATTTTAATGGCCATTTTTTACAAACCGCATAAAAAAGATCGCACAAAAAAAACGCAGAAAAAAGACCGCGTAAAAAAGAGTGCAGCTGTATCTACTGTTATTGATAAAAATGTGAAAGAAGCTGAGAAATTTTCTTTTTATTTTGTTAAAGAATATGAAAGTTTAAGATCAAAAAAATGACCCTTTAATTTTTTTCAAAAATTCAATCGAATAAAACAAAAAACGGCTGGATGGATTAAATTGAAACTTTGTGGGGTTTTTGTGGGTATATTGAACTGTAAAAGGCACACTTAACATTAATGGTTTGCTTGGTATTTTTTTAATTCAGCGCTTCATTTTTCAAAAAGCTATCAAATTCACGTAGAATATGCAAAAAAATTTTTTTCCGCAAAAAACAATGGCTAATACTTGTAAAGAATTTATTCAAATTTTTAAAACCAATCTTCAGTTTTCTGTGTGATCATTGGTTGCTAGGATATCAATGGTCAAAGACGAAATGATCCTTTTCCATTCAAAGTCCGATATTTCAGGAAGAAATGGTCGTATAATGGTCTAAAAAAAGCAAATTAAAGCTCAATGAACAAGTTATCTGGTCCATAGTTTAAGTCGAAAAAAAATTTTTCGAGTCCGTAGACGAAAAAAAGAATTCGAAAAAATTTCGAAATTTTTTTCCAGTGTATTTATTAGAATTGAGCGATACACGTTGCTTTGAAAATTTTTTTGTCGGAAGATTTCAAAACTAGAAAATTCCAGCTTTAAATTGCTTTGTTTACGACTCCGATAGCACCATTTTAAACGAAGATACAGCCATTCGAAAAATCGTTAAAAATTTGAAATTTTTTTTTTTTTTTTGATCCTTTAATTTTTTCCACTAGTGTATATAAGTATGAAAATGACATTAGAAGCTTTAACCTAAGCAAATAATTATTTAAGCAGACCTCAGAACTGTTAGGAAATTAAAATAAAGTTTATGTGCCGACTTTCATTCATCATATAAAAGTCGTAATAAGTATGAATTGTGTTGCTTTGTACAAGTGGATCACAACATAATACATTATGTTTACTCTTACTGTGACATTTTTGTTCCACGCTTTATAAAAGTGCATTTGTTATGCTCATCGTGATTCAATTCACCATTGAACACGTCGCCGTCAAAATATACTTAATGGGATATTAATTATGTTATTATTATTTAACGCTGAATATATCAGACTTTCAAATGTCAAACAATAATAAAGAAATGAGAACAACGTCAAGTCGAAACAAAAAACATTCGTTTTGGTTTATTATAATAAGAAATACATAAAATCAAAAATCACGTTATGGTGATGATTAGAAGAATAGAAGACGTAGAAAAATACATAGACTTTTTAGAGTATGGTAGTAATTCTTGGTTTTAGGTTAGTTGTGTAATGTTAATATCCTTTCGATGTATTTGTTCACTGCCTTCTAAGAAACAACTTGTAATAATAGTAATTATTTTAAAAAAATGCATTTCCGCTTATCATAAATCATAGAATGAAATTTTCGAAATTAATATTTTAAATATGATTTCATTGATTATTATTATTATTTTTTAATTTTCTTTTTGTTTAAACTTACGTCTAATTAAAACTTGAAGACGACTTTATTTGTTCTTGTCGAATGTTATATACATACGTATTTAAAAGTAATGAAGGTCTTACACGTAATTTACGGTAGTGAGGAGAAATCCAACAAAAATTAGATTAAAAAATTCTCAGTAATCTAACTGTTTCAATTCCACGTAACGTCACCAATAATATTCAAACAAAGAGATTTTTTAAAGGTTAAATAATACCAGAAAGTTTAATTTCTACGCCTAGAAATAACGCTAATCAGTAGTTAATAGAATTAATCAAAGAAATTCTATATGATTAAGACGGTAAATACACAGGCCTGGT
Organism: Brachynemurus nebulosus; assembly: GCA_035578155.1. Classification (NCBI taxonomy): domain Eukaryota; kingdom Metazoa; phylum Arthropoda; class Insecta; order Neuroptera; family Myrmeleontidae; genus Brachynemurus; species Brachynemurus nebulosus. The sequence continues at coordinate 42,544,895 of JAPWDM010000001.1, read as the reverse complement.
GCTAAAATGCAAGGGGGTTCGCTTCCACGAAAAAATAATCAATCAAATTTTGTTAAAATCAACAAAATTGGATCGATTTGAATACCATGACGGTCATAATCTATAGTGCAAAACGCCCAACTACTACACTATTTTGATAGCTACACTTTATATGGAATTGTTGAGGTCCTGCGACGTGGTATGTGAGTGAGTAAGGTTACACTTGACGTCTTATGACGTCAATGACTATCAATGTGTTAAAATATAAAAATTCTGTTAAATTTTCGTGATGATTAGAAAGTCTATTAAGTATTAAGAAAAATGCATTATAATACATAGAACTCTCCCATTACGCAATCCACTGGGGCGAAATTGTTAAATGAGAAAATCAAAGATCATGGGCGTCAATGTTTCTAATTTATCCATTTGTATGATTTTTACTGTTACAAACTATTACTTACAAGTAACGGTCTTGAAGTGATAATTCCCGATTTTGATGAAAGTTGGTAGGTGTGTAGAACACAAAAAAATAACAGATACGTATTTTTCTTTATCTGCCAAAAACGCCAAAAAAACAGGTAAACTAGTATTTTTGATGTAGTTTTGATATTTGATATCAATATTTTGATTGGTCCAACCATATTCACACTATTTTAAATTTTACCCCCAATTTTATAGTCAAGGCCCCTCCAGTAGGTCCGACCCTGGATTTGAGTACATCAATAGGAAGACCTTTAAAAACGAAGGGTTGTGTCAATTTAAACTTTTTTTCTATCTGTTATAGTTTTCGAGTAATTTGACAAAATTAAATTTTTACCCCACCTTTGGGGGTGGATTTCACCCCTTAAATGGCGTTTTCGGCAGATAAAGAAAAATACGTGTCTGTTATTTTTTGTGTTCTACACACCTACCAAGTTTCATCAAAATCGGGAATTATCACTTCAAGACCTTTACTTGTTAGACAATAATACATTCGAAGATATTGGGGCGTGCGTTATGGGAGAGTGCTATCGCTCCATTATTGCAATAGTCGGTTATCTGGGCAAAATTCCGTTTTTGAGTTATCTACATCATTCGAAAGAGGAAAAGCGTATCTTTCAGATGTTACAATCAGTTAAGCTCTAAGCTTAATATTTTTGCTAATATAATCGATATCCTTGTATGACAATTTTAAAAAATTTAAATTTTAATTGTTGCAAGACTAAGGTATATCGATATAACCGTACTGCTGAAGCGTCAAATTAAATTTATTTTTACTACAATACTAGGTTATTGCATTTTACCCGAGTATTGAAGCACAAAAAGTTTGAAAATTTTACAAACTAAACAACATAACCGAATTTTAAAATTTTAACGTCTTCATGATTAATTGTATTGATTTAAATATTGAAAAATATTTAAAATGGAGTTTCACAAAGTAAATCTTTCAACAGTGAATTATGTATTGATTTAATTTCTGTAGGTTATTGTGTTTCTTAAACAAATGTTTAACTTTTACTAATTTTTTCATTACATGGTGTTAACATTAGTAGCAATAAGAAATTCGTTATGTCAAATCAAACAAGGAAAATATTAACAATGTAACAAATATATTACAAAATGCATCGTCTTATGATTAATATAATGTTATTTAATCAATTTTTTAATTAATTATGTTAGTAGAATTTCACTACGTTTTAACTATACTGCCCGGATGTTCAAGAAAAATCATAATAGGAGAATACCAGCTCTCAAAATTTATCTTTGGTGTCCTTTTTAGGTTTTAATTAGTGAATAATTTGTGCTAAGTTTGTTAACTGTTTTTCGGTATTTTTATGTTAAAAAAATGGTTTTATTTCACTTAGTAATGGATTTCATTTTTAAAATTGGGTTATTTTTACCATCGTAGTAATTCTATTCAAAATATTTTTATGCAATAGTCAGTTATCTAGGAAAATTTGAAAATTTGGGCCGATAAAATAAAATATTTATTTTAATTTTTATAGTATAATTTAATATCGTATTTAAAGAGTTTTCTGTCAAAATTGCATTAAAATTGGATTTCAAATAACTCTCAAAAGACAATAAATATATTCTAAAAAACTTTAAACTTGAATATCTCAAAAGTTGATATTTCCCAGATAACCGACTATTGCAATAATGGAGCGCTATGTATATGGCAAAATGCATGTATTATATTCTTATAGAAAATGGAGAATTTTTGTTATATTCCAGTAAAATATAGTCGTATTGATAAAAATCTAAAATTTTGCATAGAAAACAGATAAATCTGTTTATAATAATTATGTATACAAAGTTTCAAAATGATAAAGATTTTTGAAAAAAAAAAATTAAATCTTGGAATAAATGAATGAAAATATTAATGTAAAATCGGACAGTATTGCGGTAATGTTGCATTTAATGAAATGACAGAAGATTTAAAATTAAAGTGACAAAAATTACCAAATCAGAGTTCAGTACAAAAAAAAAAAAAAATAGAGTTTATTTTAGACTGTACACTAAAGTAGGATTGTACGGGCGATAGTAATTTTCGCACCAAACAAAAGATTGAAGGTAAATTCCGCCCTCATCTTTTGAAATTATCATGATCCTATGTGTATTTTCCGCACTAAACAATTGAAAATAAAACTAATAATTTTTTGTTAAAATTATATTTAACTGGTGTGTATAATACATATACAGGGTGTCAATTTAAAACAGGCCTGGCCTTTTATTTTTGAAACGGTAATAGGTAACTAAAATCTGTTAAAGCTGTTTCTAGAACATGAAGGGGGAACCATTATGATCCCAATGAGAAACTTAAACAAACCCCTTAGATTCCAGCCACCCGAACCCTATTTTTTTTAATTGTGAGACCCCACTCTTATGGTACATCATTGCAGAGTTCTTTAAAAATGCTGTTCACTAGTACCAAACACAATATTAAATTATCGAATATTTTTTGGAAGACAGGTTAGGGTACCTATTTTAATTTGTTTTGACAATATACTTCGACTTTGAAAAAAAAAACCTATGTGGTGAGGTTACTTAAGGTTAGATGAGTTTAGTTTAGTTTTGACAATATAAACAAATATTTTTCTTTGCAAAATGCCACTTTTATTTTTGAAACTGTGACAATATTGTTTCAAAAATAAAAGTGATATTTTGCAAAGTAAAATATTTATTTATTATTTACAAATATGGAATACCATAAAGTAACGCTCAAATCTATTAATATTATTATACTTCGACTTTGATATAAAAACTAGCTGGTGACGTTAGTTTAGTTAGTTTCGATAGTATACTTTGACTTTCATATAAAAACTAGGTGGGGAGGTTAGTTTAAGTTAGATTAGTTTAGTTAGTTTTGATAATATACTTCAACTTTGATATAAAACTAGGTGGTGGGGTTAGTTAAGGTTTGAGTAGTCTAGTTAGTTTTGACAATATACTCGTATTTGGACTTTCATATAAAACTAAGTGGTAAGGTTAGTTTAGTTAGTTTTAATAATATACTTCGACTTTATATGAATATTCTGGTAAAACTGGCCAAAATAGATACTTTTAGTTATTCACTTGATTAGCGTTTTTAGTATTTCCCTTTGCCCGAATTGTTATGAAATAAAAGCTGTTAATTGAAGTGAAAAGCTGTCACCTGTCTGATTAGCATTTCTAGCATTTTACTTTGCCTAAATTTTCATGATAATAAGGAGCTAGCTGAATATTAATTACCTTCATAATTAGCACTTCCTTTTGTCCAAATTTCTAAAAAATTGGTTTCATTTTTGTTGCGAATATTTTAGGAATAAATCGAATGACAATTATCAAAAAAACTCACTCGGTATATATGTAGTTTTGCCGTGTACATACTTGTGTTAATTTTCTGATCAGTGCGGAATTTACCACATAAATTAACAAGCAGTTGATGCATTTTAAAAAATAGTGCGGAAATTACATGCGCCCGATTGTACGAACTCAATTAGTTTTAAGCTTTTTTTCTGCGGAGAAAAAAAATCTTGCCAGACGAGTTGGATTTATACCAACTAAAAAACGCCCGCCGGCGCCCCTCTTGCGGTGATGTCTGGAATTGTCAAGAAGACTTAGGCCTCAGAACATCACCGGGCAAAGAAAATATACAAAAGGAATAAATACATAACAAAAAGAAATACAACAATAGAAACAAAGCAACAAGAACAATAACAAAAAGCAACAACAACAGAACCCTCACAGCCTAACAAAAAATACAACAACGGCTGCATGGGGTATTCAGGTACTTGACTAAAATGAAAAGAATAAAAATCTCCAAAAAATTTATAAGGAATTGTTCCGCCTTTACTGAGCCTGAATTTCCTCCAGCTCCTTTAACATCATAAGCTTCTTTATTGCAGTAGATATTCCCTTCCATTTAGATGTGCTGCTGATTAATTCAGGGACTAAATTGCCACGCGTATGAGTTTTTCCTGCAATAAAGTTCATGTCGCTTCTATGTACCTCCCACCTCGGACATGAAAACAAAGTGTGTTCCACATCATCCTTTTCCCCACAATACCTACACTGCTCGGTTTGGGTCTTACCAATTCGTTTAGTACAGACACCAAAAGAGCCATGACCCGTTAACATCTGGGTAAGCCAATAATCGGTGCCCCTCCATCTACAATCCACCCACTTATCGATCCTGGAGATTAGCTTCTTCGTCCATTGTGCGACATCGACCGTCCTGTCTCATCGTTCTTGCCATCTTCTAATCGCCCTTTCGCGCGCCTCGTGACGGCTAAAACCCTCCTCGATGTATAGTTCCGCCCTTTCTATGACCATCAGGTCAATGGGGGGGGGGGGGGGGGGGAGAACCCGTAATCACTTGTAACGCAGCCGCTGAGACCGTACGGTATGCAGAGGCTACTCGAATCAGCGCCTTACGTTGTACCGCTGTCAAGATTTTTCATTGCTTGTGCACGGCCATTTCCTTGACCCAAATTGGGGCACCATATGGCATAGCCGAGTGAGCCACTCCCAGAAGAATAGTTCTCTTCGCGCTAGAGGGGCCCGCCACATTTGGTAGGATTCTAGAGAGTGCAGCAATGGATCCCTCTGCTTTCTTTGCCACCCTACTAAACTAGTTTTAAGCTAGACGTTTCAAAAATGGTGAAGTAGTCAAGACAATTGTAGGATTACTTTTTACTTTTTTAATTCATTTTTTAGAACAACAATATTTAATTTATAGAACAATATAGTGAAATAGTTTTATACTTACATTTTTCTGTGCGGATAAAGCAATATGATGTGTTGAATCTAAAATATTACTCTAACAATAATTCTACATTAAATAATGATTTATTATGAAAATGATAAATTAATTTTTATGTACATAAAGTTTTTGATGATGATTTAAAAAACAAAGATAGATGCAAAAAATATTAAAATCCAATATAAATTAAGTATTTAAATTACCACCTAGATGTATCCTATCTCTGTTACATTTACGTTTATTTATAAATGCGTAAAAGTAAGAGAGATGAAAAAATTATTTTGTAATTATCTCCTGTGTTAATGAGAAGTTGAATTAATTTTTCGCGCGTTGATAACAAACAACATTTTAAACTTTTTTTACCATTTTATAATAAATATAAGTATGGAATATACGTATAAATAATATAAAAGTGCCATGTCTTTAGGTACTTCTGATGGTACCCGCTATATCTGTTTGTAAGTTATCATTTATTTCAATTCACAATGTAACGTTTTGTCATTAATAATAATAAAATACATCAGGGGTGTAGCTAATTAAATGTTCGTCCTTGTTTATAAAAAAATTTATTGTTAGAGATAAGTAAGTCACTGAACAAACCCATGAACTAAAATGCTTTGAAGAGGGGACTTGCTTTATAAGTTACTAGATTAAGCGGGTTCTACACGATGCTACGAACGTTCCTTCCAACGTTCGATCGAACGTTTGAGGCAATTAAGTTCGATAGTTGGTGCGACGAATGTATCTGCTACACGGTGAATCGAATGTTTGATCCAATACGAATGATGATGTGTTGGTACTCAGTGGCGAGGCTGTTATCTGTCTGATGTTATCTCTAATGTTATACACTGATGTTGTCTCTCTTCACATGAACGAGTCGTGCAGCTGCTGAGTCGAACCAACCAACGCAACCAACATTGACCTTCAAACGTTCGAAGCATCCCTTTGACTCGGTGCAAGAATACCGACATCGAGCGGGACATGGCCAAATGCGAATGTTTGACGCTCGACATTGGACACTCGTAGGTTCGAACAACGGCCACACGATGCGATGAACTATCTAACGTCTAATGTTGGAAGGTGTTCGTAGCATCGTGTAGAACCGTCTTTAGTAGAAGTTACAACTACTGCTAAGCCCTTTAGCGGAAAGAAGCTGCACGAACTTTCTCCGCTATTCGAAAAAACATTGATTCACGAGTATGTTTTATAATTTAATATACATACACAAAATAGTAAACATCAGCTATCACTCACTCACGATCATGTATCACAAGCAACAAACATTACAAAAAAAATATGATGACACTAGTTATTACTGATACCTGCATAAGCTACTTTTATAATACATACAGTTCGTTATCTTATACTAATAATAATTTTAAAAAATCGTAAATAATGACAATACTGATAAACGGAAATTAATTTTAAATTAATTCATAAATCTTAAAATTTTTCAACTAATTTAAAGTAGGATCAATCTAATGGCGAAAGATTTTGGTACAACATTTTTGTTGCCTAGTTGTGAGCTGTTAAAATTTTATGTCTTTTAGCGAATTTCCAAAACTGGAAATTCAGCTTTTACGCCAGGTGTCATGGTGCGACCTAAGCCCGAGACCATATCAGAAATATGTTTTGAGGTCCCTAGAATACGAAAATGATATTCACTAAAATTTATATATATATATATATATATATATATATATATATATATATATATGTATCCGCGCGATAACTCTCGAACGAAGCGTTTAATGCTTATGAAATTTTGTGTGCGAATTCGATTTTCCAAATCGTTGGATGAGTTCGTTAGCCAGACACGTCGGATGCCCAGAAGTAGGTTTTCCGGGCGTTTTTTGTCAACAAAATGAGTTTTTTGCCAGAATTAAGCAATTTTTCAAATTTTTTTTTACACTAAGCCATTGTAAAAGGTAAAACGCATAAAAAATGTTTTTATACCGTTGCTCTAAATTACTTACTTTTCGAGAAAAACTAGGAAATATGTCGTTCTCCATTTCACTCGCACTCGCATTCTTTTTTTTTCTGTCTCATTTTTTGCGAGCTAAATTCGAAAAAAGCCGCTTTATAAGTAGCGTGTCATGATTTTTTTAATCCAATTTAACGATTCGGCTATATTCTATTTCTCTGTCAGTTAAATGTTTTTATAATGTATCTCTGTTCCATTTTTTTTTACAAAAAAAATCCCGACGATATCTGTTATGTGATATGATCAGAATTTAGATTATATTTACACCTTCCTAAAATTAATAAGAGTTTGCTTCAATCGTATAAAAATTACGTTAAATCATATTCAAACAATAATATTTTTACGTAATTTTTTATCCAATTGACAATACAGTTATGATTAGAATTGTATAATCAGAGCATTCTAATATTAAATAATTTTGCACATTCAATTTTTTTTTTTAACAAAGAAAAATTTTTTTAAATTTTGACACTTTCTTTTATGAAATTTCGATTAAGAAATATTAAAAAATTTTAAAGTGAATCATTTAAAAAGAGTTAAAAATAAATTAAAAAGGAAACATTTCTCTATTTTAACATATTTGTAAAGAAAATTTTACAGTTTACTTACAGTTTTTTGAAAAAATGTAATAACATTTTTACATACAATAAAGATTATATTTGAACGGTAGGAAATCCACAAATTTTTTTTATTTCTTTAATTAATTATTAAATTTGGTTTTAGAAGAAAATCTTCGTCTAATTCGCTCCAAGCCGAAAGTATAGCCACTAATAGGGACATTCCACTGTTAAAATAAATGGAAAATATATTGAAATTTATTTAATGAAAGCCATTCATATACATTTTTAAAATATCCTTTTGAATTATATAACAAATAAAATCTGTGTAAAAAAATCTAATTGACGTGTTTTTTCTCAATTTGCTAATATTAAGTAAGGCTCGTTAATTAGGGAGTGATTGTGTTAAAATTTTAATATAAAATATGGTAATTTTAACCCTCTTTAAAAGAACATTTCGATTTTAACAATAAAAAAATTTTAAAAAGTGTTTTCGTTTTTCCCGGATTACCAAAAACTGTTCATAGGCATATCTGTGACTAAAGTTGCCTCCCTTTCTTAAGAAAATAAAGTATTTTTAAAATTTTGTGCAAAAGAATAAAACACAATTAACGAAAAAAAAGTACGCGTTTCCATATTTTTAAGATTTTGTAGTACAAGAAAATCCTTATAAATTCATCATATCTGTTATTGCATTTACTAGCTTTTACGCAATTTAATAAACAAAAGTCTGAAAATGGACGTAGAATCTCACTGTTATTAATTATTATGTCTTAGTCTTTTGAAAAATTATTTTTTGAACTAAAATAAGAATAGGAGGAATATAAACTTAGGGGTAAACGACAGGAGTATATAAACTTTATTTTAGATTCTACGTTTATTTTTACAGAAAATCATCATGTACCTATTATTTCTTTTTTGAATGTATAAATACAAAAAGTTCGAAATTATTTTATATTAGAATTTCAATTTTGGTCGACCCTACGGGTTGTCCCCATTTACTCTTTTCTCGTCTCTTTTGACCCCAATTTTTCATAGAGAAGAAATTATACGATTTTTGTTAATTTTTCAAAAACCACCGATATTTTTAAATTTTTTTGGATACTGCTGATAAAGTGACCATCTTCGCGTAAATTTTTAATATATTAAAGATTAGGTACTCATAAAATAAATACAAAAAAATACGGTGTGAAGTCGGAATGCGTACCTATTCATCCTTGTCTACGGTAGCACATTTTTTATTGACATAAATATTAGAAACGCAGGAAAAGAGACCAGGAATCAACATAGAAGTGGATTATGGTACGATATATTTTCTGAAAAAAGTGCTTAGGACCAAAGTTATAGAGTTCAAAGTGATGCACTTGATGATCTTGAAGCACTTGACTCTCGTGATGCACTTGACTTTGAAGTTGACCTTGAGGTCAATTTCCAAAGTCATTTGAAAATCATTTAATATTTTTCAAAAGGAGTAGTTTACTTTTCATCCCTAAATGGTTCAAAGTATATTCGAACGAATTTCACATGCAAGATAGAAAATAAGTGATCAAGAAGTAATTTTGAAAAATACTTGCTCAATCGCAATCGGAAAAATAATAGTTAATCATATGTTGAATTGAATTCCTAATATGATAACTATAGAGTAGCAATAAAAATTTTAAAAAATTTTGAAAATTTCTAATATAACATAAAGTTAATGTTTAACTTACAATTGGAGTGATATTAAATCTTTTCTTAACTTCTAAAATTACTTACAAAAATGTTTTCTTCTAATTTTTTCTATAAATTTGCGCCTATTTTTTCATTTCGTCAGGTTTTTATTTTTTTTATTTTAGAAAAATAACGCAACAAATCAATTTTGAAGATAGATTGAGTCAATACATGAAATTACTGCTTATAGGTACAGGATATGGTCAAAGTTCGGCAATGGCTAATCATTTTCAACTGACCTTGAAAATCGATTTCAGGGTCACTATCAAGTGCATCGCTTTAAATTCTACAAATTTGGTACTCAGCCCTTTTTTCAAAAAATATGCCGTTTCAAAAATATTTAGCTATAACTGTTTTCATCTACAGAGGTTGAATGGTGTTTTCTACCCCTAAAAAGCGTATTTAGCCGAAATAAAAAAACACGTATTTAATATTTTTCGCTGTTTAATAAGTATGTTAAGTTTCATTCAAATTGGCAAGTATTAGTTGGGTAGTGTTATTTGTCAGAATGTTTTGCCGATCTAGTTTTTTCAATATTTCTTTGCTCGTTTTCAGAATTTGTATTTTAATTTCTACGGACAAATAACTCATTCTTTTCTTCGATTTTAGTAACTTTTATTTGCTGATGTTGACCATTAATTGATCGAAACATATCAAATATTTTTCAATGATTTTTTTAGCGAATGTCGAAAATTTTGAAAATTTTTTCACCGTTAGTAAGTTAAAGTATTTGAATTCATTAAGTAATTAAATGATGTCCACAAGAACCTTACGAACTACCATAAGTTATATGAGATCCCTAGGACCCGTTTTTTACTGTTAGGATAAACTTTTTACTAAAATTATTTTAGATGAATAAAGGTTATGTTGTATGATTTCCGCCAGGGTTTACTGTTCCCATTATTGTAAAAAATAAACTAACCGACCGATTTTGAAAATTTTTTCACTGTTAGAGAACTAAATTATTTTAGATGGATACAACTATGCTGCACAAAGTCCGTTCGGGTTCTTGGGTTCCAAAAATATCAAAACTAATTACCCAGCCGATTTTAAAAAATCTTTTACTCTTAGAAAGCTAAACTATTTTAAATAGGTACAGTTCTTAGATGAGATCCGCCAGTCCCCAAAATTTGGAAATTCGCTATGTTATGCAGATGCTGCGACAGGGGTATTTTCATAACATGTACTTACTAACATTGTTAGTAATAAATATATAATGTACTAAATTAAATGACACTAGATAGTCACCATTGATTTATTCGAAAACATATAATTGTCACATCTATCCTACAAAAGACTTCTATTTAATTTAATTATAATGTTAATAGTACAATTTCATAATATTAATTGTTTACTCGTTTCTGTAAGAATGAATAAACATTTCCCGTGCTAGTCCAAACAGTAACAACTTTCGGGACTGCTCGATCGAAGAACCCAAGAAAGTATTACACTTACAAGGAACTACACCCAGAGTAAAATTCGCAATTATGATGCAACTTTGCTGATGTGTAGAAAAGGCCAACATAAGGGACCCGTACTTTTCTTATCGACCATCTTCCACTTTTACGGGATAAGACCAGCCCCTGAAGTTGGCGGTTCAAGTCCTATTTATTAAGATATCTCAAAAACTATAAGGGATTTAAATTTTATTTTGACGAAATTCTAAATACTATCAGAAAGACCGTAGATATAGTAGATTAAACTGGGCTCTTTAGGTAGGGGTTAATTTTGTTGTACAACTCGAGTGATTTAATTTATCACATTTTCACCATCATAAATAGAAAGACCATCAAAAATTTTAGGATACGGGTTTTTGCGTTATTTCGGAATATGTGTGATATTCATAACATATAAAGAAGATAAAAACAGGGTAAATGATATTGCTTTATTATTGATTGCAAATACCTTTTATATTTTTTTTAAATTTTTATGTTTATTTCATCATGAAAATATAAATTTGTACTGATGTCTGAAAGAAGCGAACATTCGAGAATACGAATATTCATTACATCGCCACTTAATACACCCCTGCATATGGTAAATTCCAAGAATATAATAATAACAGCGAAATATATTATTCCGTTTATAAAAACATTGATACTGTATCCACTTAAAGGTATCATTAATTATACCATAGATAATAGTCACAAAAAAGAAATATTCTACTACACCAACTAGAGTTACTTCTACTATCGTTTATTTAAATTATCAATGTTAATTAAGTAAGATATCAATTTTTTTCTATAATAATTTATTAATATTAATTAATAAATAACTCCTAATTAATGTAATAATAATGGGAGTAAAAATTATAATTGGATTGTAAACTGAAATTATTTTTCTGATATACAATTAATGATAGTTTATAACGATTGACGTGTAATATTTCTATTATTTTATATTAATTAATTATTTATTTAAAATCGCGTGAATCAAAAGATGGAGAGTGTTCAATAAAAAATCGAGTCTATTATTAATATTATTAATCATCTTCCCAGTTATATAGCTATTATATCTTTGTTGACTATAATTAATAACAATAATTTAAAAAAAAAAACTATTTATGTCTATATTTTAGTGACCAAATGATAGTTCAACTTTGGTTTCGGCCAAAAAATCTAGTTTCGGTTATAGTTTCGGTTTCGGTCAAAATTCAACCGAAACTTCGGCCGCACCGAAACTCAGTATTCGTGAATTGTCGCACTTCGTTCGGGCGAATTCGTGTCTCCTGCATACACTAGATTACAGCATACAATTGAAATTTTAACATGTCTAAATATGGCCGAAACTGGGACCGAGACCGAGCTTTGGTTTCGATTTCAGTTTCGGTTGGAAATCCTGTTTCAATCGGACACTACTATCTACTTAATAAATTTCTATCATTGACTGACTGACAGACAACGCACAGCCTAAACCGTTAGGTTTAGAAGAATGAAATTTTGCATTGGAGTTCCCTATGTAATGTAGGTGAGCACTAAGAAAGGATTTTTGAAAATTCGTCCCCTAAGTGCGTTTAATAGGGGATGAAAATTTGTATGTAAATTCGTTACTTTTGAAGTTAGTGATATATAAAAATATGTTACTATGGCTATTAAAATAAATAGGTAATATTTAATGAATCTTTAATTTTGACTGACAGACAACACACAACCTAAACTGTTGGGTTTATAAGAACAAAATTAAGCACATGAGTTATGAAAATTAGCGTTTGGGCTTCTATTTATAAATAAAAGTCAGTTTTTCTGGAAATTTATCCCCTAAGGGGTTAAAACAGAAAATGAAAGTTCATATGGGAAGTACGTCATTTTTGAAGTTAGAAACGTGGATATTGATTTAGGCTTTTGAAAAACATTAAAAGTAAGCAGAAAGTGAGTACCTAATAAAAAGATGTTGGCGATGGGAAATCCCATCGGGCATACGGCTAGTATTTTAATAATTTTATTACCTGACATATTCCCTTTTAAATTCCAAGAAAAGTCTATCAATTATTGTTACAAATTTAAATTGTTAGTTAATCGTAAAATTTTAGTTTTTAGTTTCTTTCCTTTTAGCGAAATTTGAGGCCTCGGTAAACTGAAAATGGCCTAATATATATATATATATATATATATATATATATATATATATATATATAGGTATATATATATATATATATATATATATATATATATATATATATATATATATATATATATTATACATATATATAAAGGGGTTTTACGTCCATTTTTCAGACAACTATTCTATAACAGACGCCACCCACATCATTACTTTTATAAATTTATTTATAGGTACATACATGTTACAATTACATTAAGATGTGGATGGAAGGCAACGAAGGTCGAATAAGGGCTAGGATTTAGTAAGTATGCGTCTGCAGCCGTCTTCTTAAAGAACTATGCTGATATTAATTTGGAATTGTGAAGGGAAACTGCAGAAAACCTTCACAAACAAGCCAATCGTCGGATTCGAACCCTCGATCTGCCAGTTCCCCAAGCACACTTAGCTACTGCACAGTAATCGCTTAACATCAATTAGAAAATAGATTTCCCTACAGAAATAATTACTTATAGACACCGACAATTCAATTTTTATTAAAATTACATATTTATAAAACTTTATTATTTTTTATTTTTCTAGCTTGAAAGCTTAAGTATCCTTGGGTTTGAGCTTCTGATTCTCAAACTGCATCATAGGTGATAAAAATAATACTTACTAACTTACTATAGTCAACGGTTCTCAAAGGACTGCCATGTATAATACATATATTACTTTGACATAAAATGTCGGTATAAGAGTAGATACATTTTTAGTATTCTAAAAATATGTCGTTTCAAAATTTGATTACATTATAATTAAAATTAATTGAATTAGCTTTTGTATTTTCAGATACACTCATATAGTATATGTTAATAAAGAAATTTTTTTGTGGGCAATGCACAGAATTTTAATATACATATTTATCAATAAATGTATGGCTACTTCGTGTATAAATAAACGTACCTATAGTGCTCATATTTCTTTCTCATTTGATTTCAATTAAAAATTTGAATATTATCTTATTGAAGTCAATTATTTATTTATACGTCTTAATGCACTCTACAATCGTATTCAGTGACGGTAATCAGAAATACTAAACAGTAGCACTGTCTATCAACAATTTCACATGAAAATTTAAAATTATTAAAATAATTTGATAAAAAATCTTTGTTTAATTACATCATTTAAAAGTAATTTTCAAATATTAAGAATTATTAAACGTTAATGAAGTTCTTCTTCAATGCTATGTAACTTTGTGAGCCGCCACTATTTCCATTTATTTTAAATATACATCACTAAAACGGGAGAAAAAAGTATTATTTGAGATTACAAAGCGATAATTTATAGTAATATTACAACTGTGTGCTATAGAACATTTATTAATTGTAAAACATAAATTTGATCATGTGTTTTATTTAACTTATTTAAACAATATTCAGAAATTTTTACAGTAATTTACAAAACATAGGCCAGTATTTTGACTAATAAATATGGAATATCACATTTACCTAACTGGGTTGTTTTAAAGAAGAAAATTTTAACTTGAAAAACTACTTATATTATACCGCGTTTCAAATACAATTGAGCATGAGTTATCGTTAAAAAATTAAATAATTTTTATATTCGAAACAAATCAATCTTCTTTTCTAAAAACAAACTACAAATTTAAAATTTACGTAAGTGCAGTAATGAAAGAGATAAAGCCAAGGAAACGGAAATTATTTAAATTCATAAGTGATGAATCATGGTCAACTGAAATGGACCATAGTTTGTTACTAACTATTAAACAATCTTTGATCATTTTGGAAGTAACTTTTCTCAAAAAAGCGATTTTATACAAAAGAGTTAAGAGAATTTTTTTTCTGCTGCACGAAAAAACATTGAATTATGCATCTTTTATAGTTCAATAGGTACACATAAAAACAACATAAAGCATTAGCTATTTTCTAGTTTTCTCAATTGTTATCATCTGTGCCCCGGCATAAAATCATTATCATGTAATTTTTTTTCTAAATGCTATTTAAACTGTGTTGGATAGTATATTTCACACCAAGTATGTGAGGAAATTGAATAAATTAAGCAATATAATAAATTTTTTTGCCTTTTATTGTTTGAATTTGCTTATTATTTTAAATTTGTAGTTCATTACCTAGCAATGTTACCAAACTTAAATATAGTTCAATTTTTACAATTTTATTTTTATAGTCCAATAGTACTTGATTAGACGTAGTTTTCGACTACCCGTACATAGATATGTAGTCGTTACTCAATTGTAAGTAGACCGCCAAAGTATATATCTACGAAATTTTTCTAAGTGTACTCCAGTCCAAAAAACATATCCATGTTAATATTTCAGAGTCGAGCATTTTAACCTCCATGAAATATGATACGGAAAAATACTCCTGTCGCAGCATCCTGCATAACATAACGAATTTCCGTTTAAAAAATTCGTTTTCCTGTGATTTTTCACCCTTTTAAGTAATTTTTCCTCCTTCCTTCTAATGGTGTAAATAAATGTCACAAAAATTTTTGAACTTAGGACAATTTTGATAAAAAACTAATTTTTTTCATGCAAAATGACCAAAAATTCCGTGTTCCAGGCATCCGACATAGCTGGCTAACAAACTTGACCAACGGTGTGGGACTCCCAACATTTTCACCAAATTTCATAAAAGTAAGACATTTCGTTCAAGAGTTATCGTGCGGAGGACACACACACACACACACACACACACACACACACACACACACACACATATATATATATATATATATATATATATATATATATATATATATATATATATATATATATATATATATATATATATATATATATATATAGTCTGTTTCAGAGAACTAAGAACCATTTGATGTTTCAAACACTCGAAAATTCGTAATATTTTAAGAGTCCTTCGAGTTCCGAATTAACGAGAGTCAACTGTATATAATCCCAGGAGATTTCTTTTGGAACTCTAAAAAAAAATAGGACTTTCTTCGGAACCCCAAAAAACGGAATAATTATAACATGCAAACCTGATACAAAATCAACGAAATGTATATACAATATATACATATGTATATGACTATACAAGCTACATATTTAGCTATATTTAGCTCAAAACAAATTTCTACCATAGTCCCGGGCTGAAGTTCGGTCATAAGAACAACTGGAGTAGCTGAATTTCTATTCTGAAAATGCGCTAAAAAGTTCTCTACGTCTTGTACAACTGTGATGCTTTGCCGCGATTAAAATATCAACATTTCGGAAACTCGAGTTAGCTAACCTCAGAGCTTATCAAAGTGAAGCCGCTTATTTCCTTTGTTAAGGAACTTAACTCCAATTAAATTTCATACTCATTAACAAAGACACAAAGGTTCCAGCAAGCAGGCTTAAGTGCAGTGGGCCCTCTAAACTTTGTACCTACGATACACGAACAAAAATCATGCGTCTACGCGTCACGTCTACGTTCGTCAAGATACTTGCAATGGACGCAGACACAATTCTAATCCGCATACGCAACCGTCATATTTTCGTATACTTTTAAAACTTGTTTTCGTTTACCTCAAGTTTGTACCTACTCAACCTTGATTTACGTTTCCCTATCTGGAAATCCAAATTTTTGCATCGTAAAGCTGGTACTGCTACAACATCCGCAAGCTAGAAATCGAAGTTAAAATTATATAGTTTTATTTTAAAAATTTCATTAATTTATAAAGTTGTTTTCCTTTCAAAGATAATTTTTGTATAGTATTGTAGCCGCAGTTGATACCAAATATTTTATACTGAAACAAAATTAATGAATATATCTTTATTAAGAGATCGTATATAAATCTTAGTGGATGTAATTAAAAAATAATCAAATTGAAAAGAACTGCGATGGACTGAGTCTCCTTCGTCGATAGGCATATAAATAATTTACAAGTCTATGTATTTAATAACTGTTGCTTATATCTACTAAAATTGTGAATAACATTTTCATATTGATCAACTAATTTTTGAAAACAAAAATTTTTATAAAAATAATGTTTACAATTAAAATAAGTGTTTGTTTTATCATGAAACTAACTTTAGTTAGAACTTCAACAAAAATTTGAATGAGCATGAGCGTAATTTTCTCGGTTAAGAAAATTTTTATGAACTGTTGATTTTGAACTTACCTAAATTTACTGCTAAATGATAATAAAAAAGGATATTAAATATATAAACGAGATAGGTATCCATTTATTTAAGATAAAATTTTACAGTTTATTAAATTTTTTAATTATACCACCTGCTATTAAAAAATACTTACATTTAAATAAAATGCACTTGAAACATTTTCTTCATTAAAACCAACTATAGTGAGATTTTTTACAATATTTCATAACGTAACGTGATTCTTAATAAACATAAAGTTGTATTTTAAAATTTATTTACAAAAATTTTATAGATATATACCCAAAAATATATGCTAAACCTCTAGTAATCAGTGATGTAATCCTTTACAGCGTTTCTATCAATGAAATGGTTTTGATCAACTTTTGTTGTCGGGTGACCAGATGTCATTAACTAGAACTGAGGTGAGGATTAAGGTTAGATTAGGTTACGTTAGGTTTTTTATTTCAGTTTATCTATTTTTAGTAGATATAATAATGAATTAATGCAATAAATCAGACAATTAGTTTTTGGTTACACTTCATAACCTATTAACTTTCTCGTCTCATGAAATATCATCTTAGTCAAAAGTCGCGCCGTGTCACTCTAGTGAGAGAAAAAACTGCTCTAGTCCTTATTAAGCAAAGTTCACTATTTCTTTAACGATATTCACTATATTGCGTGAATATTTTTGCTATAATCACTAATTATTACATCAGAGGTCTCTATTTTTTCGAATGCATTTGCGTTTTTCTAACGAAAATTTGCTGTCTAGAAATTTAACGAGACGAGCGATCAACTATCAACAACAAGGCAGCGAAGTGTTATGTTATTTAACGAATAAAATTCTGTGTAATTCGTATTGTCACATTATTTAATATCTTGTAAATATGGTTTTGAAATCAGTTTAGTTTACAAATTAAAACTTTCGTTTCATTTTTATCGTGTTTACCTATTAATAAGATAAAATGTGTGGTGCATTTTTTTCGTTGAAAAAATTTACCCCAATTTTTTATTACAAGAAAAGTAATAAAACTACAATATTCCTATGAAACTTAACACGTTTCTTGAGCGCAAGTAATTACGAAAGCAATTCCAATTGAAACTCTTGGATACTTTTTTCAGATACATAAATATATGCATTTCAAAATATAACATTTGGTAGGACTGGTAGCAGGAAACTGGAAGGAAAAAAAACTACATAACGTGAAACACTATTTTGGTTTTTATGTCACTCAACTGTAACATGAATATTTTAAATCTAGTCACTAGCGTCGTACGGCATACTGCCGCAAAGTGAATAAAGACCACTGACGCTGTGCAACGTTATGTCACAATAATCATATTTATACTGTAGATCGGTCGTTTTCATCAACGTGTTAATAATATACATGAGTTAAATATTAATGCTAAAATATTTTTCTTTACATTATGAGCATGGCGTCATACAAGACTAAACAATCATCGTATAAGAAATGTTTTTAATAATTGCAAAAAATGTTCGTTCGCATACCACTTTTAAATGTATATAAACAGCCGTATGTGTCCATTTCTTGTATCCTGAGCGCACACACACACAGCATCCGTACATACATACTATGTATGTGTATTGTATTTCAATTTATTTTCTGTAAAATCTGTATGTTAATTAATTTTATACATTTATGCAAATAATTTCATTTCTTTTAAATATCGATTAAAAATTTTTACATAAATATTAGATTTTATTATTAATTTTATATAATATAATATTAGTTTAATATATAATAAAAAATTTTTTTTTACTAACATTTGATAATTTATTTTAATTAATATACAAACCGTCTTGCACATAAGTATAAAAATGGTCAATTACTACATATAATTAACCTTTAAATTTATAAGGTGATGAATTACTTTAGAAGAAAACATACCTACAAAATGATCTGAAAAAACCATATTTTACATTGTTATGAAGTTAAACTCTCCCTTGGTTTAACTCTCTAAGCTAAGATATTTTCAGAAGTGTAAGAGACAAAAAAATATAATTGTAAGTTGACAAGAGGGATTGTAGAGGATTAAAATACATTTTGTATAAGTGCTTTGATGTGTCAAGTTTTAACCATTTAGATGGAAGGACCGTATATACCTACAGCTCTTAAATCAGTTACACAAAACTAAATTTTCTTTTTAATTTTCTATATCCCCGGACGTATTCACATTAAGATCATTTGTAATCCATACACGACAGTAACAAAGAAAATAAAGAATTGCCTATATATACCTTTAAATTACCACCTTAATAATATCTACTAAACTTGAGTGAAATTTTTTGATAATAGTACAGTCGACTCTTGTTAATTCAAACCTGCGATAATTCGAACCCCTCTATAATTCAAAGTTATCACGAGTTCCCTACAAAATCTTTTTATATTTCGAACTAAATCAACATATTTTTATGCACTTGGTGATTCGAACGAAAAAATCATTGCTACATAACAAAACGACGCGTTAATTCGAACACATCGGCGTCAAATGCTCGACAATTTAAAGTTGCAGAGAGAAGGAGACAGAAAGATTGTAAGCACATTTTGACATTTTGATTGATTTTGAACCATGTGAACCATTTGATATTTCAAACACTCGATAATTCGTAATATTTTATGAGTCCCTCGAGTTTCGAATTAACGAGAGTCGGCTGTACCTACTAATTTAGAATGGTGCCAACGGAACAAGCACCACCTAATTTTGGAATTCATGCCACACCATATATCTAGTATGTTAGATAAAACTTTTTTTTTATATTCAGATGATTTCAGTAACTCCAGTAAATTAAGTTTGAACATCTAATTTTGCTTCAGTTATTAATAACGTCAGAGCATTTTTAATTATTTTGAAAATATCTGAGTTGCCTAACTTATACCGGCGAACAATACCATAACTGTTACGATCCTAAAAAAAACTATGGAATTTTTAAAATATATAGACTTTTCGGTAGAGTCTTAAATTATCTTTTTGACTGAAGTAAGGCAATACGTTTATTATGTATGTAATTAATATTGTTACAAATAGTTCTCTATAAAAGATAATTAGGGCAATTATAAGCTAGGGTCAGTATTAGGTACTTTTTTTTATTCTTGTCAAAGTAAGTCAGAAGTTTTCTAGAAATTGAGACCGAACTGTTGTTACCTACTTTTTGTAAAAATCAAACCTTTATGTAGTGTAGGTAAGTTGTGTTATCATTTTTAAGTCTCAGTTAGTTTGTTTATCTATTGAGTTATTAAGGGGTTATTCAGGGTTGCATTGAAAAATATTATAAATAAACATAGTGCTCAACCGCCGATCAACGAGCAAACGTCGGACCGCAAAAGTATAAAAGCGGTTCGCAAAAAGATGTGTGAATTAAAATAAATTACAAAAATGATGAAATTATATTTATCTTGCAAAAAATAAATAAATAAATAAATAAATAAATAAAATAAAATAAAATAAAATAAAATAAAATAAGATGGCGAGGCTAGCTTCATCCAAAAGAAAAAGTTTTAGTATATAGTCGGCAAAAACAATAATTTTTATTAGACGAACCAATGTTACTCCATATAATGGCGGAAATAATTAAAAGGTACAAGAATTCTATTTAAAATTAAAGAATTACTCTTAAACATTTCTATAATGCTTAGAGAATGTCGATATTTATCTGAATTACCTGTTCGGTAAAGTAGTCGTCAGCATTTCATATTGCTCGAAAAATTTTTTTTCCAAATATTGGTGGAAATAATTCTAGGCTACAAAAACTGTATTTATAATTAAAGAATAATTGTTTTCAACATTTCTGTAATGCTTAATATAGTATCGATATTTATCTGAATTGAAGTAGTCGGAAAAGGGCATTTCATATATTACACGAAATAATGTTATTGCAAATAATAACGGAAATAATTCCAGGCTGTAAATGTCCAACAACGAAATCGTCGTAAAACTTTTATAAAGCAATGAAAACTTTCAACCCCGTACATTTATCTGACACCTTCGGAAAGTGTCTGTCATACGTTAGTTCCTGAAACGCCCATCAGAAACATTTAACCGTTGCCAATAAAAGGCATTAAAATTTTTTTATAAATAACACAATTTTCAGGGGCACAACAACTACAAATCTGCAGGAAGGATCAAACAAAAATTTAGATAAATTAATTTTCAGAACACCCAATTCCGCGACAACATTAGCAAAATTCGAATTTAAATAAAAAATATCAGTAGACTGCTAGCGGAACGGTTTGGGACATTCTAACTTAGAAAGACATTGAGGCTCTGAGCGATAATTGATACAATCGTTTAAGTAAAAGAAAAAAGTTTGTAGCGTATTCGTTGTTTTTCCTTTTAGCTACTTATCGTGGCTATAGGTACGGAATGGTAATGGAGCTATAAGTGACAAGAAAAGGGTGGAAGTATGGCTTAAAACAAAATCACTCTAGGAGGCAATGAATCTAGTTATACGTCACTAGCTAAAGACCAATTAAATATGACATATTAAAAATGTTTATGATCCGTGCAAAGAAGGATGTTTGATAAAATTAGTATACAGGAAACTAATAAATAAAGATGTAACAACAAAACTTTTTTCTTATTTTCAATGTGCAATAAATTCTATGATAATCATTGTATACTAATTCAGTACGCTAAGTACTGTATTGAAACAACTTGTCATCTTCCAGTGTTTATGGATCGTAAAAAATCCAACGCAAAAGGATAGCTTAGCGGAAATTAAAAAAAAAAAATTAAATTCGGCAACTTATCTGCAACAGACATAAATGGCTAATAAAATATTAAAGAGTATCAGCATATCAAAATGCACTAAATATTGTCGTTAATTATAATTTAAAAAGCTAATTAGTAAAAGCTGAATTACCTATTTATTTTTTTATATGCATATAATTTATAATATAAGTACATTTATTAATGTCCTGTTAAATGTAAGTAATAAAATTCGTTATTTATATTTTATGGATTGTAATTTACAATTAAACGGAACCTGTTTTGAAAGTAGGTGTTCCAAAAATAAAATATTTATTAAAAAGTTCGTAAGTTTTATCTACAATTTAACCAGAATGAATGATAGCGTTAACCAACATGAATAGTGCGCATTATCGACGTTAAGTTGATCGTTTCTAGTTGGTTTATGGAATGGTCACTTAATCCAAAAATATCTACTAGTACGTAGTCTAATTTGCCAAAAGTACAGCGTTCGATTTTGCGAGAGGAACACTTGCTGATAGGGTTGTCCTGAAAATCGATCAATTATGTCAAAGAATTTTTGTGTTACGTTTTTTGCGAGCTAGTTGTGTGTAGAATATGTTCAAGCAAGACGCAGGTGCCACATCAAATAAAGCGGACCATGTGATACAAATGAAAGAATACGAGATAAAAAAATGAAAATTAGACGGCTTAGGAATAACAGATTAATACATTATTTAGTCATTAACATGCGAAGTTGAAAACTGGAAAATTTGCAAAAAAAAACTAATTTTAGACCGACGTGAACGATAACTTTTGTACCTTTATTTATATCTTTATACGAAAAAAATTTAAAAAACACCTTATTTGTAGGTGAGAAACTCGTCTTAGTACACGGAGAGAAAATTCCTATAAAAATTACTGTGCTCATACTACAATCGACGTGTAACAGGCGAACATATCCAATTTTTGTACGGTAAAATTATAAAAATTACAATAATATAACTATAATTTTTTATAATTTTACCGTACAAAAATTGGATATGTTCGCCTGTTACACGTCGATTGTAGTATGAGCACAGTAATTTTTATAGGAATTTTCTCTCCGTGTAGGTTATGTCAAAATTTGTAATAAGAATTATGACATGATCTGGTGACTTAAAGTTAAAAAAACTGTGCAAGCTGTGAGATGTTGTAACAAGTTGAACAGAAATGTATGATGTCTCCAACTGCTTTACTTTTTATTCATTTTTCTTGTTCTCTACTGGATGTTGTTTCCATCCTTTTATTTCGCTTTTTAGGCAGTCGAGTTCTTTGATTTATTTTAATTTATTCTTTTATTAGTGAGTTTAAATTAAAATTGAAGCGCCCTGGAACAGGCCTTCCTAACCCGAGTTCCTCGGTCTTTCTGACTACACCTATTACCTAGTTTCTGTTATAGAAAGTCTCCGTTAAACCACATAAATTTTGTAAATGAATAGTACTTACTATAATACGAACTATGGCTAAAAAGTTAAAGAAAATAAAAATTCTAAGTTACTAGTTGATTCGCTTAAGTACTTCTCCTGAAAACCAGTGAAAATAGGACATACTGTTTATGTCATAGATATATAGATTAAGCGTACATGTAAAAATCTGTTGCCAGTAGTAGACCGTGCTAGGCCTTCTCACAACTTAGCTGATCAGTGATCACTCATTCGGAGCCGGTGAGCGAATGCGGGTCAATTATTAATGATTGTTGGATCATTGTTGGTCACTGTGGATGTTTGGTCAGTCAGCCGTATGTATGTACGTGTCTGTTTGTGTGCAGTATATGCAACCACACATACACATGCAGTAATCAAACATATGCAAATACAAACAGGTGTTGTATGTAGCCCCATGTGTACCGTAATAGTTTGGTGGAGACAACAATTTTTCATCCTTTTTTGGCGACATTGGTTAGGCCGTATGAGAGAGCTAGTTATCAATCTACATGATCTGTGGTTTATATCTTCATAAACTAATAATATACATAATCTCTTTTATATTAATAAATTAATAATAATATCAATCATTTTGTTTAATAGAATAGCGACCAGCCATCTGTAAATTAACTGGACAAGCTTGTGCACAACACAAAAAATATTCACGCATTATTCATTGTGTGACTGTAGCTGCGACTGACTGATGATTTGCTTGATGACTAGTATTGGTGATGGGCTCGATGATTGACCAAACTAACACAACAAACTGAAAGACGGATTGCAAGACATCGGACCCGACAATAAGATCGCATCGGACATAAAGATGTTTGTATTATATTTTATATGTATATGATACGAAACGCCATATTTAATGTTCCATAAAAATAATTATACTGACCAATAGACAAATGACTTCGTAGATTATCCTTTCCATATTATGTGTATACTCTGTCAGAATTGAATTTATTATATTTTTCGTTATATTATAATTATTAATCTGTTTTGGATATACCAATTGTTTGCATTTAGTTAAGCAAGCGCAAAAATATACCAATGAATGTCTACAAAATTTAAAAATCAATTATCAATTTTCTTACTATACTTACTATAATTTCTTCACATCATGTCATGTTAAATATGTCACCGAGTATTCAAAACCGATATTTACAAATGCGAAATGTTTAGAGAAGTACTTACATATTGAATTTCTCTATGGGTTTCTAATTTGTACTACATGTATTCACAAGTTTGTGAATAAAAATATATTATCAGTTAAACAACAGAAGTAATAAGAAGTCGTCAGCAGCAATGCTCCATCAGTAGAGTCGACCGTCCCCTCATTTTTAAGATACCTAATTAACCCGAAATATACCTAAGATACGCCGAAATTTTTAAACTACCTAAATGAAACTGGAATTTGTTTTTTTATTATTTGGATATCAGAAAATATTGCTGTAATATTATCGGCAGTACAAGGGAAAATTGAAACATCCAAAAGGTACACTCTGGACACTAAAACAATTCATATACAAAATTTCAGCCTTCTAGATTTATTTAGGTGTGTGAGCGGGTTAGACCCTTATATACATTTCTGCTTAATTTCGATTTTGTAAGATACCAAACACTTAAACTGTGTAGAAATGAAAGTTTTCATGTATATTAGAGTAAATCAAGTTATAGTTTACTAAATTTTAGTTTCAAAGTTAGATTAGCTAGTGGCATTTGAACATCGAAGGCCATCGGACTGAGGTAGGGGTGGAATTTAAATCCGTTTCACAACGTTATATATTTTTCACTAATTTTGATAGGTGTAGCGGCTTGCCATGGATAAGATGAGCCGAAATTCCGTAAATGTGGTTGTCTTTTAAGTACAATAATATAATAAAAGTAGGGGTAACTTTTGGGCAAAATTGGTATCCGTCACAATTTTGAAGGGGGTCGTGGGGCGAGCTAAAATGGTGAAAATTTTCCAAACCAGTTGGAAATAGTGTAAATTGTCTACAACGTGTCTAAAATTCTGTTTCCTAGAGCAATCTGGAGAAGGTAGAGACAAAAAGGTGATTTTTTCATGGTAGGTCTAACACACCCATAGTCGCCCAAAAGAAACCTAGGGAATTTAAATTCTGCACACTGATTGTGCCTCTGTGGGTCTTAGTTTAGAACCCTAACCATTTTGACGCCAAAATCTCATGTTTTTCGTGTCTTTTGGTGGGTGCAACATGCCTACAGGCTCCTCAAATAAACCTAGAGGACTGCAATTTTGTATATGAATTGAATTAGTATCCAGAGCGTGCTTCTTAGAGGTTTAAATTTTTCTTCCCAGATCCACTGTCTTCACCAAAATTTCATGATATTTCATAATCTTTAAGTAATCTATATTCAAATAAAAAAATTTCAAACAAAAATCTCTTACTGTTTAACAAAAATATATCCAAAAAAATATGCTTTTTCTAGACTAGAATACTGCTTTAAAATGACTTAGCTATGTAAAAAAATTAGACATTTCATTTATTGCTTCAAGCGAAAGTAAAACTATAGTCAGTAATAGGCACTAAGATTTTAACTATGTCAGAGATAACTTTTTGTGATTATAGTTTTCCAAAGGAGGGGGGGGGAAACATAAAAAACGTCACTTTAGTTAAATAATTCGTAAACGTTTCTTAAGAATTAAAAATGGTAAAAGGAGCTTTAATTGCAATTTAAAAGCTTTTTTAACGTTACTCCACATGACGGAATATCCGAACAAAAATTTTCATCCGCACAGTTCCATCTCCACAACAAATTTTGATGCCCAGTCGTCGAAAATTGAAAATTTAGCAATCCTTTCTGACACTGACTGATTAACTTAAAAGTGATCAATATCTACAAAGATTTCGTGGTTATGACTATGAAATCTTCATAAACATTCAACACTCTGTATAAAATAATAAACAATACAGTCTGAGTTTTCATGTAGGTGCCTACACTACTATAATATTCAACAAATTCAAACAAAGATTGTACGGACTAGGACAATTATGTATTCATTCATCCATACAGGTACACCATACAACAAAAGTTAACCAACCATCAAATTTACGCTTGTCTACTTTCATTTTAAATAATCAGCAATTTTCATTTAAAAAAATCTTACTGACTGAACATTGTAGTTTTTTCTTTTTTAATTTCGTTTTTATGTAAATAAATATAACATGAAGGCACAGGTAGAGTCAGTCATATGTGGGTGGCGGTTTTTTTTCTTGTCGAAAATTGCCTTAACAAATCATTAATAATGCAAAATCAAATCCGTTTATAATTAATTTTTTAACAAAAACATGTTTTTTTCTTTTTTGATAATACAAACTTTTTTGAAAATAATTATTTTGAAATCTTGTAATTATGTCCATAATTAGCCGGTATACTGAGTGTTTCAAGTATGTTGGGTATGTGAATTTTAGAAAAATAGTGTCTATTAATATTTTTGTTTTCTTTATTTTTATTTTATTTTATTTTACTGTTTGCAAGAAAAGTTTTTTTAGCTATTACTGAGGTTTTCTAATTAGGACTACACTGATTTTCAGACCGCATTCTATAATAACTTTCCTAACTTGATTTACTTGAATTTTTAATTCGTTATGTTGTAGGTAGAGGACAAAGGAAGTGATGTGAGGGCCAGGATTTGATAAGCATCCGTCTGCAGTCGTCTTCTTAAGGAACTATTCCGATATCTATCTGAAATTGAGAAAAGGAGCTATAGAAAACGTTCGCGACCATAGCCGGCCGGGAGATTCGAATCATCGACCTACCAGTCCACAAGTGCCAGTGCCTAAGCACACTCGATCACTGCGCTGGTCAATTGAGACTATACGGATGATATAAAAGTGAGTCCGGCAAAAAGTTCCATATCGGCGTCGTCAGTCGAGTTCAATCACTCGATTCACATTCGGCTCTGGTGAAGAAAGGTTGAATGATTTAACTGTATAACTGCAGATGGCATCCAATGGAGCCACTCACGCAATGAAGTAACATACTATTGACCACGGATTTCGATGACGAATACGTAAGGTGAGATACGAGTCATGAAAGTGAACGAGCGGTTATTTGTTTATATCTTGATCAGCAAAATTAATATCTCTCATTGTGTGCAGCATTCCACCATTAATACCATTTCATTAAAATTTAACTATTGGTATTTTGATAAATATAAAAACATATATATATATATATATATATATATATATATATATATATATATATATATATATATATATATATATATATAATACAATTTTATGTCCGTAAAGTTAGCCCCGCCATTTTGTCTTTTTCAAGTAAAAAAGATTGTGCTGCATTGAGCTAGACATGTGCTACCATGCGCCGTAAATAAAAAATATCAGTTTTGAAAATTGCGATTGTTAGAGCCAAAAACTAATTTTTTGGTTGTAAAGTTAGCCCCGCCATTTTGTCTTTTTCAAACAAAAAAGGTTGTGCTGCATTGTGCTAGGCATGTGCTGCCATGTGCCGTAATAAAAAAAATCAATCTTTAAAATTGCGATTTTCAGAGCCAAAAACCTTTTTTGGGTGTAAAGTTAGTCCCGCCATTTTGTATTTTTGAAACACAAAGGGTTGTGCTGCATTATGCTAGACATGTGCTACCACGTGCCGTAAATAAAAAAAAACGCCGTGAGCAGCGGGGCCCCATCACGGACGTCGAACTTTTCCCTTCATCTTCGGTATTGAATGTCCACAAGCGAAATGTGATAGAAAATCTACAAGCGTTTTGTCATTTTGGTGGTTTCAAAACTGATGATGAGTGTTCGGCTGATCGGGGCTTTAAAAAAAGGTTTTAAGTTTTTAAGGGCTGAATCTCAGTAAATTTCAAAAATAGCAGTTAGCAGGAAAAAAGCTAACACAATTCGTACGAGGTAGTGATATGAGAATTGAATACTTTCAAGAATCGAATACTGTGAATATGAATACTCACCTGTATTCGAATATGTATTCGAATACACGTATTCATATACATATTCGAATATGTATATGAATATATGTATTCAAATACATGATATACTCATTCTTGATATACTGTTTCCATTATTATTACAGCCTTGGGCAAAAGTATTAAGCACCCCAATAAAACACGTGTAACTCAAAAATTAATTTAAAAGTGACTTATCTGTTTAATAATAGAAAGAAAGGCAATACTAAAAGTTAATTTTAAACAATAGATAAAGGATTTTAAGGTATCATAAAACATCTGGTCCACAAAACGTGAAACATGAAGTTTTTTGAGAAATAATGTAATTTATTTGTTAATCATTTATTAACTTTCGGAATAACAAGAAGCTGCTGAGTGTTGTTTATTTGTGTAGTAGAGACAGTTTGTAATACGAAATGTCGAAACAATGAGAACTTAACGTAGAAACACGGATAAAAATCCAGATGTTATGTGAACAAGGGAAGATTCAAGTAAATGTTGCTAAGTTAGTAAAAGTTTGACGATATGGAGTGCAATCCACCATTGAAAGAATCTCGGAGACTAGCTCTCACACAAACAAAATGAGAACGGGAAGAATACGCATTACTACTGATCGCCACGATAGAAAACTTATCCGTGACTCACTTAAGGACCGCAAAAAAACTTCTTTTGACCTCGCTGCACCTTCATCGAAGGACAATGGGAAACCAATTAGTTCTCGAACTGTAAGAAGAGGGATCACAGAAGCAGGCTTAAAAAGCCGCAAAGCCAGAAAGAAGCCTTGGCTCTCCGACAACAACCAGAAGAATCGTGTGGAATGGGCTCTAAGACACCAGCACTCTTCTGAAAAAGATTGGTCCAATGTGGTATAATTTGACGAATCTAATTTTAGTGTGAGTTAAATTTTATACCATCGCATTAAACAATACGATTAGATTCGCCGGACCATACCAGATTGGTCCAATCTTCGTCAGAAGAATGTTGGTGTCTTAGAGCCCATTCTAAACGATTTTTCTTGTTGTTGTCGGAGAGCCAAGGTTTCTTCCTGGCTTTGCGGCTTTTTAAGCCTGCTTCTATGAGTCTTCCTCTTACGGTTCGAGAAATAATTGGTTTCCCAATGTCCATGGGCGCCCATACCTATGGGCAGGGGGGGCCATGGCCCCCCCCCTAGCTAGCCAGGATTGGAAGAAAATTCGAGAAAAGGAGTTCGAAGAGAGCAAAACGACGTCGTTAATGGTATTTTTTGTGGGTTATATATAGTATAGCCCTCGCGATTTGTGGGGGAAAAAAAGATCGAAAAAAAAATGTGCCGAAATTTTCTCCGGAAGTTCACTTTTCACCCTTCGGCCCCCCCCCTGGAATCCATCATATGGGCGCCCATGCCAATGTCCTCCGATAAAGCTGCAGTGAGCTCAAAAGAAGTTTTTTTGCGGTCCTTAAGTGAATCACGGATAAGTTTTCTAACGTGGCGGTCAGTAATAATGCGTTTTCTGCCCGTTTTCATTTTGTTTGCGTGAGAGCCAGTCTCCGCGAACCTTTCAATGGTAGATTGCATTGCACATCGTCAAACTTTTACTAATTTAGCAATCTTTACTTGAGTCTCCCTTCTACATATTACATCTGAATTTTTACCGGTGTTTCTGTGTTAAGTTCTCATTGTTTCGGCATTTCGTATTACAAACTGTCTCTACTACACCCAGCAGCTTCTTGTTATTCCGAAAGTTAATAAAAGACTAACAAATAAATTACATCATTTCTCAAAAAACTTCATATTTCACGTTTTGTGGACCAGGTGTTTTATAGTACCTTGAAATACTTTATCTACTGTTTAAAATTAACTTTTAGTATTGCCTTTCATTCTGTTATTAAACAGATAAGTCGTTTTTAAATTAATTTTTGAGTTACACGTGTTTCATGGGGGTGCTTAATACTTTTGGCCAAGGCTGTATATAAATTGTATCTTTGTTTTTGTTATGAATAAAAGGAATAAATTCAAAAATTAATATTTATATGTACCAAATAAATATGTTGTCTCACTTTATCCAATTGAAAAACACTTAAGGTTTCCTTTTTATTTGTTGAAGTTTAGAAGCGGTAAAATCCTTTGTTGAATTCCCCGTAACAATATAGTACGATTGTTGGTTGGTGTTCAAAAAATTGTGAGTAAATTTTTGAAATACTATCCTTCCATATAAATAATTTCTGTTTTTTTGTTATTATTAAAATATTTATAAGAAATGCAACGTGGTTTGTGTGATTTTCTGTAAATTGTGTAACACCAGTTTTGTAAATTTCAAGTTAATTGGTTAAGCTGTTAAGGCGTGAAAGCCAGTCAAACAAACAAACAAACTAACTAACTAACTTATTTTTGCATTTATAATATTAGTTAAGACATTTTTTTTAACGATTATTTTAACTAAAAAATTGTTGTGCTATAGTTAGTTAGTTTTTTAGTTAAAATAATTGCACAAAATTTATTAGTTAGGACAGTTTTTTTTAACGATTTTCAAATATCTTAAGCTGCAGTGGAAGTAAAATATTGAATAAAGAAGTTTAACAACTAACTTTGATAAATCTGAAAAATTAACACAAAATGTAGGTCCTCTTGTGTGTTAAATCATTGACACAAATCTTGTGTAAAGATTTGACACATATGTTTTGTGTTAAAATAACACAAAAAATTGAGTGGACCGTTCTGGACATGTGAAATGTGTTAATTTTAACACAAATTTTTTAACTGTGTAATTTTTTTACTGAATTAAATAAATGCCTAGAGAAGTTTCGTCAAAATCCTTTGAAAAATCGTTTTTCGGATCAATTACCTTAATGTAAAACATACTATTTTTTCTCAGCACGTACTCAGTTTTGTGTACAATACTTTGACATATCGTCTCTACATGCAATAAAATAAGTTTAGCAGGCTCTTTTTGAGTAGCAAACTAAAATCTTCGTTTCGATTGAAATGAATTTTCTCATACAAAATTACCCAACAATCTATATTTTTGACGTCGTTTATACATACCTGTATCAATACTGAATCTTTCCATACATAATATTATGAACAAACTTTATTAAAAAGTCAAATATAATAAATAGCCTCCAGCCTTATCACATCATATTAATAAAATGATTTCTGAACTGCCTCACACAGTTTCAAATTAAATAATTAATTACAGTAATCACGGTGGTAAATCATCAAAACAATGATGTTGACGTTCAAGACATCTTTTGATCATTTCAAAAACTTTTTCTTTTTGTTTTTTTTTTTTTTTTTTTTATTTGTTGTCTGTTGTCCAAACAAATACAGCTGAAAGCAAACCACAACTAAAAACAATACATAAAAAATTAATTATTAATAACAACAATAATAACAAATTAATTTTCAAAAGGAACAACTTAATATTTTGAAAATTAATTATTCTTTTATTCAACGTTAAAAAGAGGGGGTTTATATCTGGATGCCTATAAGAACGAAGATTAACTAATATTACTTCCTCCATACATTAGCGAATTTCTCAGGATTTACTTTTAGTTGCATAATCTCCTGTCCAATAACCTGATTTTTTTATCTCCAAAATCACCGTACAAAAAAAAAATTAAAATACCACTAACGTAAAAGCCCCTATACCGAAAAATTATTTTTAGGTGTGTAATTATAATAAACTGACTTATAAAAATTGAAAAATAAGATAAACACCCATTTTTTTTCTTAATAAGCATGAAAGAAAGTTTTTTTAATCCAATGAATATGTTTTTAAAAAAATACAACCCAAAAATATTTGTTTATTAATTTTTTTTTTACAAAATGTCGCATATATCCAAACAGAGATATATTAACGACAGTAGAAGTTGGGAACCAATATACAAACCGACGTGTAATATCAGTAATATAACACATAGAGTGACATCTAGACGTCAAAGTGGGAGACATAGAATGGTTTAACTAGTATAAGACGTAAATAAAGGATCAAAATACTGTATTCAACAAAAATTGTTTAATATATAATATATATGTATTTTTTTAATTAAATAAGGAAACATTAAATGCGAGGTGAATTTAAATTAAAAAATGATTATTCTATTAATAATAATTTTTGTTCCGGTATAGGGGCTTTTACGTCACAGCGTTTCTTAAAAAACAAACAAATGAACATCATAAGAACATTAAAAAGGGAGCACATTAAAATATTTTTTAATTTTTCTCAAAACCATTTTACATAAGACAACGGTACACTGGTTTCGATGGTGTAATAAGAAATTTGGGAAACTTTCGGAAAATTTTGTAAAAAATGTTTTAATGAAAAAAGCTCTAACTACCTGATTTTTGGTATCCGATGTGTCTGTTGACTAAAGAACCTATCCAAGGCTTTAAAGTACTTCTAATATTTTCACCAAACTTCATACAAATCGAATATTTCATTCGCAAATTAATATACCTAAATGTCGTATTTCAGGAAGCTCTTACCACCCACTTTAACTGCTGAATTTTACTTAAAAAAAATCCGCTAAAATATTACGTCATTTCATAAATATAGGGCATTCAAGTATGTTCCCCTAAACACATTCAAGTGTAATATTCGAATATCTTGTAGTCTAGGAAATTTCGAAATCCTTTTTTTGATAGTTTTAAATATAATATAACAAGAACTTTATTATGGCAAAAACATATAAACTACTTTTCAATAAAAGTTACGGAAATTTATTTTTCTAATGTCTCATTATCATTATACTAATGTTACTGCTTCACACCTAAAAACGTTTTATAATTTCATGAATCACGAGATACTAAAACATCAGTCAAATTCGTAAACAGATTCTTTTTTGAAAAAACTTTTACGTATTCTACTGAAATAGCTCCCAACACACATTTTTATAAACAATTATAAATTATTTCTACAAAAGAAAAAAGAATTACGAGTTTTAAAATATTACATCCGAAGAATCGAAACCGAATTAATCTCTTCTGCCCTATGATATTTAGGATTAAGCATACTAATTTTTACAATTATTTATTCATTTTCAAAGCAAAAAGATCATCTTGAAGAGTGACTCTAAAAAAGCAACCCACAGAATAGAAGACGCTTAGGTCGCACGATTACAACAAGACGAAACAATTTCAAAAAGGAAATAAAGATAACAGGATAATCTAGAAACGAACTAAAGTTAGCTATAAAGAATCGGATCCGATCATAATGGGCACTCTATCAGCTAACCTTATTGAAACACTATTATTACTGGAAAGTATCAAAAATTTCGTATTTTCCAGCGCTTACACCATAATAGTTTTAAAACTTTTAAACCTTAGTCTGAATAACAGGGAGCTCATTTTTGTTTCGTCTACATACATATTCGTAGTCTATAATCGTAAAAGTAGAACTTTCGGCAAATAATTTAACGGCATTTAAAAACCGAGGACAATTACAAGGCAACTTTCAGACTAAAACTGTGACATAATCACAGGGATCTTTTGTTAGTTTAAGATTGTATTTTTCGACCATACATATTTGGAATAACTTTTCAGAGAGAGCAATAATCAGTTATATTTTTTACAATTGGTTGTCATCTATTTATCTACCTAGATATTTTTTTAAAAACGGCCGCTCAAAATACAGGTAATAATTTTTAACACAACTGCATTGAACATAAATCTGTGTTATCTGTTAAAATAATTTATCTATAGTTGCGAGCGTTACTTTGTTTTATAAAATAATTTAACTTTTTATTAGAAATTTATAGTCACTAATTAACAAATGTCTACGGTCGTTCAATACTAATCAGAAGATTTTAGAATTCATACTGTCAATATTTAATACCTACTTTCTATCTATCTTATCGTTACGTTTTAATGACATTAACTTAATACAAATTTTACTGCACTATGAAAGAGATAAATTTAACTGCGAAAGGAAAATCGTTATAAGTGTTTATAAATAATCAAATAAATAATAATTGATTAATATAACAAATATATCTTATAAAACAATAATTATTTAAAATACATAAACCTCCGCATATACACTTATACATATAACTTAAAAATTCTATTAATATGCAAATGAATTTTGAAGAATAAGCAGCGGAACATAACAATAATAAAATCACTGATTACTCATTGCCTGATTGCTATTAAGGTAATTCAGATCTTTTATTTTATTTTTCAATTAGTTAATATAAAATGTCTACGTCCCCATTATTATATTATGTTCTTGTTTTTTGCATTCATTTGTTTGCTTGTTGTCACTGCCCCTTGGATTTTAAGATATTAATTTAAATTTTTTATTGTATGCAAAATATTCCATTATGTTATTACGATATGTACAGAAATATATATATACAATATCTTAACAGAAATAATTGTACCTCTGATAAAATATATAGTGTAAGATCCATCTATCTAACCAAAAAAAAAAAAAAAAAAAATGTTAGTGTGCTTAAAAAACCACACAAGCGAAGTGA
Source organism: Brachynemurus nebulosus (assembly GCA_035578155.1). NCBI lineage: Eukaryota > Metazoa > Arthropoda > Insecta > Neuroptera > Myrmeleontidae > Brachynemurus > Brachynemurus nebulosus. Next base: position 42,510,174 of record JAPWDM010000001.1, on the reverse strand, counting down.
ACACATAGTCGATACGAAGCAACATAAATGTATTCCGTAGATAGCATTTTATTGAAAGAGTCAAACGAGCAAAAATGCGGAAAACAAATAATAATAAAGTATTTTCAAACCAAATTCAAGATTAAATGCCATCAGAATAGAACTAAAATCCATATATGTCTGATTGTGAGTTTAATAATTCGGTTGAAGTAATCATAAATATTTTGAATTTTAGTAATCTGATAAGGACTACTAAAATTAATAAATACATAATAATAATGAAAGTAAAGTAAGACGTATTGATTTAATTGTGGAAATATAGTATGTAAAATGTATATTTATTTTTATTATTATTAAAGAAAAAATTAAATATAAGATTTTTCGGTAGTAACATGCTACTACACCCTTAGCAGGGACGCAACAACTACAAATCTGCAGGAAGGCGTCCGACAAAACCTTAATCCAATTTTTTGACAACGCAATTCTCATTACGTAACATTGGAAAATGTTATCGAAAATGTCATCTGGAAAAATTCGATTTTCAAATAAAAAATATCAGTAGACCACTAAAAATCTTACTTTATATTATAAATAAAATAAATTTAAAAAAAAATTACGTAATTTTATGAGGGGTCCACGTAATTTTAGGGTGTCCGGACCCCTTGGACCCCCCGGTTGTTGTGCCTCTGACCCTTAGTATATAGATATACTGGGTTGAACCTAATATAAGTTTAAATAATTCAAAATATGACATCAAGAATGTGTGGATAAATTAAATAATTTGAACAATATAAAATATTACTCATACACTCTCAATATATTTTTTGGGTTTATGGAAATATTTCTATGTATCAAAAAAAATATAATTACAGTATCAAAAAATATGTTCTTTGATTCAAGAAATAATTTTTTGGTTCAAAGAAAAAATTCAAAGAAATTTTTAATCTTTGAACAAAGGAATCGTTTTGAGAGTGTAGTAATTTGGCACACTATCAAGTACTTTAAGCGTTATTTCGGCAATAATTCGCTTACGTTGGCTTCCGTTGTTACTGGTATCTCAGCATAAACCAGAAATTTTATATATTTCCAAAGAAAATTAGTATTAAATCACAGAATGTAAACAACAACAATTCAGAAAATTCATCCAAACAAAGTTGTTTTTTTTTTAATGAACATTTTCCTTTCAATTAATTTTAATACATTTTTATAAGTTTTCTGCAATTTGTAAACACGTTGTAATGATCTCAACCATTTCCGCATAATATATGCATCGTAACTAAATACAAATATTAAAGTGTAATTATTTTAATTATAAAAATATATGTCCTTATCAAATCCTCATAAAAGCCATTATCAATCCTATTTTTCAAAGAATAGCTCTTAATTACAGTTTCCTGCCCTTAGAATGAAAATATTTTTTAATTACATTTTGGCTGATTTTGATTTGAAATGAAAAAAGATTTTCAATACCCATGTCTTGTATTACGGTGTATGTTGCAACTGATTATTTATTATTTAAAAGAGTACAACTTTTATGTTCTTTCTCTCTCTTTTGAATACTCACAACAGCGCAACTTATAGAATAACTTATTCTTGTCAAAGCTAATGTTACAATGAGATGAATCATACTTTTTTAAATTTTATAAAGGACTTTATTGTTTCTCTATATCAGGGGTGGCCATAACGTGGCTCGCGAGCCGCTTGCGGCTCGCGAATCGATCTTGTGCGGCTCTTTAATGATTCTCGAAAATTTGTTTTGATAGGTCTATTTGAAATAAGAAAAAAATCTAAAATTTCTCGCAAAAAAATCAAATAACGATCTTTTTTAACGAGCCTAACCTTGGACGGGTCTACCGATATTAAAGGTAAACCACAGTTAGCAATATTTGTGGGATATGTATCAGAAAACTTTGAAATCATAGAAGAGCTCTTAGACCTAGTTGCATTGAAGGATACTACTTGTGGTTATGACATTAAAGAAGCCCTGGTTGATGTTTTAAAAAAAAAAATAGTGCCTATCGAGAATACGGGCAGCATTGCTACCGACGGTGCACCGTCAATGACAAGGAACAAACAAGATTTTATTGGGCTATTAAATGCTGACAAATCATACCCTCCATTTATACGTGTAAACTGTATCATTTACAGAGAACACCTAGCAGCAAAATATTTCCAATACCCACAAGTTATGCCAGTAGTTTTTAAAATTGTAAACTACATTCGTTCAAGTGCTAAAACACACAGACAATTCAAATCCTTCATAGAAGAGCTGGATAATGACGACCTACCTGATGATGTATCTTAGTATTCTTAGCAGATTTTTTCAGTTGCTTGAACCCATTAAACAATTTATGCAAGAAAAGGGAAAATGTTTCCCTGAACTTGATGACCAACAGTGGTTGTTAGATTTAAGTTTTTTTAGAGATGATGTTCGGTATTTGTAGCAGCTGAACATGTCACTACAAGGCAGGGAGAAGCTTATTTATGATTTAGCACAAAGTGTATTTAGCTTTCATAACAAATTGAGGCAAAAGGTTATTTGTGTAAATTGATCGGTCTTGCTGAAAAAATCAATGACAGATTCACTGATTTGAGAAAACTGAAACCTTCTTCTTCCTTCCTAGACAACCCTTTTGTCGTTGCTGTTGTAAGTGACGGCTGTCCCCTTTCATATCCAATAACAAAGTATATAGCAGCAAAAGAGTTAGAAATACTTGAACTGCAAGAAGACGAAGCGTTAAAAGGACTGAAAAAAATTGGCGGTTCCACTGTTGATTTTGGGAAAACGTTCCAGCAGAGAAATATCCACTACCAAAATAATGTGCTAAGAGACTTATTTCAATTTTTGGAACTACTTATGCCTATGAGTCTTTGTATTCAACAATGAAGCTTATTAAATCCAAGCATCGATCTGAACTAATTAACATTTAACTGAACTCGTGCGAACTGCGCTCACCAGTTATAAGCCAGATTTCAAAACAGCTCGCGGTCAAAATGAACACAAGAAAAAGTACATCTCAAAATTAAGTTTTAGGTACCTAGGTACCTAGGTACATGTACTAACTAAAACAAAGTATGTTCACATGTTACATAAATTTTTCATTCTCATGTCATAAATATTCTTAGTTTCATAAAAATGTAAAAAGTGTGTTCATTGTGTGAACCATCAATCTCAGAATGGCTTGGCTCGCTCCGAATCAGCTTCATGGGTTTGCGGCTCCCAAAGGTAAAGTTAGTGGCCAGCCCTGCTCTATATATTTTTACGAATATACAACTGAGCTACTATCAAAATCATAATTTCCATTACTGTTGGTCGAAAACGATTTAAGAGCTGGTATCATATTGAATAATGTGGCTATTTTGTACCTTATTGTGACTTATTCAGACTGATCGGTTAGTAGTAACTAAAATGTATAGAACCGAAAAATTCAATACCGCACTTTTGTGTTTTTCAGTCCTGAGCATCCATAAACTACGTAATCTGGTTGGGAAGAGGAATATGTTATTTGACAGAGTTAAAACAAACAAGAATGTGAATGTGAAATTTCATGAATAATCATGAATTATTTGCAACCTCCTTATGACATTTTGAAATTTGATAGAATTACCTTAGACGGGTTATATTACCATTTAGTCATACAATTTTTACAGTTTTATGCGAAAATATTTTGTTAAATTAAAAAAAATGTGTTAATTTTCATACTTTATGATAAAAAAATATACCTAACATTTCAATAAACTATTTTCTGGACTTAATAGGAAAAGAAACTACGTTCATTCACGGGGGAGACCAAAACCATTTGTAGTTTACGTGAAGAAGGCGCTGGTAAAAGAGATCAAAACGTGGCTACGTAGTTTATGGACGGTTCCTTACCACTCCGTTCTGATCGACGTAACTAAAACCTGTGGGATTGTCTAAGTCAAGGGTAAAAGATTCTCAGTTTTTTAGTAAACTAAACTAGAAATAATAATCTCCGAATCGTTTTACCTTGATCTTGGAATAATTTCCAGTTACATGATATGCCGAACAAAATTTTATAAAAATTTCATATATGCGAGCAGTGAAAAATGATTGTAACTTAATTTATGTATATGTCTGCACACCCTACTGCGCTTACTAACGACTACAAGTCATATTCTGTACCTGCACACACATAATATAGACTAGTCGGCATTGGTCAGTTAGTTTACATCTTATTACTATCATCATCCGAGGATTGAACTCATGATAACCAAGATTCAAATCTTACATACCTACCTTCACAAGTGTATGTAAGGAGTATACCTATATTTATAAAGTAAAATGTAACACTGACAGCATGAAACCATAGATATTTAATTTTTCTTCCAATATATTAATGCCGTTAGTGGTTAATTATTTTTATTACAACTATGTACTGCGGTATTAACTTAAATTATGATATTTCATGATCTGTGGTTAGAATTTTTAACATAACTATATATACTACAAAAAAAAAAAATCAAAAATTTTTAAAGACAGCAGAAATACACAAATTTCATTGACTCGTTCATACAAACTGGGAGAAATCTTGTCTCGGTACTTATTTCATTATAACATTTTTACTGACTGAACTGAAAATGCTAAATGCCTAGGTCAAGCTAGAGAGCTATCAGTGAGGTTCGGATACCACACACAGCCTTACGTAAAAAGTAAAAAATAAAGGTAAAAAGAATTAGGTAGAGTTGCATAATAGGCTATACTGATTACTACATCGGTCCCTTAATTTTCGCGAATATCCACGGGGTTTCAATTTACGCGGTTAAAAAATCGCGTAAATTGAATTTGTCATTATAAAAGGAAAAATACTGGAAATAAAAGCTACTAAAATTTTAGAGAATTTTATAATACAAATGATAATGGATATGTAGAAATTTACATGTTAAAATTAAACAATATCGTTATTTTCGATGTCGATAATTTTCGATAACGAAAAGTAGGTTTTAACAGTCGCAATATGTTTGGAGTACCTACAACTTGCTTCGCTAAGTCTTCAAAAATTTTGTTATTTCTTCGCTACGACACGCTAGAATTCGCTATATAAGGATACTTCACTTGACTGTAGGTATAGGGCGGTCAAATGTGTACGTGCGGACGGAGTAAGTGAAGAGTAAGTGTGTGCGTAAGTGTTCTTAGGTTAAGTTTTATTATTTTTATTTTTACATGTTTAAAGGTTTTTTGAAAATCTTCCTTTGTATAGAGTCATTAATAATTAAGTTTTCTCATGTATTGTATTACTTAGAATTGTACATGTTAGGTTAGGGTTAAGCACTAGTTGTAGGTACCTAGAATTAAGTGAAGTATTGTAATTACATAAAAATTTTGTAAAATATTGTACCGTTTTGAGAAAAATATATTTCATATTTACTGTAGGTGTACATATGAGATCGCAGAAATCAAATCTATGTATAATAAAATAAAGTAAAAAAATGTTTTTCAAGAAAAAGCTTTTATTTAAAAATGAGCTAAAAAAATAAAATAACTTTTGAGTGAAGTTTGAAGCAATATGCAACATAATTTATAAAAGCTTGAGGCGTTATCATTAATTATTGCTGTTTTGGATATAAGTGTAGCTATTTTACTTTTCAGTAATTACCAAATTTAATTAAACGCCTCAAGCTTTTATAAATTATGTTGCATATTGCTTCAAACTTCACTCAAAAGTTATTTTATTTTTTTAGCTCATTTTTAAATAAAAGCTTTTTCTTAAAAAACATTTTTTTACTTTATTTAAAAAAATTAAAAAAAGATTAAAGAAGTAATTTTTTTTATCTATATTTTAATCGGTTAATTTACCGTAATCAGACATAACTATAGAAACAAAAAATTGCAATGTAAAATCAATGGACAATATTTGACAATTCGAAATGTCAAAAAGTTGCATAGGACTAAAATCAACAATTTTGGTTTGGGGCGAATTAGGGGAAAACTAATTATACAATATTGCATTGTCATCAAGGTTAGACACGTATGCAAAATTTGAAACCTCTAGCTCTAGAACCTGTCTAACTTTTGATTTGATCTAAACCAACTAGAGTAAGATCCCAGAGCCGTAAGACACAACTTATTTTCTAAAGCATATAACTTTCGGTTCACAGTAGTCCCTTGTGTACTTTTTAATACCTGAATGTTTGTGGAGCTTGCCCGGTGACACCTGCGCAGGTACCAGGTGAGAAAGGTAACTAAAAATCAGAGTTACTTAACTTAAATTTTTATGACTGATTTTTGTATATATATTGTAGAATATTACTCTGAAGTCATATAAAAAAAATCAGACGCTTTCCATGGGCCATAACTTTTATCAGACGCTTTAAAGCTCTAAGGAAAATAAATGAACTTAATTTATTTTTAAATGTCTGATTTTTTTATATGTTATTAAGGTAACTATTACAATTAGGATTGACAGTTACTGTGGTTACAGGCTTAAGTTTAAATTGAACGGACATACTCGGGTTTATGCGACCACATGTTTTTGTCAGTTATATCGTGTGATTTGTGAGTGATATCAAATTATTTTCAATAGAAAATATGGAAGAATCCGCGGAACCATCATTGAAATGTGTATTTTGTAAAAAATCTCATGATAAAATCAATTTATTTTCAATAGAGACATTAAAAAAGTGCCAAGCTATTTTAAAACAGAGAACAATCCATAACTTAAAATTCAAAGACGTAGTTTTACCGGATGATTTGTACGAAAGAGGTTACCATCGTGAATGTTACAAATGTTTTACTGCTTTGCCGAAAAAATATTACTCTCCAATCTCAGAAAAACAAAAAAATGATAAAAAAAAAAATTCATCGGGTATTGTTGAAAATAAACCTGTAGCATCGACATTAGGCTTATTCAGTATTGATACCACTAATAATGATGAATATACAGCATCTACCTCAAGTCTACTAACTGATTTGCTAGCTCCAGACTCAGCATCATCAAACTCAAGCCCAGCTAGTATTGTTCCTGAACCCATTGTAATACCTGAGCCAGCTGTTGAATTAGAGTCAGTTGAACCGGTCCCCTCTAATTCTGAAGAATCTTCTGTGGCGTTTGAGTGTGTTGATGAATCCTCTTCTAATAATGTTTCTTTTGATAGTAATTCAAGTGTTGGTAAAAATCACACATGTATATATTGTGATCAAAAGACTAAAAGACACAAATTAAAAAGACTAGCATTGCAAGCGTCTCATAAAAACGATTTCTTAAAGAAATTGAATGAAGAAGAGGAAGACTTTGCGGAGTTAATTGAGAAAGTTCAAGATGTTGCCGATTCAATCATATATTATCACAGTAAATGTCAATTGGAGTATTCTTATAAAATATCATCTCGGAAAAACACAAATAAAACATCCTGGCATGATCTTCGTCAACATCATCAAGCTGTTTTCATCGAAATTTGTAATTTTATACAAGAAAATATTATAAATAAAGGTCGGTGTTACTTTCTTACGTATCTTCATAGAAATTATATTGAGCTTTTTAGAGAGAAAGTAGAAAACTGTGAAGAAGTGATGGGTAATTTTACTCCACAAAACCTGGAGAATAAAATTAATAAAGAATTTAAGAAAGAAATAAAATTTTTTACGTGTCAAAATAAGAAGGTAGTGGCTTCTAAATATATTACTGCTATTGATGAGAACTTGTTAGAAATTTTGAAAGATGAAGATATTCTCAATAAAGCTGCTTTGATACTAAGAAAGTCAGTGTTGGAAGTTGAAAAAAAGAAATTGCCGAATAACGTAACAGTACGAGAATTGGAAGAAGGGGAGGTGTCGGTGCCACAGAATTTGTCACAATTTTATTATACTCTAATAGCCGGTAATAACAGCAAAAGAAGAAACAATTCCAAGTGCATACGACAAGTTCAATCCTTGAGTGAGGATGCTGTTTACGCTATTTTTAATGGCAAATACAAAACATCAAAGCATATCAAGCTTGGAATGGTCTTAAAAAGTTTGACTAGCAGTCGTAAAATCGTTGACATTATTCACAGATATGGACATTGTATCAGTTATCCAGGGGTGGAGGAGCTGGAGACGGAAACAACTTATTATACGATACAGAAATCTTCGGTATGTCCTGAAGTGATAAAAAAAAGGCATAATTTGTGCACAGGAGTTGCTTTTGATAACTTCGATCGGTTTGTAGAAACTAAAAGTGGGAAAGACACTTTGCACGACACAGTGGGTATAATTTACCAGAACGAGGACCCCAATACTCCACGTCAATCCGAAACTCCAAATTTGTCTGCTTCTGCCAGTGAAGAACCAGAGACGTCGCGAAAAAGACGACGAAGGACAATGGAGGTCACAGAAGTGGAAGGTAGACCCTATATGAAGAAACCAAAGATGACTGACGACTTACAAATTTCCGTTCGTGAAATTGAAGAAACTCTGCCCGGCAATTTACAATTATACCAGAAAATTGATTTAGTTTGGATGCTAAGCCATGCTTATCAAATACCAAATCTTCCAATGTGGGTAGGTTACAATTGTTTAATCAGTAATAATGAAAATAATCCAAAACAAATTGTTTCTTATCTCACTCCGATAAATTTATCACCCACTAATATATCAGTCGTTTTGGAAACAATGGACCTAAGCTTAAAAATTTGTGATGAACTTAAGCAATCTTGTATTCAAGTAACTTATGATCTTGCAATAGCAAAAGTTGCCTTACAAATTCAAGCTACTGAAGCACCCAGATTTGACAATTTATTTATACATTTGGGGCCATTCCATATTATGATGTCATACTTTAAAGCTATAGGAAAATTTATAGTGGATTGCGGCTTGTCCAACGTCATGGTGCAAAGTAATTTGTTAGCTTCGGGATCGGTTGCTGGATTTCTAGAAGGAAAACACTTCAATCGCTGTAAAAGGCTTCATCCGTTGATCTCAGTGGGTCTAGAGATTTTACATTTCAAATCTTTTTTAGATATTAACAACGTACAGGTTACGGATACAATTATTGAGGAACTTACGCGTCTGAAAGATACTCCAACATCATCTTTTAAAATTGAGAATGAAGATTTGAAGATACTATTAAACAATTATGGAATTTTTAAACAACAGACTCTGAACGGCGAGCATGGGAAAACACCGCAGTTTTATTTAATCTATATAAATCTTGTTAACTATTATTTAACATTATCTAGAAGTATTCGAGCTGGAGATTTTGATCTATTCAAATACGTACTACCAAAAATCACGAATTTATTTTTCATCTGTAACCAACAAAATTATGCTCGTTGGACTGTTAAATATTATGCAAATTTACTAAACGTAGCCGAAACTCATCCAAATTTATACGAAGAATTCCAGGAAGGTTTTTTTGGCATTCGGCGAACCAATAAGCCTTTTTCTAAACAACCAATTGATCTTGTTCTTGAACAAACAATAAACGCTGACGCAGCTAGGAAACTTACTGGTATAATACATTTCACCAATTCAATTTCTGCACGTCAACGTTGGGCCCGGAACTATGATGTCAGATCCACAATAATTAGCTCAGTGTACAAGGATTTAGGTTTGCAAAAAGAGCAAGACGTTTCGCCCGAGCTCACAAATCATGCTATAAAAACTAATGTTAAGCAGTTGCAAACATTTATCGAAACTTTTGATTTATTCATAAATCCATTCGACCCACAAGTGTCAAAAGATCTTTTAATCAACATTTCTTCGGGTAAAGCTGCGTCAAAGTCCGTAGAGAATTTTTTGCTCAATATTGAAAAAAATGGTGACGTTAAACGTCAAACGTTTATCTCAGAGTGTGAATTGGATATAAGCAGGTTTGAAAAAAGTATTATGAAAACACCACTGGAAAACTTTACACTGGATTATTCAAAAAAAAAAAGAAAACGAAAGTAGGTGGTAAAGTGCAAGAGGTACGGATTCAAAGAGATCTTTTTGGGCGTATACTTGGCATATCTATAGATCATAAAGTAGATATTGCCAAAATTCTATCTTATCCTATTACTCCAGTGCCATTATCCATGTGCCATTTTGATGGAGCCATTTGTAAAACTCAAAAATCGACCTTGATGAAGTCCTTAGAAAAAGGTTTAGAGCACAATCCACCTGATCGAACAGATATTTTATTGATTGATGGTTTTTTTTTTACTACACACCATGAAAAATGTTCCAAAAACTTTTGGAGCTATTTCGAAAAAAATGCTGCTAATGGTGACTCAACTCAAAGCGACAAGATACGACGTTATTTTTGACCAATACTTCTCTCCTTCGATTAAAGATTATGAAAGATCTCTCCGCCAAGAATCTACACAATTGGATTTTAATATTGCTGGTCCCGATCAAGTTAGACCGTCTGATTTCTTAAAGGAATTAAAAAACATCCATTTTAAACAGGCTGTCGTGGATTTCTTCATTCAACATTGGGCATCTGATGAAATGGTACCATTTATCGAAAATAAACTGATATATATAAATTTCAAACAATGTCATTCTTACTTCGTTGAAAATAATACAGTTGTATCAAGTGTATATGACAATTTATCGTGTCCAGAACATGAAGAAGCCGACACTAAAATCATTTATCATGTCTGTAATATAGACGCTCAAGCAAATTTTGTTATTAGATGTTCCGATACTGATATTGCGGTAATTATGTTGGGACATATGCATAATTTAAAAAATGATGATTCGAATGTGTGGTTATATACCGGTACTGGAAATAACCAAAGATACATTAATTTAACAAAAATTTACGAGCATTTGGGACCGTCTTTGTGTAGAAGTTTGCAAGGATTTCACGCACTGACTGGATGTGACTTTAATCCCGCCTTTTTTAAAAAAGGTAAACAAAGACCATTTAATATAATGATGAAGAAACATGAATATCAGCGAGCTTTTATGCGATTCGGAGATCCAGAGTCATTTACCGATGAAAACATACTGCAAGATATTTTCAATCAAGTACAAAAATTTATCTGCGATATTTATAATGTTTCTAGTGAATGCGACGTTGATGCTGCCCGGCTTCAGCTGTTTTTAAATAATTATACTGTGCTGATATTAATGAAGAATTCAATCCAAAAAATCTAAAAAATTTCGATGCAAGCAATTTACCCCCATGCAAAACTGAATTATTTCAACAATTTCTCCGAGCTAATTATATTACCAGCATATGGAATAATGCAAATAAAAAACGACCAACTACTTTTACTCCTGAAAACAATGGATGGACGTTAGAAGATAACCTGTATCTTTTTTATTGGTTTGATGGTGACCAATTACCCGGATTCGTTAGTGAATCACTTCAAGAACCAGGTACCGTACTTTGATTTCTGGTTTACAATTTATTATATTGGTCGTTCCGTTTTTTAATTGTTTATCTTTTTGTTTTTACAGAACATGCTGCTAGCAACAATAACATATCAGATGATGATGAGGATGATGACTTGGATGGACAGTTTCGCGATGTACTCAATGATCAAAATTCTAATGATTACTATGATGATGATGAAGATGATTAAAAAATAATTAAATAATTTATATTTAAAATAAAATAAATATAATTTTCTTTAAAACACAACTGCTCCGAAAAAATTTACTTTTCCCTATATATATATGCAATATATTAAATTATTTTTAAAATGATTAATTATTTCTTTAATTATAAATTTTATCTTAATCAAATAGATATACATATTAAAAGCAGTAAGTATTTTTTCAAATATTAAGATATTTTACTCTGAAGCGCATGCGCATAGTGCTCTCGCGCTCATACTCATGGTTGAGTAATTTTTGTGTTTAGGGGAAGTTTGGTCATTGCAATTTGTCTGACTGATTAAATATAACATTGTAATAGTTACCTTAATAACATATAAAAAAATCAGACATTTAAAAATAAATTAAGTTCATTTATTTTCCTTAGAGCTTTAAAGCGTCTGATAAAAGTTTTGGCCCATGGAAAGCGTCTGATTTTTTTTATATGACTTCAGAGTAATATTCTACAATATATATACAAAAATCAGTCATAAAAATTTAAGCTAAGTAACTCTGATTTTTAGTTACCTTTCTCACCTAGTACCTGCGCAGGTGTCACCGGGCAAGCTCCACAAACATTCAGGTATTAAAAAGTACACAAGAGACTACTGTGAACCGAAAGTTATATGCTTTAGAAAATAAGTTGTGTCTTACGGCTCTGGGATCTTGGACTAAACATACTAACATAGCAAGTTAAATAAAAGCTTTTAAAAAGTACCGCGTTAAGTATGTACTTAGAAAACTCTCTCCATCTCTGTCAATCAAAATAAGGTAACTATCAGGTTTCAAATTGTTAATTAGAGCAATCATTGGGAAGCATATTATCAGTAGAGAAAGCATGTCACGTAAGTGTATTTCTAACTAAATTTTAGGAAAAAATTAATCTACTTATGTTTTAAGATTGTAACATATCTATAAAAACTTTGCATATGTATATTATATTTTAATAACCATACATAAATGTTCTACACACCAACTTGTTGCAATCAAAACATTTCAAAGGAAAGTAAATATTTCATTATACTTCTTGTTCGCTTTTCGAGAAAAAAACAGTAAATATGACCTGAATTTTAAAGTTCTATTCCTATTCTAGGAATTTAAAATTAGGGAAAAATCAATATAAATAGGTTACACATTGAATATCTGTTTCTGTTACTAATATTAGGAGGCACAATATAATAACTTTTTTCCCAAGCTTTTTTATTTAATTCGTATAAAGTTTTTCAAAATACTTGCAATTTTGAAGCAAACTTTTCACTTCTATTATAAAACTGTTTGACTTATTCAAAATTTTATTTTCTAATAATTTATATTCAACTTAATTTTTTAAAATCATTAAATTATATTTAATGTTTAATCTTTTATGATAGGTACTTTTAATAATTTAATGATTTTAAAAAATTAAGTTGAATATAAATTATTAGAAAATAAAATTTTAATTAGGTAGGAATAAAGTAAAAAAATGTTTTTTAAGAAAAAGCTTTTATTTAAAAATGAGCTAAAAAAATAAAATAACTTTTGAGTGAAGTTTGAAGCAATATGCAACATAATTTATAAAAGCTTGTATATATATATATATATATATATATATATATATATATATATATATATATATATATATATATATATATATATATATAGAGGTACATATATTTTTTGCAGTTATTTTTTTATATATTAAAAAATATTTAAAGTTCGATTACTTTGTCTATCTCACGAATTAAAAGTTATTTTTACTGAACGCGTTTTCAACCTTTCGGTCATCCTCAGAGGATGACGGAATGGTTGAAAACGCGTTCAGTAAAAATAACTTTTAATTCGTGAGATAGACAAAGTAATCGAACTTTAAATATTTTTTAATATTTAAAATGGAGTTTCACAAAGTAAATTTCTCAACAGTGAATTATTTATTTTTTTATAGGTATACGATGAGAGCATGCAATTTAATAATGTAATAAAAGTTAATTGAATTTAACAAAATTTAAATTATTTGTAGCTACTCTTTGTAATAAAATTTAAAATTCAATTCTTGAATAAAAAATAATTATAATTGTTCAGGTTATACATATTTTTCTTAATTAGGCTGCAAAAATATGAATACAAAAATATGAATATTTATTTTTTACAGTTTACCCATACCTAAAGAAACTACCGTAAAATGCGTTCACGGGAGACAGCGAGGTGAACAGAGACAAAACGAATAAAATCTTGACATTATTGTAATTAATAGCTTATAGTATGAAGATGATTTTATTTGAGTTTATCATAAGCTAGTATTGATAAATAATAATACAGGTGAACTCCAAGAAGTATAACAAACTGTTGCCTTCCCCTCCTGAGTTGCAGCTCTTGAAGTTCCAGTGACGGTCCAAAGAAAATATATTAAGGCGTAATTTTTATAAACAAAACTAGAATTTACCCGCGGCCTCGCTCGCGTGGCTTTTGAAATTATGATACCTAGTTAAAACATATAAAGTGTACTTTCATCGCGTCACTATTGAAAACTGTTACTTTTTCGTCGGAATTTTCCCACAGAAATAAAATGTCTTCCCCGGATAAAAAGTTTTTTCATTTAAAATTTATTTTTCCACAGGAATGAAATTTCCTACGGGACTGAACAATTTCCCGGGGATAAAAAGTAGTATGTGCCTTTTTCATCCCTTCTGTTAACAATATATAAAGTTTAAAATCAATTGTCCGTTTTTTGATTCTCCGCTGTTATAATTTAAATATGAGGGTGACCGAGCCTGGCTTAGTGGAAATTTCATTAGTATAGAATTTGCGGAGAACATCAGTTACTGGTTATTTATTTCTTTGTAGGATACAAATAGTATTTTGTACAGGCAATAATTAAAGTCATAGTAGCCTTCAGTAAAAATATTATTATTATTGGTGGTATCTATAAAAATATTTATTAATATTGTAAAATACATTTAATTATAGTAACAAATGAAAAACAAACATTGGCGTGGTGAAAAGAGACTCAAAATAAATTATTAGCGAGATGAAATATTTTCCCGAGATAAAAAGTAGCCTAAAACCGTCTCAGTTCTGCAAACTATGTCTGTGCAAAGTTTCAAGTTAATTGGTTAAGCTGTTGACACGTGAAAGCCAGTCAAACAAACAAACAAACAAACTCACTTTACGTATTTATAATATTATAGTTAGAACAATTATATAACGAAATTTTCACTTATTATTACACGAGAGGTTTGTATTTTTTCGAATAAATTTAAGTTTGTCTAACCAAAATTTGTTGCGTAGCAATTTAACGAGAAGAACTGTCAGCTAACAAAAACGCGACAGCGAAGCACAAGCGGGTTGACAGTTTTCGAGTTAAATTGCTTTTAGGTAAGAAATTTGAGTTGTAGGAAACACAAATTTATTCAGAAAAAATTAAAAACTCAAGTATAATACGGTAAGACAATTTAACGAATAAAATAAATTAGTATAATTCATATTACAGTAATTATTCCCAAATGGAAACCCCCTTCTCTCACTCACTCTTTATGTATTCATATATAAGAGTGAGAGAGAGAAAGGGGTTTCCATTTGGGAAATAAGTACTGTACATATTATTTAATATATTGTTACTATGGTTCTGAAATCAGTTAAATTGACGAAAACGAATTTTTGTTTCGTTTTTATCGTGTTTACCTATACAATGAAATGACCAATGAATTGTTTTGTACCATTTTTTTCGCTGTAAAAATTTGTCCTAACTTTTTTTTTCATGGTAAAAGTGAAAAAACTACAATATTTTTATGAGACTTGATACACATATTATTAAGTTAAATTGTCCAATTTAATTTTATTAAAAACAATACTTAAATCAATAATTACCTATTATTCTACGCTAACTATTAAATAAAATCACATCTAGCAACAAAATTTATAAAATAAATCTTATAAATTATTATTTATAAAATATTAACCTTTGTTTAGAAGTTTAGGTAAGTAATAGCATTTAAGAAATTACGATTAAGATTGATGAGTGAGATTTTTAATTATAAATTCGCTTCAATGTTTCAGGCGAATATTAACCCTAGAATCATACGTTGGTCTACGAGTCAAGTTAATCATACATCGGCGTCGTTTCGACGAATGGACTTTTTACGGGGAGTTTTAGAGTTTATTTGCAAAAAACATTTTTTTTACATAACAATACTACAAAAGCGAACAAAATATTTAAAAAAATTGGATTTGGAAAAATTTCTTAATGTAAATACTTATTAATTTTTTTAATCTTTTTATCAAAGCATATTTTCATTATAAAAATTAAAAAATATATAAATACATCAATTGTAATAATTAATTTATGAACTATTATGAATCAGTGGCCATGTGTGACTTTACAGATTGTGAAATTTCTCAGTCATAAATATTCTTATAGATATGTAGTTATTTCCCCATTAGGCACATTTGTAAATTTTCTAAAATTTGTTAGTAATTTTTCGAATAAGATCTCAAAAAATAATAAAAATTAAAATATTTTCCACAAAATAAATTGTTAATCTTTTATTTAGTCATTCGAAACGCATTCTTTAGTTTTCGATTCAATATATTCAAACTTCAGTATTATGTCGTCTCTATAAGTCAAACAGCTGTAATCATCTTTCACATTGTCATAATCATTGAATAAATTAATTATAACATCCATATCTTTAATAAATTTTAGAAAAATTAGGAAAACTTTTATATGTGGAGTACAAAATCTTTAAAAAAAAATATAGGTTAATCATACATCGTCGTCCTTTTGACGCACACTATTTCAGTATAAAAAAAACGACAATAGCTATAAACAAAATTTATGTCTTATGTGTTATAATAACAAATAAATTAGATAACAGAAGTTTCACAGCGAGCAGGTACCGACAAGTCACAGTATTGGAGCAGGTAGAGAAGTTCGTTCGTCGTTTTGACGAGTACGTATGATTTTAGGGTTAAATAAAAATTGTTACACACATTTTACGTTTTAGAGTTTTGAATAATTTTAGCCTCGTGCCTGTCTGTTGGTCTATCTATCTGTCCGTCTGTGTCTCACCAAATCACACCAAGTGAAATAACTACTAAACTATTCCATTTCTTTTACGAAATTTTTTTAAATGATTCGGTTTGGTTCTTAGATGGCCCCTACGAATTTCATCGCAAACGGGGTAAGGTAACCATTAAGGTGTTATATCACACCAAGTGATACAGGTTCTGAACTATTCGATTTTTTTTAAAGAAATTTTCAGAAATTGTGCAGTTTGGTTCCTAGATGGGCCCGTACGAATTTAACAAACAAGTTGTTTGATAATGGTCGTATTAACCGAAATGTGTTATAAGAGTACAATAAAAGTGATATTTTTGCAAAGTGTTTTATTTAAAATTGTCATAATATTTTTACCTACAACTGCTATGAAATTACCTATTTACAGTACAAAAAGCTATTTGTATACTATAATCAGTTGCCATGTCTGTCTTCTCTTCTCAACAAATTCCATACAGATAAAATTTCCACTGAATCGGGTCCGGTTACCCTAATATTTTGAATTATTCGTCATAATTATCCAACGAATATTTTCAAAGATAACTTTGTTAACACATCATCGTTATAATGACGTCCTTTCATGACTTTATGAAGCAAACATTAAAACAGTAAAATATTTACTTTTTGATAATTTTGCGTCTCCGTTGATTATAGTAGGTATAAGTGGATTGTATGATTATAAGTCGTAAGTTTTCCAAATGTGCCATAATATTCTTTTATATATTTTATGACTATACTTACCTTATAATACAAAATTTACGGTACATATTTAATAAAATATCGTTTTTACCTTTTGGCTACAAAAACTTTATAAGTGTACCTATATACTCATGTTTAAAAGTACTCAAGTTTTCGATCAAAATAATCTTTGTTGCTGTAGAAAAAGAGCGGTCGGTATGTGGATATAATAATATGATGCAATTTTGTAACGTTTATATTTTTAAAATATTTTCTATATTATGGTACATTTTATTAATCAATAAAGTAACTGATTTATATACACGCAATAATTACATGAAAAGACGCAAAATGTATGGCTATATAAATAATTTCGTTTTATGGTGATGACGGAAATTTTTAATATTTATTGAGACCATTTTTTGGCAAATTATTTCATAATTTTTTTTTTTAATACTACAACAAAAATTTGATGATTTTTCCTGCAGGCAGTGATTTGCACTGTTTGTAAACGAAAATATACAAAATTTATAGTTTCATTCAACTGGTTAAATCATTTTTGATTCAAACTTAAAAAAGTAGAAAAATATCAAGAAACGGTAACATGACTTTTAATTCGGAATGTGAAGTTTGCATTTGAGGGTTTACAAAAAGTGATAAGGGTTTGACTATAATGGTAAATTTATAGGTATGTGTATATAGATCTCAACTAATAAATACCAGAAGAAAAAAACGAATTAAAAATTGGAAAATGGAAATGAAAATTTTTTTCTCACGTATTACATCGCGTTTGATATCGTTAAAAGGGAAGTTGATTTGACGATTTTTCATTTTTAGCTCTGTTTATCAAATATTGAGCATCAAAATGAGGTTGTTATTAATAAGTCACTCGGTCAGACTGTATTTTAATTTTTTTAAAAATATTCTTTTTACCCGACTGCATCAGTAGAAGGGTAATGTGTTTAGGAAGTATGTATGTATCCTCTGACTATATCTGTGTCTGTGGCGCAGCCTGCAGCCTAAACGGCTTGACACATTTTGGTAAAGAAGGTATCGCTCTGGATTCATCTTAATTTCGGAAGTGTAAAATTTTGTACAAAGGTTTCTTTACTAACGCAAGCAAGCATCAAGACTGGATTTTTAGAATTTCGCTCCTTAAGGAGTTAAAATAGGGGATGAAAATTTATATAGAAGACCGTTGAGTCTAGATACGTGAAATTCTACAAAGGAGTTCTTTATGTAATGTAGGCGAGCACCAAGAAGAGGTTTTGGAAATTATACCCCTAAGGGGGTATTTTAGGCGTTAAAAATTTATTTAAAAAACCTACTAAGTCCAGAAAACGTGAAATTTTTTACAGGATTTCGTTATGTAGCGTAGGTGAGTTCAGAGGAGGAATTTTTGAAATTTTATTCCGTAAGGATATAAAAAATAGGGGATGAAAATTTATACAGAAAACCATCGGGTTTAGAAATGTGAAATTCTGCACATGGGTTCTTTAGTAACCTAAGTGAGTACCAAGCGTAGATTTCTAAAAATGCATCCCGTAAGGCGGTAGAACAAGGGTTGAAAATTTATATGAAAACTAGTTTTGTCGATGAATTTATCCACGTGGAGTCGATGACGACATAGTAAGTGTTCAAAATCATTTAATCAACCTTCAATGACTGTACGCGTACGAATTGTAGACCAAAGCTAATATATTAGTACCTATAAAAAAATTTTTTAAATTTCAAATTCTTGGTAATTTATTTTGCCAGCCACTGTAATCTGGTATGCGTACCTATATATTTTTTCTTCTATATAATTTAAGAACGCTAAAAAGACCTAAATAAAAAAATTAATTAAAAAATCAAAAAATCCGACTGCGTAGAGAGCAAACTAAAACTGTGGAAACAAGATGAAAATATAGAGCAAAAGGAAGATCAATAAAAAAGTAAAGCAGTCAGAGGTAGGGATGATCGATATTCATCGATGGTAGAAAAACATCGATGTTTAGCGGGAAAACATCGATGTCAAAACATCGATGTTATGTCCTCCATAACATCGACACATCAATGTTACGAGAATAATATCGAAACATCGATTTTACTCTAAGCTATCCACACGGTTAAAAATCTTGGACTAATTTTTTAATCCAACCTTAACTTACTGGAAAAAATAAATATTAAAATACTAAAATTAAATCCTGCCTTTTTATTTAAATATTTCCAATATTTTTTGGTATTCAAATTTAATCTATTTATATTATTTCCCATAATTTAAACCATTTTTTATTAAAATATAATACAAAATTATTTAAATCCGAAGAACGAAACCAAAAAATTACTAAAAAGCAATACACGGTATCTACATTTTTTGGTTTTGATCTTTTTTTGGCTTTAATTTTAAACCATTTGGATTGAATCAGTCAAATCTAAAAACAGTCAAATGTTGTATAGTGGCTCGCTGTGCAGGCTGCTGCCCGTTGTCGGCGACTCGGTGTTCTCAAGGTACCTCGGCTTGGTTACTATGTCCTCACTCCAACCTATTTATTTATTTATATATTGTTTTCTCTGTACTTTTTGGTTGGTAGTTGACTTAGTTAACATCAAGGAACGTTTCTCACATATCAAAATCAAAATATATATAAATGCGTCACCACCAATAAACAACTACACACACTCGTTGCTTTTTCCTTCAACTATTTTGTTTGTTTCGTAACTTTATTTCGATATAGCTTATCATTATAAAAATTCGAATTATTTTTTAACTTCGGTTTTTATACAAGGTACGTAATATTGATCTTAAATATTGAACGATATGGAAACATATTCTCATTTTTTTTTTTATCTATTGTTTAGGTACCTACGCAACTGTTATGGTTGTATGCATCGTTTGGGGTAATACGTAATTGATTTTGATATTGGAAGGATTAATTATTAATAGATGAGCGGTATGGTAATGTAGATGACGTATCTCTCCCGTTTGGTTTCGAACTCAAGATCTACCAGACAAGAGCGAAGTGTTCTGATTTATATTTATATCAAAATTCAAATTTTTGCCCGGACAACTTCGGAGATATAATGTAGCAGTCAGCGTAGAATTTAAGCACTTAATTATCAATCATGTGGTAAGTCTTTGCAACTGACATTTAACTGACAATAATTCCAATTATTTTTCTCTTTATTTACAGGATTTATTCTATTATTATGAAAAATTATAGTTTAAGAAAAAGTAAAAAATCAGAAGAATCTACTGAAAATGTTCAAGAAGAAATAAGACCATGAACTAAGCCCGGAAGATCTAACTTTCTTTTTTGGAAATTCACGATTATTTTTTTTATTGTGAAAAAAATCAATAAAATGTTACTAATACAAAAAATGTTACTGCGTTTCAATATAACATTCATTACAATATTTAGTAATTAAAATATTAGACTTTAATACAGAAAATATTAAAATTTCAAACCAAAGAAGCCTATCTTTTAATACATATTTGGTTTAAAATATAATCCACCGTTACTTATTTTTAATACCTGTTGAATTTAGAATCGTAATATTCATAGTATTAGTTTGCAATACAACTGGAATAAAATTTGGTTTGGTGACTCTAATCCAAGTTCAATTAATTTTTAATATCAGTTATATTACAATGAATTTTTTAACATAAACAACCGATTAGATTTTAATAAAATTTTGGTGTTGCCATATATGTAACCTCTGTAGATTACTTATTAATCCTATATTTTTAACCGTGCAGTATTTAAATACCCCTGTCGCAGCATCTGCATAACATAGCGAATTTCCAAATCTTGGGCACTGGCGGATCTCATCTAAGACCTGTACCTATTTAAAATAGTTTAGCTTTCTAAGAGTAAAAGAATTTTTAAAATCGGATGGGTAATTAGTTTTGGTATTTTTGGGGACCCAAGAACCCGAACGAATTTTGTGCAGCATAGTTGTATCCATCTAAAATAATTTAGTTCTCTAGCAGTGAGAAATTTTTAAGCATCGGTTCGATAGCTTATTACTGGCGTTTTCGGATCTGCAAGATCCCGGTGGACCTCATTAAAAAATCAGCTCGACCGTATATTCTAGGCGGACTTTATGTAATATATATATATATATATATATATATATATATATATATATATATATATTCAAAACCCGTTGTGTAGCATTCTACGCCGCATTTGCATCCGCAGGACAGTTGTG
This sequence comes from Brachynemurus nebulosus, assembly GCA_035578155.1. Classification (NCBI taxonomy): domain Eukaryota; kingdom Metazoa; phylum Arthropoda; class Insecta; order Neuroptera; family Myrmeleontidae; genus Brachynemurus; species Brachynemurus nebulosus. Next base: position 42,488,767 of record JAPWDM010000001.1, on the reverse strand, counting down.
GATCTCAGATAACACAACCTGTACCTATCTAAAATAGTTTACCTCGGTAATAGTAAAAAAGTTTCAAAATCGGTCAGTTATTTTATTTTTGACACTTTTAGGTCCTACTGACACTTCAGACCTTACATAACGTAATCTATATGTATCTAAAATGGCTTAGCTCCCCAACAGTGAAAAAATTTTCAAAATCGGTCGGTTAGTTTATTTTTGACACTTTTGGATCCGATGGACCCTAGCAGACTTTACATAACGTAATCTATATTTATCTAAAATAGTTTAGCTCTGTAACAGTGAAAAAATTTTCAAAATCGGTCGCTTAGTTTATTTTTACCACTTTTGGGTCCCATGGACCCTGGCGGACCCTAAATAACGTAATGTATGTCTATCTAAAATAGCTTAGTTCCGCAACAGTGAAAAAATTTTCAAAATTGGTCGGTTAGTTTATTTTTGACACTTTTGGATCCCATGGACCCTGGCAGACCTTACATAACGTAATCTATATTTATCTAAAATAGTTTAGCTCTGTAACAGTGAAAAAATTTTCAAAATCGGTCGGTTAGTTTATTTTTGACACTTTTGGATCCCATGGACCCTGGCAGACCTTACATAACGTAATCTATATTTATCTAAAATAGTTTAGCTCTGTAACAGTGAAAAAATTTTCAAAATCGGTCAGTTAGTTTATTTTTGACACTTCTGGATCCTATGGACCCTGGCAGACCTTGCATAACGGAATCTATATTTATCTAAAATAGTTTAGCTCTGTAACAGTGAAAAAATTTTCAAAATCGATCAGGCAGTTTATTTTTGACACTTTTGGGTCCTATGGACCCAGGCGGACCTTACATAACGTAATCGATATTTATCTAAAATAGTTTAGCTCTGTAACAGTGAAAAAATTTTCAAAATCGGTCAGTTAGTTTATTTTTGACACTTTTGGGTCCTGTGGACCCTGGCGGACCTTACATAATGTATTCTAAATCTATCTAAAATAGTTTAGCTCTGTAACAGTGAAGAAATTTTTAAAATTGGTCGTTTAGTTTATTTTTTACAATTATGGGATCAGTAAATCCTGGCGAAACTCATACAAGTCTAGTACTCTAACAGTAAGAAAAGGGTTCTAAGGATCTCATATAACTTATGGCAGTCCGTAAGCTTCTTGCGGACATCATTTAATTAATTAATTCAAATACTTTAACTTACTAACTGTGAAAAAATTTTTAAAATCGATTGGTTAATTAATTTCTGGCCTTTTTAGGTCCCGAAAACCTTGACCTCACATAAAATACCTTAAATCCATTTGAAATGGTTTAATTTTTTAACATTATTAATTATTAGTGAAAAAATTTTCAAAATCGATTCAAAATATTTTTCCGTACATACATATGTACATTGTACATATTTTGTTTTGTTTCATATATTTATTTAATAATATTATATCATAACATAATCTTCAATTTCTTGTTTACTTAAAAATTCAATAAAAAAAAAAAAATTCTTCATTACATTAGCTTAGAAAATCTGTTTAATTTACATTTTTTAACATGAGATAGAACCATGCTAATTATAATGCAATAAATGAGAAACAAAACTCTATACATGTATGTGTGTTATAACACATATATGTGAACAGTTTTCACTTGTTCTCACAAAATTCTTTAATAAAAAAGTGAAATATTTTTATATTTCATAAAGAACTGAGATATAAATATAAATTACTTATTAGACTAACAAAGAAAGAATAAAAGTGAAAATTTACATTTTCTCGAAAACTACTTAACATAGAAAGAAAATTATAAGAACATTTTCTTCATAATTTTTTTTTCCTTTTCAACGATGTAAAAATCGAACTGTCTTATGATAAGATCGAATGATAAAAAATGGCCAGAAAACCTACTTCTGGGCATCCGACGTGTCTGGCTAACGAACTTAGCCAAGCCAATTCAGAATCCAGTCCGCACACAAAATTTCATAAGCGTTAGACGTTTCGTTCGAGAGTTATCGTGGGAACACATAAATATATATATATATATATATATATATATATATATATATATATATATATATATAAATTTTAGTGAATATCATTTTCGTATTCTAGGGACCTCAAAACAGATTTCTGCCATAGTCCCGGACTCAGATTGCGTCATGACACCTACTGTAATAGCTGAATTTCGAGTTTTCGAAATTCGCTAAAAGTCTAGCTGATTTAAAACAAGATCCATTACTTTATGGCAAGTTCTAGGAACCACTTATTCAAACTTGAAAAAAATTGCCACTAAATATTTGTGTTGCACAGCAACTTCAACAGCTTCAGAGAGACTTTTTTAAAAACTGGGCAGCTTTTGTATCAACAAAAGAACAGATTAAAAGGAAAACTTCTAACAAAATGACTTTTTTGCAGTGTACCAAATAAATACTGGCAATGTTAATTTTTTAATACATAAAATAATAGATTATAATGGTTGTTTATTTTGCTACATAAGCATCGATGTTTTCGAACATCGATGTTTTTCCTTTCGATATATATCGTATATCAATACTCTTGAATCGATATTGAGATCGATGTCAACATCGATAATTTTCTAATATTGATCATCCTTAGTCTGAGGCATACATGTTGTATGTATCAAGTTAAACAGAAATGTTTGATGCCTCCGACTGCTTTAATTTTTTATTCATTTTCCTTTTTCTATATATTTTTATCTTATTTCCACCGTTTTAGTTTGCTGTCTACACAGACGGGTTTTTTGATTTTTTAATTAATTCATTTTTTATTTGTTTAAATAAAAAAGATACATTATTTGATGATACTTTTTAAGCTTTTAGCAAATTTTCGAAAGACAAATTCAGCTATTACAGCCAATTCAAACGTTTTTCGAAATTTTTTTAAGCCATAGCAAAGAACGGAAAAGATCACATAAGATACGTCTTCAACTATTATCCTATGTATGCGGGTTTTCGAGAAAAAGTATTTTTATTTCTGAAAATTCGCTATGCAGGATGCTGCGGCAGGAGTAATTTTAATTTTTTAAATTTACTTTTCTATTGTATTCCACGGAACACTATGCTAAAAGTAAATAATTTAAAATTAATTATTTTACCCTTATTACACTTAGTACACGTAGTATACACTGTAGACTTGATTCCACACTTAAATTTACTAAAAATTAAATGCCAGGGTACAATTACCATTAGAATTATAATAAAATTCATAAAATATGATATCTCATTAACTTTGGATGACTCAATCTACTTTTACATTTTAAGAATCTGAACGTAGGTACATTTAAAAAATATAATATTCGCAGTGACAATAATTGCTCAAGAATGCTCAAAATTCTTACATATATACCATACCTATGTCTATAAATCCACGCGCATGTAATGTATATACGTTGTATTTAACTGACCATAGAATGAATCAGGTGGGTGGAACTTACATAAAAACAAAATGTACCTTTGCAATCCCCTTACTCCAGCAGGAGCAAAATGTACCCCTCTGACAGTCTAAAAACTCGTACAGCGGGTTTCGGAAAATTAATAAAATTTTTGTTTTATATTACCATTATTATTATTAATATCACATATATCTGGTATAGTCTTTTTAAAATGTTTATCAATATTCCTGGAACACACTTTTTGTTTTATAATTTTCTTCATTTGTAAAGCGTTACGAGTGTTACGAACGAACTGGCCTGCTCTCTAGCGGTAAATTCATTAAAATTCACTAGTAAACAATAAACATGCGTGCGTTTTGTAAACAAATACAACAAACGTTTGTATTTAAATGATTTAAAATAAATAGTTTAATTCAAATATATAACTAAATTAGCAATTTGTTTAAATTTGTGCAAAAATTAATTATAATATCGCGGTTTATTTCTTTTATAATCCTATCTACTTCGGTACCTATTTGTTTGTTATTTTTAAACGTGATTCGTGAATTTCATTCGACGCCACATTTATAAGATTTTCTAACAATCAATTTAAGCATTTTATCATCACAAGTTTTTACTGTTTTTGGGAAATAATTTACTTTCTATTCGTTAATATTAGTTTTTTTTTGGAATATTTTAAATTTTTACGGCTTCTTTTGGAATACTTTTTCTGCTAATAGTGTTTGTGAGAAAGCCAAGGCTTCTTATTGAAGGGTAAGTTGGTTTCTAAAATTTCTTAATTTTTTTTGCCTTTTGTATAATTATTACTCACGTTGTTACTCTTTTATTTTATGAATAAAATAAATTCTGCTTTTAGAATAATATTAATAATACATTTTTCAAGTAAAAATAATTAACCTTTGTATTTTGGTATATTTAAGTAACAAGTACTGATAAAGTAGAGCAAATGGAATGTTCATACGTTTCTTTTTACTCTAATTTGTGCATATTAACTCTTTGGCTAATAGGATGAAAAACTCTTAGACTAGATAATTTATAGATTTTTATAATATAAAAATGATTTTTTTAGTCCTTAGCATATATTAAGAGCAACGTTTTTACAATAATTCAAATGTCCCATATCAATATTGAATATACAAATGTACCTATATAAATTTCTTTTTAATGTGTCTTGGTTTTATCTGATAGAAAATTATAGATGTTCTATTTAAAAACAGAAATTTATGCCTTTAAAATAAAATAATACATTAAAAATTATTCTTTTTTTAGGTATAATTACGAACATTACGGATATCAAAATCATTTGGGTACATATTTGAATTCAGTGACTTTCAACATCATTTGGATATAATCATCATATTAGTTTGAATTTAACGGCATCAGAACAGGACCGTTTGTTTATTTCCAGTAAGTTCAAAACGTTGATTTTAAATCCAAAAATATCTCTGAGTCATTCCATGTCAAATCATTCAGGGGGCTTAAACTAAAAAGTCCATCAATTTTATTTCACCATTCTGTAGCAAATTTAATCTAATTTTTGGTGATATAACTCCAAATTTGGGTTCAGGAGTCAGACTCTAGAGTTATTGACCAAGTTTTCCCAATTCTAAAACTTTGTCTTTCTATAACTCAGAAATTAATCAAGATACTGAAAAAAAATTTGGTGTGGTTCTTTACATCTGTGGTTTGAACGAATTCACCAAGTTTCATTAAATTCTGACAACTTTGGGTGTCAATGTGCCCTTTGGTTGGATGATTTGAAACGGGAATGACCCCAGTTTCAAATTTTTTTTCAATATCTGGATTAATTTCTGAGCTATAGAAAGACAAAGTTTTGGAAAAAAATTCGTTAATAGCGTGGCACTGGTCGCTTCGGAATGCTGCATCGTTTTACGTTTTTGGTAATAAATCTGTTATTTATTAAGCTATAGAGGTCCAAGTTGTACCATTTTTTTTCAGAATAAAATTCTGAAGTAAAATGTGTAATAGATTGAATCTAAATCCATATTTAAGCTCCTTAATTTGAGCCCTAAAGTAAAAATTTAGACCGCTCTTTAAACTTTTACATGTATTCAAAACTTGGTCAATAACTAGAGTCTGACTCCTGAACCCAAATTTGGAGTTATTTTGTTTCTGTACCAAATTAAATTTGCTACAGAATGGTGAAATAAAATTGATGGACTTTTTAGTTTAAACTTCCTAGATGATTTGACATGGAATGACCCAAAATATAGTTGAGGAACAAAAAATATTTCAAATTACAGACAAATTGTCTAAGTCAGTGTGACCTAATATTAGATGGGGGTGGGGGTCGACAAAATGTGATGCAGCGTGACGACGGGGACGAAGGCCGTCAAAAATGGTCAAATTTTGCGTTACGTATAGATAATTGATATATTAATAGTTATTAAATTTTGAATAATGCAATAGCAAAATTTATTTCCTTTAATGTAAGAATGATGTTATTAATTAAGCGATCAAAAAAATTAACTGCCTACTCAGTTCCTTTGTTTCTCGTACTAGTATCTCTATTGATTACTAGACGGCTTGAAATTGCTACTGTATTTGACTAATAATAGTTTTTTAATTTTCGAAAAATTAGAAATTTCATAATTTTTTTTTTTTTAAATCATGGTAAATTTTTGTTATAAATAATAGTGACAAGAAGTTATTTATAAAGTATTTAAAGAAATTGCAAATAAAATCATGAACGGCTTGCTAGAAATTACAAAATTTCGGTTTCTCTATTTATGAATAATAAATTTATATTATGTATTTACATTTTCAGGTGCGATATGGGGGTGCTGAGAATGTTTAGATTGTCAAGTAAAGAGAGACAGCGGAATGAAAAGTTGCAAAAATTTCCCTAAAATTTGCAAAGGTAATTAATTATAAATAATATGAGTCCCAACTACCACCCACATCAGAAATTGTATAACGCAACATGTGTAAAATGTGTAAATTGTAAATAAAGTATACAAATAATGATGTGGGTGGCGTCTGTTATAGACAGAGTGTCTTAAAAATGAACGTTAACCCACATTATTATGATTAATACAGTTACTTAAAAAAAATAAATAGAGGAAAATAAGAATTTGGTAATATTTTAAAGAAATTTAGGGAATAGTATGTATGTTATAGTCATAAGTCTTTGAATTCGAAAAAAAATCACTCAATAAACTGTACTTTTACTAACTGCTACTCAAACACCCTACAAGTTTACTACAGGAGTTTTTATAGAAAAAAAAATCACTTATTTTGTCAATTAACATCTTCGCTATTGATCTTTTAAAAATTTTTTACATCAAGGAGTATACCTTTGTTCAGCATATTAGACATTATTTTAAACAAGCGTTTATTTTAATTAAAATTTGTAATCTTACATTTTTAAATAAACGTAATTTAATAATTTTAAATAATATTAGGAAGTTTTTAATTTTTCAAAATTAAAAAATCATGTTAACATACCCCTAAATTTGATGTACATATTGTGCATCAGTAGCGAAGAGGTTAATCATGTTTTGTTTTTAAAATATCTTAGTTAAGAAAATCGGAGCAGACTGGTTTCTAATTTCTTCAGGAGCACCGCGTTGACTTTTTTTACTTGAGTAAATTGGTTGCCGAAACGGTCAATAAGGGTCGTAGACCCAGTTATATTACATTAATATTTACTTCAAGAGCAAAAAAAAAACCATCATCGGATGAATTATGCTTCCCAAGATTTTACTGAATTTGTGAATTTATCAGGGGGTTTATCTAAAATCTAAAATCATGGAAAATCATGATAAGGGATCGATGAGACAAAGAAGTTTGGGAATCACTGCTCTACATAAAACGTAAAATTATTATTCACTTTTATGTCAAATAATTTTTTACTAGCGTTTAATTCATTGACCTGTCAAATTCAGTATTATTTTTAAAAAATACGTAATTTACTAAGAAAAAAATTCATTTTTAATTGGCACTTTGTTGTACTTACATTGGTCTAATTTTAGAAATAAATAATGCCGATTAACTTAAAAAATGATATTTTTATAATATTTTGTGTTTAGTTTTAATATTATTATTAGTTTTGTTAAGTATTTACTGGAACTTTTCTGCACGACTCTATAATTGAGATCAACTCGATCTACACTTCTGTAAAAGAGAGTGTTACGAAATCACGTCTGAATTTCTAACATAAACAAGCCTAGAGTCTCCGTTTTCGAGACCTTTTTCCCTATTCCTATTTCATCTTTTCTATATCTCCATAAGTAAGAGCCATTCTTAAACCTGCATAGGAATAAGTTTCAGTACATGAGAAAAGCACATACCGCGCGTACTCTTTCAATACCTCGTATATCAAAAATTGCATGTTTTAGGGCACAGAAAAAATATTAAATATTGTATTTACATATATACTTATCTATATATATATATTTATATATGTAGGTAGCCAACATCAAAGGATGTAATTAGCACAAATCTTAAGTTCATAATGATGAAAACACAGATTTAAATACGTTTTTTTTTTGTGTCTTCAAAAATTGGGACTTTTCAGATACGAGGTATAGAAAGAGTACGCGCGATATGTAGTACACTTCAGTACAAGAGTACACTCTATTTATATGGTATTTATAAATTTTAATTATCATTATTTTTGTAATTTTTTTCTTAAATATTTAAATATTACGTGCGTTTAGTATCAGCAAATTAGATTATTTATTATTCATAATTTTGATGTTCATCGGTTTTTAGAGGGTAGTGTATATTCATATCTTCATATGCCAATGTCATCCTTCATTTTTTTACTATTTCAATAAAAAAACGTAAATTAAACCACTGCAAAGTTCGGAGTCAGTTTATTCTGATCATTACGAGACCTGGAAGTCAGATTTGAAATTACTCAATAAAAAAGGTCAATGAAGCCAGTTTACCTTCGTCCAAGAAAATATATAATTACTTTTTCTACAGTAGTTATAAATTATGTGTTAGTATTGCCTTTCCGATATTAAAAAATAAAAAAGATCCTTTTTAAAAAAGGCGTTTGTATGTAATAACCATACTAATCTAAATTGTAAAATAAACAAAAAGAAAGCTTGAATTCAAAAAAAATTTGTAAAAATATTACTATTTTAAGTTATAATGCAAACTTATTGTAACTATTTTTTAAATTTTATAGCTGGTATGTTGTTAATTAACAATAATTAATATAATTATTAAATTCCAAAGAGAAAAATGAGTCCCCACAAATAGTGAATTGTAATTTTTTCCCCGATATTATAAATTGTAAATAACTTTTCGGATAGTTTATGCTCAAGAATAGGAATTAAATTGTAACATAAATAAAAAAAAATAAGCTAGTGTTCAAAAAACTTATTTTAACTATTTTTAAAATCTTATATCCGCTATGTTATTAACTACAAATAATTTTTCCAATAATTTTTGCTCAAATATAAAAATTATAAAATTGTATAATTGTAATAGCAATTATAAAATTGTATAAATGCTTATATTATTATATCATAATTAATGAAATTTTTAAGCTATAAAGCGGAAAATGAATCCAAAGCCACAAATTTATAATAATTTGTAATATTTTTCCCTATTTTGTAATCAGCAAATAATTTTTCTAACAATTTCTGCTTAAAAATAAAAAAATTGTATTTTATAGTGTAATTATTATGATATTTATTAACATTATTTAATTGTTAATGTTTTTTGTAATATAATCTAATATATATTAAATAAAAAAACTTTTTAAAAAAAAAATGTGTTTTATTTATGTAACATTTAATTTTAATTCTATATTTTTATATAAGCATATATACGAAAATAGATTCGAATCTCCCGCGAAAAGTAAAGATGTGGCCTGTCGGGTAATTCAAATCTAACACTTTACATGCTAACGTAACGCAATATCAGTACGTAGCACGTCGACGCATTCGTAACACCATGGTAAAATTCCTACATATAGGCAACCGACTTTATACCCTGCTTCCCTCTCAGCAGGAGCAAATAAATTAAAGTACAATTCCCCTCTAGGGCCCTGGAACGGTTTGAGGAGACTAAAAAAATAGCGGAGTTACAGTACCGTGGAATGAATTATGGAAAGTGATTTGATTATTTTAAATACCATAAATATTTTATAATTATGACAATTTGTCTCGCAAAAAAAGTTTTCTATTAAATGAATTCTTGCATACTTGTTTTGACATCTAAACAAAATAGAAACATAAGATTAACAATATGTATTAAACTTGTGATATAGAAGGAGTGTACATATATTTTTAAATATTTAAAGAAGGATAAATTTGTCTTCGAACAGCACAGATGAAAGAGAAGGAAAAACAATAAAATATATTATATATAAAATAGTGATCGTTTTCTTTTTACAAACCAGCTGGATTGCTGCAGATACCTGTATCCATATCCACAAATGAAGCATCGATCTGTACCAAGGAAGCAAGTCATTAATGCATAATTTTAGGTTTCCGTGCAACAAATTGTTTATTAATTTAGTTATTTGGTTTGAAATTACTGTGAAGAAAAGAGAAATATTTAAACAAAAGCCAGTTCAGTTTGCGGGGAAAAAATGGCTACCAGTACAAGATCATTTCAGCTGTCGAACTAAGGTTAATTTAAGACTCACTGCGTAATAGATTCGATGGTGATAGCGCAGCAAAACTTTTATTTTCAAAATATGTATGACTTTTTAATTAGAATAAAAATGAAAACTACTAGTGAATTCAGTTCTTTAAATTGAATAATTTTTATTTGCCAAAAAATTCATGCTTTCAAATATACTTTTAAAAATCAAGTAAACATTTATAAAGGGAGATTTTCCCTAAAATTCCCTACAATTAACAAATCCTTTAAATACAGAAATTATTATTTCTTATTATAAAACAATCCTGTAATTAAATTTTAATTTTTACCAATAATCCCAGGGGTTATTGGTTAAGTTATTTTAAATAGTTACCTATAATTATTTGTTTCTGCAAGGATACAAAGCAGAAGCAGAAAATAATGTGATTTTTGAGAGTGAATTGTTTAAGATGTAGTATTTTAAGTTTTCTATAAAAGTATCTGCTAATTCTATAAAAGTATCTGCTAAATTTGATCGTTAAACTTCATAATTTTGTGACACACAAATATTAAATGAACTAAAAGATTCTTGAAATGTAAATTTCATCAAACCTATGCCTCGCGACCATTTCACAGACATTTCAAAACCAGTTCAGTAAGTATGCTTGTTTATTCAATATAGATCAATTTTCAAATTCTCTTGGTAAAGCTATTATTTTTCTAACATCTAAATTCACGCCCGCATCTACCGATGGGCTTGAAAAGTTCACATTCGCAACAACTGCTGATGTAAATGTTTTGAAAAATGGCCACCGAGTATTTAATTTCATATAGACACAATTATTCTTATCAAAGCACCAAATAAAATCGTAAATATAAATCCGTGTTAAATGTTCATTTTTTTTTTTTTTTTTTGTATGAATTTGCCATTTTTTCCGTATGCAAATATAACGTAGGTACCATGGGTACTGGGGGTATTTCATACAGTGCAAAATAAGTTTGCATTTATATGATGTATGAATATCATTTACTTATAACAAACAGGAATACAGATAAACAGATAAAAATATAATAATAGTGTATTTTACATAATTTATATCACCACACATTATGAAATGTAATGTGTGGGAAAATTTGATGAAAGTTTTATTAGTGTATTATTAATTTAATGGTAGGTATCTATGACACTTTGATTATGTCAACGACATCGATTATCTCGCGGATCAAAAATTGTACGACCTACGCGGCAGTAGCAGTGATCAAAAAACAGCGCAGTACTTTCAAACTAAAGTTGCAAAAATATAGTTGCATAATCAATACATGGTATTTGTAGTTCTATAATATAACCGAAACTACAAAAATATAAAACGTTTTACCATTATTCGCGAGATTAATAGACTTAAATTTATGAAAGTTAATAATTTGTATACTTTACGTTACTGAAAATAAAAGGCGCCACAAATCTATACATAGGTACTAATAAAAAAGAGTGACGTTCGCAGACCAATGAACACTATTATATTATACTACTAGACAAAGCGTAAAGCCAGTTTCTAGGCATTTTTCTTGAAGCAGGTAACAAGGGTGAGAAGGAGGAAATTTAATGAAATAATATAATCTCAACTTTTGACCAATTGCGACTATAATTATTGCGGAACATAATTTGTATACGTACGTATTTTGAAAATAAAGCGGAAATACCACTTTTCTTCTTTCAAAATTTTGCAGTTTCTTCTCAAAAAAGTAAAATTTTATAATCAATATTATATTTTGACAATAATTATTTGAAAACGTAACTATGGATACGAATCCATTACTATATAACAGAATACTATTAAGGTCGGAACTTGGTCGTAACTGGTTGCCTCACATTTATATTATCAGTCTATATAATATAATTTAATATAATTATAATATGTTCACTGGTCTGTGGTGACGTTATAAATATATTTTCAGGGAATTTAAATAAAGCTGTGTATATTTTATTTTAATCTTAAACTTTTATAATTATTCCCTTTAATGTAATTTATTCTTAAATTATTATATTTTTCAAACAATCAAATAAAATGTTTTGAACTGAAATTCTGTATGTTTAGGATATATGAAAAATTAATTATTAACACAAAATATTTTAAAAAATTTGTTTCCTTCAAATTACAAAAAAAAAAAAATTAATTATTTTAAATTAATTGACAAGACAACTAAAGTTGTCGCAACAAACATGTCACACTAGGATATTTAACTAAACATTAAAGTTTACTCCAAGAGGAAATTAGAGTGCGGGTTACGCTGGGCCACTTTAGTGGCTTCCACTGGTGGAGTCGACTAAAATTGCCGCAACTAAGCCACTAGGCAATTAAAAAAAATTAATTTCCTCTTGAGGTAAACTTTACTGGATAGTTGCCTGTAGTTTGACAGATGGAGGTAACTTGGAGGTAATTGGAGATAAATTGTAGGTAAGATGGAGGTAAATTTAACGATTTTCTTTATGTACTTTGAGAAAAATAAATTTTTAAAAATATTTTGTGTTAATTAATTTTATTGTGCGTAATTTTCTATCCTAAAGTATGGAATTTCAGTTCAAAAATATTTTATTTGATTGCTTGAAAAATATAATAATTTGAAAATTAATTACATTAAAGAGCATGTAGTTGTATTTAAATTCATTGTCACAAAATGTATTTCTAATTTCACTCTTCACAGATTTTTGGCATCTTCTATTTTCTGTAACGTAAAGTATTCAAATTGTTAAATTTTTATAAATTTCGGTCCATTAATCGTGGAGGTGGTGGTAAAATTTATCATATTGTTTTAATAATTTTGGTTCCACCAATTTTAATAATTGTTTAAATTCAATAACAGCTATTTTCATAACTCACGTACGGACGTTATATTTTCTGCTAATATTTTTTTTTAAATATCTTTGTTCATATCTAACACACTTCTTTCCTTAATTCACTTTTTTTATTCAAACAGGGAATTTTATTAGGACTTTTTGAGTTACTTCGGTTCAAATGCCACATAAAATTGAAATTTCAGTGTGAACAATTACTTCGTTGACTATCTTGAATTAACAAGTGGACTCCACTAGTTGCCTCAACAAGACAACTAGTGTGACTTGCAAGTGGAATCCACTTTAGTGGACTCGAGTTAGTGGAGTCCACTAGGGTAGGTGGTCCAGTTATTGACAGTTTAAGAGCTTTTCGTAATCTCGTTAAGCTCTAAAATCCTTATAAATTAACTTATGATAATAATTTTTTTTTAAAAGATAGTTTGCAATTTTAAAAATATATAAACGTGTAGAAAAATCATATTTCTCTTTTTAAAAAATTTTAATATAAGCAAATATCCCAAAAAATGCAAATGTACCAGTTATTGACAGTTTGCAATAATTGTTGTTCTAGTTATTGACATAGTAGGTACCTATAATTGACATGCGGTCATAATCGAGACTAGTAACATTAAACATATTTAATAAAACCTCGGAATTGTGAAATTGGAAAACTAAAATTCAGGTAAGCGAATATTTTAATTCAGTTAAATAATTTTTAGGCAACCATCGGTATTTAAATAAGACCATAGGTGGAGCAAAAATCCCAGCTGCATGATCAGTAATGTAATATTTTCCCTTTCTCCTGCCGCGATATTGTTATACACGAATCTAAATCCTCCTTTATCAGAACAATATTTTCTTTGGGAGATAAAAAGAAAGCTATTTCGTCGCAATTAAATATACGGGTGGAATCTTTAAGTACGCTTATTAAATTAGGATCTTTTTATGGGAAAAAATCGGTCAATAACGGGGACACTGTCAAAGACTGCTCCACCTACCCTAAAAGGGCCTAGTATGACCCACCCTTAAATTTTTTAGTTGTCTAGTGGCTTAGTTCCAGTAACTTTTTAGTCACGCTAAGCCACTTTAGTGGATTGCGCCAGTGGAAGCCACTAAAGTAACCTGATGTGACTTGCGGTCTAGTAATAATATTTCTCGTTATTCGGACATTGCGAAACCCATTGATTGTAACCATGTCCCTGTCACTCTCCATTTAGTCTATTATAAAAAAAATGGACCGTTTTCTGACGTCGCTGTAACTAATATACCAGATGGCGTTGATTTACTAGGGGATAAAATTAGAGTCGAGACATGACACATGAGGTTTAATAGTTCGCTATTTTTCATCTAAAATAAATTGGAAATAAATTAAATATTTAAAAAAATACTTTAATTCAACCTAGAAAGATTAATTAAATTAAAAAATTTTAATTCTTTGTTAACACATAACTTGGTGACGATGCTTTTGTGCTCAATCATATGGTAATTAATTTTGACATCTATTTGATCAAAAATGCTCACATGTCCCAACTCTATTTAGTATACCCCCTATACCATTAGCGCCACGTAGCAAACGTAGCAAACTGTGACACGAAAAGGTCCGTCCTTGAAAACAAGTGGCAGGGACATGATTGTGACTCACAATCAGTTAGTACAATGACTGATAGATAGTAATCAACGACATTCGCTGATGTGGTTGCTATCTTCTGTCACCAGTTAAAAAGATCTTGGTACGGAATTTTCTACCTAGAGGAAATTCAAAAGTCTATTTCAATTGTGGCTATCAAAAATACCCTGTACCATGTACATATTTTGATTTACAAATGCAATATTATGCACATCATATGTATATTATGCATCTACCTATATACCTGTGCACTTATACTTAGGTGCCTGTAATGTATAGAATAATAAATACTTTTTTAGCATCACATCAAATGGTAAGTAGTTTCAGGCACTCAGCGGGACACATTAATGCTACACCATGCTACACCACATATCGTTTTGTTGCAATTATGACATTGTAATTTATCAAATGATAATTGCGTGCGACATTCTTTATTTATTATTTATTTATTTACTTGTTCATACTTTTTATACATAATTTTATTTATTTTGCCTAATCAAAGTTCCTTACCATACCCAACTAACTACATAGTATAAATATAAATATGCACTTACATATTATAAGTAAGTATAATATATATAAAGTAAAAATATGTAAAAAAAACCAAAAGGAAACCCACAACAAATATCCTATTAAAGATATAATTATGGAGGTATAGGCTGAGTTAGCTACCACATAAAACATTACAATACGCTTCATTAAGAGTGCATTCAAGAAAAATGATTAAAAAAATTACGTATTTTGATAAGTGATATATTGAAAATGTTGTTTGGAAATACAATTAGATGTATAAGCCACTGTATATATTAGGATTGTAATCTGCCCAAGAATTCCGGAGTTGTACCGATATTTGTTACTCTGTCTCGCTACCAGAAATTTCAGCAGTTTGTCCTGAAAATATACATTAAAATAAAAATTATGCTAGGATTTAGTTTCTTAGTGTATAATTGCATCAAATTAGTCATGTGTAATTGCACTAATTTGTTTCACATTCCCGGTTTGAGAGTACCAGATTTATAGTTACCATTTTTTTTTGTTTTCAAATTCAAATTCGAAGTATTCCGATAAAATTAATTCAGTAATATCTGACAACTCTGATCTAAGGTAAAAACACCAATAGGCGTCAAGTTTGTACCTCAAAGTTTCACTTTTCGAGAAATTGACAAACAATAAAGAAAAATAATTTCATAATTTGCTGAAATATTTTCATTTTATTTAAACATCTTTGCTAGAAATATATTATAGAAATGATAATAAAAGAAAAATTGTTGAACATAAGTGAAATTGTCTAAACTTGGACCGACGTCATTAAACAAATGCAACAAATTCATCAAAATTAAACCTACCCAAATTTTCTGTCTGTTTTCCTTTTTGTTATTTTTGTATTTTTGTTCTATCATCCATAGAAGGATTAAAAAAAAATGAGTACTTACTTTTAAACTGACATGAGTCATTCCATCAAAAATAACACAACTCCACTTTCTAATACGAAAGAAAATTCTAATACCTCAAGAAATTAAGAAGTTTTCTTTTACTATTATATGAACTGAGATCTACATCCATAGCACGTACACGTAAAATTTCGAGTGAGAAACAGACAGACGATCTTAACAAAGAGGACCTAGTCATAGATTTAAGGGGTGTACGAATTTTTTTGCCCTCAGATTCGGATTCAGTGTCGAAAAATAGATAAGACCACCATAACCAGTCATCCAGATCACCACCATTATTTGTGAGGCTATTGAATAAGTGGAATCCCCACGTCCCGTAACTACATCGTAGCAGTGTGCAACGCCGCTGTTTAATTTTTGAAGTGTGGTAAAAATATAATTTTTTTGATGCAATTGCAACAAAAACTGAAATTTATACTAAACCACTTATGGTTACATACATAATTAAAGGCTAAATGACTTTTGAAATTATATTAAATCAAATAATTTTTTTAAAAAAGGAAGACTTTTTGGACCTTGTAACTTCAAATACGTGTAAAAAAAGAGTTGGGTGTACTCTTTAATTTAAAAATGAATTAGCTTTACGACAATAAAAAAAGTAAAAAAATATTGTCTAAAAATAGACTAATCATATCAACTTTATTAACACACTAATTAGTGACCTCATAACAAAATATTAGCGAAAAATTTTAAAAGTATTACACTTTATCATCAAATATTATCTAAAAAGACCCACAAGTAACAAACTTAGCAAAATGTTTTTAATGTATCCTTACTACAACGAATAAAATTCGATAAATTTAAGGTAAACATTTAATTGCTACAATCGCGTTGATAAAAAGAATTTTTTAACACAAAATTCATTTTAAAAATAATAGCTAATCAAGCAAATGTAGTGCGGTAGGTAGACAATAGAAGAGTTTTTTGTGTTTGTTTAAAATACCGACGACAATTTTAAGAGAAAACTAATTTGTGATATGTAGTATGATTAGCAACAAAGTGCAAATGTTTCATTGAAATTGTCACAAGAATTGTTATTTTATTCAATTGAAGATACAATGAGTAAATGAAGATGTTACGTAACATTTTTATAATTTTACAATAGAAGCGCTTGAAAGTTTTTGTTTACGTATACCTCCCATGCAATAGCACGTGTTTATTATTGAACACAAAACTATTGGATATAATGAAACCAAATTTTAAAATATGATACTTCAGTCTAGGATATTTCAAAATTATACAAAAAATGGCTTTTTGAAAAAAAATGCTACATAACACCTTCATCCACTCATTTTTTCAATTTAGTTACGAACGAGTTATGAAATTATTTTACGAATCACTTTTTTTAAGAAATAAGACTAGTAGAAATAGAAGAGAATGGGACAACCTCTCCACTTCCCGATTTTTTGAGCGTCCTCGGGAGGCAGTAAAATAACGGGGCGGTTCTAGAAACCTCCGGCGGTGGGTAGAATAATGTGAACGAAAATTTTTTCTAACCTAACGGAACTTGGCCTAACCTAACCGAACCTAGGAAATTTAGTCTAACCTAACTGAACCCAACAAAATTTTTTCTAATGTAACTGAACCCAACAAAATTTTGTCTAACCAAACCTAACCTAACCTAACCTAAGGAAATTTGGTCTAACTTAACGGGGCCCAAGCGAACTTACCTTTACCTAAAAACTGAAAATTTCCCTAATAGATGGTGCAGCCACCTTCGAGTCCTGTAAATTCACTACTAGATGGCGCTCGTAATCTGGAAAATAGCGATCCTTGTGCGTAAGTTTGAGAAATTGTCAACAGATGGTGCAGCCATCTTTGAGCCCTATAAATCTCAAGTTTCACTACTAGATGGTGTTGCTCGTCCGGATACTAACGATCCCTGTGTGTAAGTTTGAAAAATTGTTAATAGATGGCGTGCAACCTGTGATTATTGTAAAATTAATACATTTTATTTTAAAATTAAACAGCTTTAAGCTTGTATAAATTGTCAGCTGACGTCATTAGAAGGTATGCTTATATTAATAGCGAAGATTTCTGTCTAATACGCAAAAATGAATTTTATCATATGATTGTTTACTTTTATCTGAAAAAAGTTTTATACGGATTTTCCTCTAAATAAAAAACACATTTTTTTATTTTAACAAATTTATTTAAAAGAAATATTTACTTAATAAATTTCTAACACTGACTGACAACGCACAGACCAAACCGTTAGGTTTAGAAGGATGAAATTTTGTAGAAGAGTTTCTTATATAATATAGGTGAGCACTAAGAAAGGATTTTTGAAGATTCGTTCCCTAAGTGGGTTAAATAGAGGATTAAAATTTATATGAAAATTCGTCATTTTTGAAGTTAGAGGTATATAAAAATATGTTACTATGGTTATTAAAATTGTTACCACATGGGGAAAGTGCATACTTGACGCGTACTTGACTAGCTAGGTAGAGCTGGAGGGGGGAACTGGTATATCCTCTAAGAGAAAAAAATACTTACAACTACTACTAATTTCAAAAGACTATTCTAAGTTGAGCGCCACCATATTTTTACCGAAAAAAAAAATATGGAAAAAGATGCTGACTGTTATCCTCTATCTGTACCACAATATACAAATGCTAAGCTGAAAAGCAAGTAAAAAGACAAGAACAACAAGTAAATTAGAACGTGTGAATTATTATTATTAACAGAATTGTTTCATACAACTGCCGAAATTTATTAAGTGTACAATGAATTCGTTGTAAAGATCTGTATTTTACAGAAAAGGTGAGTAGTATATGTAAATGATATTTAATTATTTATAATTAAGAATTGATACTTGTACAACTTTCAATTTTGTGAAACAGCATCAACGGCGTTTCCAAAAAAAAATAAATCCGTTCAGTGACGATAGCTTGGACGCCCAATTCTAATACGTCAAATTTAAATTAATTCCACGAGAATGTTTTTCAGGTAATTGAATGTAAGGAATTAAAATTAAATTTATTAGCTTATTACTTTTTTATTACTTTTCTTTTTCTGCAGGTACTAAGAGGCCGGCTAAGAAAATATTTTCAACAAAATTATCGTTTATCTGATAACATTTAACCTAATTAAAATTATTGAAACTGAAGGAAACGACTGCTGTACAGGTAAGCTGCTACACTTGACACTACACATTATACAACTTATGTTCAAAAAAAAAATTTCTTTACAGGAGCGTTCGTTCAGTTTCACCTACTTAAAAATCTACAGCTTTTAGCAACTAAAAAAGCTAATTATAATTAACGATGTGAAATTTACTAAATTAACAATATGACAATTGTTCATAAGTTTCTAAACGTACCCACAGAAAGAATTTATTCGGCGATCACTACAGGAGGTCTATTTTACACATACCACTAATATCATCATGTTTCCAGATGAACAACCACAGAATTGAGCGGTACGGTTACCAAAACTTTCGGCAGCATCTGCACAGCAATTACCAGAAACTGGACCACTTCCGCATAGTAAACGGCGCCAGCCAAAAATTTTACACCACGTGGATACCAATTCCAAAATGCTTACAACACGAATTATCAGGCAAACATCCGTGAAGGGTTCCGAAGAAAAAAATCCAACCAATGGAGCAGTATACTTAAGTTGAGTACTTTATATCCTTTTTAAAAAAACTTGTACCACACACAATACGTAGCACCAAATTGTATAGTAGCCCCCAAATCCCAACAATGGTTAATTTATATTTCGCCACATGGCGTGCTCTTCACAAATTAATTGGTAGCGGTCCGACACCTCGTGTCACATCTTCATTGCCTGTTCTCCATAAAACCAAAGAGCTTACACATGTTTTCAAGAGCGTGAGCCCACCAGGGGCCACGTCTTGCTTCCTTGAACTCCAATACCCTCAAGCGAATTCCATCCGTTCCTCACCCATTTCACTTTCGGAGATCTTTTCTAGATCGTTCGATCCTTCTGCATACGCGCACATCCAGGTGATTGTCATTTCCTTCAATACTCACAACCTTCACTTAAATGTCACTTGGTTTATTTACATAGAAACGTCAAAATTGTAACCTAAATTACAACTGTCAAAGTTCTTACACTAACCTTATGTAAATTACACTATGCTGATATTTATATTTTAATTTTCTCTTTTTTTCTTTATATATTGGATTTACAACAATTTAATTTTTTTCTTTTTTTTTAGAATCAGCAGTGTACGAAACAGTTCGAATGTAAACCGTTGATGTTATTATACTATACAAAGTTGAATGGTTATACTGAAGGAAAATAAACTATTTTCCTAAAATTGCTGTTCTCGTCAATCAACCTGTATCCTTAGCACGATTGGATGGGGAAAAGTATTGAAACCACAAAAAAAAAACGTAACAAAATTAATAATACCTTATTTAATAAATCTTTAACACTGACTGACAGACAACGCACAGACTAAACTGTTGGGTTTAGAAGGGCGAAATCTAGCAGAGGAAATATGAAAATTGGCGTTTTGGTTTCTATTTATAAACAAAAGTCAGTTGTGTAAACGTTTCTGGAAATTTATTCCCTAAGGGGTTAAAACAGGAAATGAAAATTCGAATGGGAAATCCGTCATTTTTGAAGTTATACACGTGGATATTGATTTGGGATTTTGAAAAACATTAAAAGTGAGCAGAAAGTGAGTACCTAATAAAAGATGTTGTCTATGGGAAATCCCATCGGGGATAAGACTAGTTTTACAATAAATATTTAAATGTTATTACAATAATATTGGTTTATGGATATAACATTTCCCATGGCACAAGTTGCTTCGGAAAAATGGCCGCATCGAGAACTAGTGTATGTTGATGTTATGGTACCCAACTTGGGACAAATTATTATTTCTTCAAAGTTCATGATGAACGCTGATGGTAGTAGTCGTTTTAGATACCGCACTTTTTCTTTTCCCTGCGTAGAGATGATTCGAGTTCAGTGTAGACTGTTTATTAAAACGTATTGTACCTCCTCATATATACATATATTTCATATGTCCATCCATCCAGGAGAACCCGTGATGATTTTTCCGCAACCAACGAGCTGTGCGCTGATCTTTTTCACTTAATCCGCAAAACGGTATTGGTGATTTGAATACATAGTGTTGTAGTATACAATCTTCACCACAATTTCCTTGAAAGTCAACAATCCTTGAAAGTCAACAATTGCCGCGTCGGTTATCATTGTGCGTTGTCTAGAGGTTGATTTATAATCGGATTGCGGTTGCAACTGGTTAATTTAAAATCGGATGGCGGCGTTTTATACATATTTTGTAACAATATTTGTCCACGGATTATATTGAACCACACGATCCTGTAGTAGAAGACAGAATGCTGATGTATTCTCCGGCATCTCCTTCGACGTTTTAAATTCAATTCGAATATCCACCGGTCCACTTTTCAATGATTCGTTTTGATGAGAACAATCGATGAATATGATTGGAGCGATATTCTTGAAATCGCAATACAAAACGCTGGATCTTCTTGTGTAATTTCGAAAAAATTGCCATATTTTTGTAAAAAATCTTATTGTTCACATGTTAAAAGTGATTATTGTACCAATTTTGACATATATTTAATAAATAATTATAAAACAAAATTCGATTTTTTCATTCACGTCCCGCCTCTAAATCAATTTTTGAACCATGTATAAATTGATAATACTTATGAGCAATCTTTGATATACATATATCGTATCCTGAGTATTTATTGCAAAAGAAATCGATGATATATTAATATTTTCCAAAATGAAAAAAAGTCAAATTATTTCATAATAATTTCAAAACTCTAATTTATATTTACTAAAAAAATAAAAAATAATTTCTTAACTACCTATATGTAATTTATGTGTATTTTAAGGACACAAAAATTATAATCATAAATAGCAAAAGTGCTGATGAAACTATCGATTTTCGATTTTTTATTAAATAATGTTTTTAAACTGTATGAATGCTTTTATTTATGAGTAGAAAGGTTAACACAACATTTATTTTCTTAATCCTAAAAAGTGTTACTTAGTATAACTATCTAGAAAACCAGGATTTTCATTTTCATATTAATTTTGAGTGCTCAGTTTATAAAAAAATATGCTAGTTTTATTACACAGAAAGAAATCATTTTAATTGTAATCTAGTACATTTTACATTAAATGAATAGGTTCTTATTCGAAATAAATTTTAGTATCAACAATACAATTCTTGAAAATAAATTTTCTAATATTGATAGAATTTCATATTTTTTACAATCAAATTTTCATTTAGGATAAATTTCGTGTATAAAAATTTAAACAAGTAGGTACAATCTTGCTACATATGAGATGTACTTCACATATGCGAAATAATAACTTGGAATCTGTCTCATCAGCATTTTTGCTATTTATAATTATAATTTCTGTGTCGTTAAAATAAACATAAATTACATAGTTAAGAAATTATTTATTTTTTTATTAAATATAAATTAGTTTTGAAATTATTATAAAAAAATTTGACTTTTTTTCATTTTGGAAAATATTAGTATATCATCGATTTCTTTAGCGATTAATACTCAGGGTAGGATATATATCAAAGATTGCTCATAAGTATTATCAATTTGTACATTATTCAAAAATTGATTTAGAGGCAGGACGTGAATGAAGAAATCTAATTTTGTTTTATAATTATTTATTAAATATATGTCAAAATTGGTACAATAATCACTTTTAACATGTGAACAATAAGATTTTTTACAAAAATATGGCAATTTTTTTAAAATTGCAAATTTCCAGAAGATCCGGCGTTTTGTGTTGCGAATTCAAGAATATCGCTCCAATCATATTCGTCGATTGTTCTCATCAAAACGAATCATTGAAAAGTGGACCGGTGGATATTCGAATTAAATTTAAAACGTCGAAGGAGGTACCGGAGAATACATCAGCATTCTGTCTTCTACTACATGATCGTGTGGTTCAATATAATCCGTGGACAAATATTGTTACAAAATATGCATAAAACGCCGCAATCCGATTATAAATCAACCAGTTTCGCTCTAGACAACGCACAATGACGACCGACGCGGCAATTGTTGACTTTCAAGGATTTCCAAATGCAAAAAATGGGAAATTCTACATAAAGGAATTGGCTGTATTGAAATTCGATTCTTCCGAAGAAAATTATGGTGAAAATTATATACTACAACACTATGTATTCAAATCACCAATACCGTTTCGCGGATTAAGTGAAAAAATTCAGCGCACAGCTCGTTGGTTACGGAAAAATCATCATGGGTTCTCCTGGATGGATAGACATATTGAATATGAGGAGCTACAATACATTCTAATAAACAATCTACACGGAACTCGAATCACCTATACGAAGGGAGAAGAAAAGTGCGATATTTAAAACGACTACTACCGTCAGCGTGCATCATGAACTTTGAAGAAAGAACAATTTGTCCCAAGTTGGGTATCATAACATCAGTATACACTAGTCCGCAGCATACACTAGGCAGCATACATGCGGCCATCATTCCGGAGCAACTTACGCCATGGAAAATGTTATATCCATATACAAATATTATTGTAATAACATTTAAATATTTATTGTAAAACTAGTCTTATCCCGTCGACCATTTTCCATCGACAACATCTTTTTATTAGGTACTCACTTTCTGCTCACTTTTAATGTTTTTCAAAATCTTAAATCAATATCCACGTGTATAACTTCAAAAATGACGGACTCCCCATACGAACTTTCATTTCCTGTTTTAACCCTTTAGGGAATAAATTTCCAGAAACGTTTACAAACGTTTATAAATAGAAGCAAAAACGCCAATTTTCATAGTTCCTGTGCTAAATTTCTCCCTTCTAAACCCAACAGTTTAGGCTGTGCGTTGTCTGTCAGTCAGTGTTAAAGATCTATTAAATAAGGTATTATTTATTTTAATAACCATAGTAACATATTTTCATATACCTCTACCTTCAAAAGTGACGAATTTTCATATAAATTTTAATTCTCTATTTAACCCACTTAGGGAATGAATTTTCAAAAATCCTTTCTTATTGCTCACCTACATTATATAAGAAACTCCTATACAAAATTTCTTCCTTCTAAACGTAACGGTATGGGCTGTGTGTTGTGTGTCAGTCAGTCAGTCAGTCAGTGTTAGAAATTTATTAAGTAGATATTTCTTTTAAATAAATTTATTGAAATTAAAAAAAATGTGTTATTTATTTAAAGGAAAGCCTGTATAAAACTTTTTTGAGATAAAAATATACAATCATATGATAAAATTCATTTTTGCGTATTAGACAGAAATCTTTGCTATTAATATCGGCATACCTTCTAATGACGTCAGCTGACAATTTATACAAGCCTAAACCTGTTTTTTTCGAATATAATGTATTAATTTTACAATAATTAGACGTTGCACGCCATCTATTATCCGGACGAGAAGCACCATATAGCAGTGAAACTTGGAATGTACAGACCCCAAAGTTGGCTGCACCATCTGTTGACAATTTCTCAAACTTACGCACAGGGATCGCTATTATCCAGACTACGAGCGCCATCTAGTAGTGAATTTACAGGGCTCGAAGGTGGCTGCGCCATCTATGAGGGAAATTTTCAGTTCTTAGGTAAAGGTAAGTTTGCTTAGGCCCCGTTAGGTTAGACCAAATTTCCTTAGGTTAGGTTAGGTTAGATTAGGTTAGACAAAATTTTGTTGGGTTCAGTTAGGTTAGAAAAAATTTTGTTGGGTTCAGTTAGGTTAGACTAAATTTCCTAGGTTCGGTTAGGTTAGACCAAGTTCCGTTAGGTTCAGTTAGGTTAGAAAACATTTTCGTTCACATTACTCCAACCACCGCTGTAGGTTTCTAGAAACGCCCCGGTAGTTTACTACCTCCCGAGGTCGTTGAAAAAATCGTTAGGTGGGGAAGTGGTCCCCATTCTCTTATATTTCTGCTACTGATAAGTACCCTTAAAACGTGTACAATTTATCAAATTGCTTAGATTTTTTGTTCGTGAATCTTCATTGAGACGAAAAAGTCGTGAAATGTCAAAAAATTCTTAAATGGCCGATTTATTTCATGATTTTTCAGATTTCATGATTTTTTATTTTCGCTGATGATTGATGAACAAATAATGTTAGCAACGTGACAAATTTTATATGTTTTAAATTAATTTCAACTCACAAGAAACCTGGCCAACTAAGTAATCCCATAACTCTTCAGTCATTCGTATTATGTTTTTAAGAAAAACTAAGAGAATATTATTTTTTTGCAAGCATTTCAAAATAATTTTACAAAGAAAAGAAATTTTTGCAATTCTATTTTAAAAATTATAGTTGCCTGTGATAATGTCAAAATGGTTTTCTTTTTTAACGGGTTAAAAAAGTATTTACTTTTTATCACGCGTGAAAGAAGGTAAACAAATTCATTTCTGTAGTAACAATACTGTACAAAACATAGTCATCTATGAATAATTCAAAACAAATACTTACTTATGTTAAAATAATTTTTTTAATGTGACGGTCAAACTTTAAGTAATTTTATATTTTTCAATTCAATTCAGAATTGCAAAAAATATTGTATGCAACAGCTACAAATTTTTCATTCGTTTAATAAACTAATGGGCAGTTACGGCTCGTGAAAAAAAACCTTCATTTTGCAACTTGTTGCATAAATAACTATTTCAAAGAGATAGTTTGAACTTTTGAACTTTTTTTTTCTTAAAAATAAATTTTTACTTATATTTTATAAAATATTTATAGATTAATTAATTATTAATGTTATTAATGCGGTTTAACGTCCGTTTTTATGACAGTTAGTCTGTAACAGACGCCACCGACATCATTATTTTTCTAACTTTATACTTTTTTAATACATTACAATTACATTGATGTGGGTGGAGGAGAACAAAAGTGGGGTGAGAGCTAGGATTTGATAGGCATGCGTCTGCAGCCATCTTCTTAAGTAACTATGCCGATATTCATCTGGAATTATGAAGGGAAATTACAGAAAACCTTCACGAGCATAGCCGGTCGTCGGATTCGAACCCTCGACCTACCAGTCCGCAAGTGCTATTTAGTGCTTAAGCACACTCGGCCACTCCGCTGGTTAGAATATTTATAGATAAACATACTAATCAGCCAATCCGGCACCGTATAGTAATCCATAAACAATCTCAAATTCCGATATTACGCAACGTCGTTTAAACATGACTATACAAAAGAGGATAACTTTTTACTTTGAATTTTGACTTACAATTTTAAATACATATTCTCGGCACATTTATAGATCCTTTTATGGAAAAAATAATCGAAAAAAATTTTTCTTAACTCACTAACAGTACCTCAAAACAAGCATAACCCTGCAGAATAATTTTTTAGTCGAATTTTCTCCGAAAAATTAGACTTATACAGTCTATACGATAAGAGCTGCGAGAGGCGAGACCAGGGGCGCTATCCGTTTTCGGACCCGTAGAACACGATTATGTAAAAAAAAAAGATGTCTGATATATATATATATATATATATATATATATATATATATATATATATATATATATATATATATATATATATATATATATTTTCCCGCAACCTTTTAATATGTGTAGGGCCCCCCTATGGAAGTTAAGAGATGAAATTTGGTAAGTGGGGCTTATTCCGATGCACAACAATACTATCAAAGTGGGGTCAAATTTTGGGCAAATTTTTTTTCGGACCCGACCTTTAAGGGGGTGGTGGGGGGCGGAAAAGCAATAAAACTTTTCCAAACCGGTTTTAAATAATGTTTCGGTCAATTATCTACAACATATCCAAAATTCAGCTTCCTAGGATGATATGGTGGGAGTAGAGGGGGGAAAAACAATTTTCGCTGGATCTAACAGGCCCCCAGCCCCCCAGAATTAACGTAGAGGGTTGAAATTTGGTGTGTTGATAAAGTTCGTACCTAGGTTGTGCTTTTTGGAGGTTTTAATATTTTACCCCCACCCCCCTCATTTTTAAGCTACAATTTCATGCATTTTCGACGTTTTCGAAGTTTGTACCACTCGCACAGGTCACCCGAATAAACCTAGAGGGCTGAAATTTTGTATTCGGATTGAGTTAGTATCAAGGGGGTGCCTTTTGGGGGTCTCGACTTTTAACCCCTACCCCCACCATTTTTATACCCAAAAGAACATGATTTTTCTTGTTTTTTAACAGTTTCGTTCGGGTCAAAATCTCCCCAAATAAACCTAGAGGGCTGAAATTTGGTGTACAGGTTAAGCTAATAGCCAGACACTGTTTTTTGGAGGTTTCAACTTTTAACCCTTACCCCCACGATTTTTACGCCAATATTTCCTTAATTTTTTTGCTTGTTTTCTAACATGTCTAGAGACTCCATAAGGAAACCTAGAGGGCTGAAATTTTGTACGTGTATTCAGTTAGTATCCGGCTAGTACCTTGTAGGGAGTCCGCATCACTTTTCCCCCCACTTCTCCCATTTTTACATCGGAATTGAATGCTATTGTTAAATGTGTTTTAAAAGCATTATGTTTATTCTAAATACAAGTAGGCGAATAGTAATTTTAAAAAATTTAAAAAAAAGTGAACTTACTTTTATGACAAATGAAATACATACATATTAAGTAATTTAAAAATGTTACTAAAGTCACTGTTTATTTATAAATTAGGAATTTTGGATTTTTAGTATTTATAAAATAGAAATTTTGGATTTTTTTGGAAAGAAAAAATATCTTTATAAAGGCCTTCCAGTTTACTATTTAAGGTCCTTTTTTAATTTTTAAAACTAAAACATAAAGGCAATTAGCGGATAAACATGGGCAGGAATGTCCTCGTACGAATTGTGTTGGCTTTTTTTCTGCTACCTGTTTTCGGCACAAAATTGAAATTTACTGAGATACAGCCCTTAAATACTTAAAACCTTTTTTTAAAGCCTCGATCAGCCGAACACTCATCACCAGTTTTGAAACCAACAAAATGACAATTCGGTTGTAGACTTTCAATCACATTTCGCTTGTAGACATTCAATACCGAAGATGAAGGGGAAAATTCGACTACCGTGATGGGGCCCCGCTGCTCACGGCGTTTTTTAATTATAACTTCAAAAAGTAGACAGTCCAAAATTAAAATTTTTTTTTCAAAAATATTATCGGGCTATCTTTGACTGAGATATAGCTTTTGGAAAAGGGTTAAAATCTTCAGAATTCTTGACTGTTTCGGAATTCCCTTAACTGTTTTTATGTGTATATTCGGTTTAGTTTGAAGTCCGAACGAACTTTGCTAAGAGTTTATAATAAGTACAATCAAGTGTACTTAATATAACAATTTCGTTGGAACTCACTTTAAAAATAGTTTCAACATACTGCAGCACTTGGGTGCAGTCATTTAATTCATACATTTGATTAATTTATTCGCTAAATTGTCATGCAAAAAAACTTTTACATATTTAAAATTTCAGTTTTTTGATTCGAAAAGGGAATGTACCTACTTAATTTTATTGTTTTCAGAAAGCAAACAGGAGAAAACAACTACACGTGGAACACACAAGTAGCAGGATTTTTAGAATGAATAGATTTGTTTCATAGTTTATTGTTTATTTCAGAGAATTGCATTTTTTTTGCTTCGATATTTAAAATTACTGAAATCACTTAATTATCGCTTCAATTGAATATGATCGGAAAGATTATTTTGATATTTTTACTAAAAACTGTATGAAAAGAAACTTAACTGAATTAAATACCGATTAGCCAATATTTACTGCTAAGACTTATTATTTTGAAATATAAAAAATTCACCCCAAGAAATTAAATAAATACAATTTTTGACGTTTAAAAATTTCTTCCCTTGTATATATAGACTATTGAATTATTCAATTTTTTAGTAGCCCCATATTTTTATTACATATTTCTATATTAAATTTTTCTTCGCTTAAATATTAACACGTACCACGAAAAATGCCTATAAAAATGTGAGAATAGTTTTTCTATATATTCTTTGAAAGCCGCTAGTTTAACGATAACGTAATTTGTATTACGTGAATAGACATAAAGTTATGGACATAAATATTAATACACGATTGGAATGAAATTGGTGAAGACGAATACATTTTTTAATGCAGATATATTACAAAATGAGGTTAAAGAAATCGGGAAAGCAAAATCCAGTAAAGGACAGTCTAATAGTGCTCCCTGGCTGGAACTGGACGGAACACTGTCGCTCCCCAAAATATTGAGTAAAATAAGGTAAAAAATTAAGTGCATCGATTTAATTAAAATATAAAGAACTAAGAATTTACCAACATCGCTCTTCGGGCTGAACACTATTTTAACAGGGGTTTTTTGGTTATTTAAAGTAGTGGCATCCAATTTTCATTAAAATCGTTTCTGAGCAATGTACAAAAATGTGATTTTTTAAGTTAATATTGAACTCTTCTCATGGACGAACGGTATATTTGAGTATACGAGTACATATACATAGGTAAATCGACTTATTTTAACCTCTAGAATACATAGGTATGTACCTAGTAAGCCTATGGCCCAGTTTTGGGAGTGTTATTAGGCACTAGCAAATAATTCGATTTTTCAAATCACTTATGTTTCAGGAATCTGATTATAAAAAAGAATACGATTATGCCCATCACTAGTAAAAATTAATTAAACACATAACTTCGGAGCATTCATTTCAAACATAAAGATACATAAATATACAGGTAAAAATTATTTTAAAAAGTTGATTACTCTTAATTTTTCATCTCACTCTTCACGTCATTTATTATTTAAAACGCAACATATTCTACACTACTCTTCGCTCATCTCGAAACAGCAAGAGAACAAGGTAAAATAAATATAAACTGCTAAACAAACAACCATCAGGACTGTCAGAGCCGAGACAGGGGCAGACAGAAAGCAAGCAACATTTTAACATTAACTAAAAACCGTAGCGTTTCGTTAGCTCGTTACCGTTGTGCCGCCATGTTTATAAATGAGAGCTAATGGGTCTAATAAACATGTCAGTTCGTTTAAGAAATAGAGGTTATGTTAGAATTTATATGACTACACTTTCAGTCAGTTTGGTTAAACAGAAAATATTTTATGGTGTTTTTTTTTTTATTCGTTCACTTAATTATTCTTGTGTTTATTAATATTTCGTAATAAATGTCAAATTACTTTATTTATTATCATCATTCCGAATTCATCTTTTACAAATTTTATGTAGTCGGTTTAAACGCATACGCAAAAATGTAATCAAAAGTATTAATATATTATTGATTGCCCTTGAGTGATTTGAATCGAATGTAAATGAACGAATTTTTGGACGGTGAATTGCAAATTATGTCCTACGGATATGAAAAAAAAAAATTAATTTAGTTCTCTTTTTTATTTTAATTAATGAAATAGTCTCATGTATCTTCTGTCATTGTCAGTAGCGATATGTTTTGTACTTGACAAATAAGCTATTAAAACAAATAAAACGAATTTTTTTTAACCCTAGAATCATACGTTGGTCTACGAGTCAAGTTAATCATACATCGCCGTCGTTTCGACGAATGGACTTTTTACGGGGACTTTTAGAGTTTATTTGCAAAAAACATTTTTTTTACATAACTATACTACAAAAGCGAACAAAATATTTAAAAAAATTGGATTTGGAAAAATTTATTAATATAAATATTTATTAATTTTTTTAACCTTTTTATCAAAGCATATTTTCACTATAAAAATTAAAAAATAGATAAATACATCAATTGTATCATAAAATAGGGTGAATGCGGGAGAGATGCCGCACATTTTGAAAACACTTGATAATTCTTAAAGTATGCATTCAATTGATTTGAAATTTGGTACACATTAAATGTAAACATTGTTCTTTAAAATTATTTATAAATAATTTTAAATTTTAAGTCATAAAGGATTCATAATTAACATTTTTGTAGAGCCTGCAAAGCGGGAGAGATGCCGCACCTATGGGAGAGATGCCGCATCAAAGAAGGAGAGGCGCCGCATATTTCATATTAAAAATTTTGCATTTTATACACATCTCCATACATGATGCATGCCATATGTAACCATTTTTGGCACTTTATACATCTTAACCAGTCAATTTTCTTTTGTTTCTGAGTACTCTTCAAAACAGTCAATACACAGGCAATCATCATTATTTTCGTTATCTTCACCAATATGAGAGCTCTTTCTGATCCATTAATGGATCTTTTATATTTACGTGGCATAATTTACAGTCAAAAAAAAAAAAAATTTACATGCGGCATCTCTCCTTTTTGTTGGGGTAGATGCCGCATGTTGCTATAGCAAGCATAGTGCGGAATTCTAACCTAAAATTTTATACAGTACTTTTAAAATATACCTAAATTAATAACAAAACTCATTTTCATTAAAACAATGAAATATACATTCTTAAATTCTAATGAATTAAATGCTTGATAAAATATTATGTTAAAAAACTTACCTTTCAATAATAAAAAGTTGGATAATTACTAAACTGACGGACTAATCATAAATATTACCATATACAGCTTAAATAAGTAACTTATTCTAAACATATAATCCATTAATAGCGCTATCTGTCAGTCAACGGACGAACTATGGCTACTGCGGCATCTCTCCCGACGCGGCGTCTCTCCCGCACTTACCTATGTGTTTCAAATAATTAATTTATGAACTATTATGAGTCAGTGGACATGTGTGACTTTACAGAATGTGAAATTTCTCAGTCATAAATATTCCTATAGATATGTAGTTATTTCCTCATTAGGCACATTTGTAAATTTTCTAAAATTTGTTAGTAATTTTTAGAATAAAATCTCAAAAAATAATAAAAATTAAAATATTTTCCACAAAATAAATTGTTAATCTTTTATTAAGTCATTCGAAACGCATTCTTTAGTTTTCGATTCAGTATATTCAAACTTCAGTATTATGTCGTCTCTATAAGTCAAACAGCTGTAATCATCTTTCACATTATCATAATCATTGAATAAATTAATTATAACATCGATATCTTTAATAAATTTTAGAAAAATTGGAAAACTTTTATATGTGGAGTACAAAATCTTTAAAAAAAGATATAGGTTAATCATACATCGTCATCCTTTTGACGCACACTATTTCAGTATAAAAAAAAACGACAATAGCTATAAACAAAATTTATATGTCTTATGTGTTATAATAACAAATAAATTAGATAACAGAAGTTTCACAGCGAGCAGGTACCGACAAGTCACAGTATTGGAGCAGGTAGAGAAGTTCGTTCGTCGTTTTCACGAGTACGTATGATTCTAGGGTTAACTTCAAAGCCAGTATCATCATGGCTCATATAGATATAACAGTGACGCTTTTATGTAAATACCATGAAAGCACCTAATTTTGCCATGATTTTCGATTCAAATTTGAATAAAATAAAGGAAATATTAATTTTGTTACATTTAACTGATTTAATGGAATGATAAAAGTCTTTAGTAAAAAAAGCATACTAGTACTTCAGATGGAATCTATTGTAATTGTAATCTATAATGTCAAGTGGAATTTATAGGACTGTAACGAGTATCCACCTATATATTCACAAACGATTTGCAACTCGTTAATATTTGCATTTGCATTCGATATCACAATTTTTATTACTAGTGTTTTCACTCAAGAATTCATAGTAAAGGAGCGTAAGGGACAGAAATACCGGAGCAGCACTTTTATCTAACTCAAATAAATTTTTTTAAGTTAATTTCGTAAAGAAAAAAAAGAATTGTAAAATAATAATAAATTTTTCTCAAACGTACATTTACGCTTTTATATGCATTCCTAGTTTGTCCTTTTTTATTTCGCATTCACAATCATATTTGTTACAACTGTAATAATGAAAGATCTTAAGGCCGGTCCAGAAGCAATGTCTTATCGAACGACTTATCGAATCCGACAAATCGTATCAACTAAAACGGAACGTGTGAACCATACAAAACGAACGTCTTGCATGATTGGGATGAGGTTGTTCGATAAGTCAAAAATCTGAGCTGCGAGGCATCATTTTATGAAAATTGTTTCTACAAGTCGATGCGTCTGGACAAACCTTCATTTTATCGGAACGATTTGCAGTATTTTTACGTAATATCGTAAAATTCTGTTGATTGTGTCCGTATTCTTGTATTAATTTTATTTTTTTTTCAATTTATAATGTCTGATATTTAGTGACATCCATCCTGAGGTAATTACGCCAATCATCTGCCTCATTATGAAGTTCACGTAATACATAGCAAACTCCCATATCTCACGCCCCAATTTAACAATTTCGTCGCACTCAAGATGTGTATAATAGCACCCCTCCGTGTTTTAAAGCAAATATGTTTGAATGTGTTAGTGTCTAAGTAATAGTTTGTAACAGTAAATCATACAAATATATAAATTAGAAATATTGACGCCCGTGATCTTTGACTTTCTCATTTAGCAGTTTGGTCCCAGTGGATTGCGTAATGGGAGTTTCCTATGTAATCTGATACGAGGAAATTTATATTTTTTCAACAGCCATTCCCTCGACCATCTTAATTTTCGACTTTCTCGATTATTTTTACTTTTTATTGTAATGCAAACACCATAGAGTGCCCAAAAAAGTGCTTTCTCCCTGACAAATGTCGTGAAACTGAAAGTTGACCGATAAACTGGAAACCTGTGGACACGGTAATCTCTCTCTTTTTGCCGAAAGAGATTGGACACACTAATCTCTTTCTACTTGCATGACCGTTTTATCGTTCTATAAAACGTTGTGTCTAGACTGGTCTTTACGATATCCACATCAGATCTTTTCAACTTTCCTATACGTTAATTTTTATCATAATTTCAGTAAGGTAGGTAAAATATTATTGCTCTGTGGAGATGAAATCTTTCTAATCTTTCTATCATCTAAGTATCTATTTAAATATGTCGGAAGAGAACTGCGGAAGATCTTTCCTTGTGAGCGAAAAAATTCATTAAATATGCGGTATACAAAAATGTAACTTAGCTTGAACTTAACCAAAATTTTAGTTAAACATAATAAAAATTTTAAAAAATATTTTGATTTCTATCAAACTTCGAAAGGGAACTTTTAGGAACAAACTGATAAAAAAAGGTTTTTTCATACAGATTAATATCAGCTGTGTTTAAACAAAACTAAGCACATAATCCGTTTCGAGAATGAGTATGAATAAATAAAATAATTCCCTTTACAAAAAATACCTATAAAATAAATTTTAACACCTCTTATTCCTTTTTGAAAGATCGTGTCATATAGTGACATTTATCCTGTCAATTTGTCTAACTTAAGTAAAGTAAGTGATCCCTCCATTATTATACGTTATTCAATTGTCTGTTTGCTCCATTTACTACGAAATGACAACAGGATTTTGTATTTGGCAAATATTTTTTCAAATATATATTTTTTTTTTTTTTTGTTATACCTAGTAGGTAAAACATTACAGTGAAAATAATCGAGGATTTTAGTTTTCTTTATTTATTTTTTTTTATTTAAGATCAAT
Organism: Brachynemurus nebulosus; assembly: GCA_035578155.1. Lineage (NCBI taxonomy): Eukaryota > Metazoa > Arthropoda > Insecta > Neuroptera > Myrmeleontidae > Brachynemurus > Brachynemurus nebulosus. Next base: position 42,454,384 of record JAPWDM010000001.1, on the reverse strand, counting down.
CTACCAGGTAAGGAAGATTACACATTCATCTTATGGTATTGTGATTATTATAAAATTTTAGTTTACCCTAAGACTTTTTGCACTAAATAAAATTTGATTGTAATTTTGATATTACGTGACAGAATATTTTTTAAATATTTTGTAGCAGACACACAATTGTATCCCAAAAGAATAGCTTAGTAAATTCTTATTAAATAAAATGGATCATTTTAGACCAATTGCCACGCACACTGATTTTATGAAGTCGACCCTATAATATTGATCAAACCTATGGATATATATATATATATATATATATATATATATATATATATATATATATATATATATATATATATATATATATATAAATGAATTTGTACCCGTAGTAACTCTGCTAATTCAAACTCTTCGCTGTTATGTAAAAAATAAATCAACAACAACAAAAGTTAACTAGGCTTCTACTGTACATTTTGTATATTTCTGTTAAATTTTTATTTCAGTTAAACATCCTTCCAAATCTGTAATTCTTCTTTTTACATTATGCTTTCAAACAAAATTATATTCACAAAAAGTTTTATCGGAAGTTATAATGCCATACGTGGATTTTTTATTTGAAGATTAAAAAATACAAGAGATTTAACACATTGTAGGATGAACTAAAAAAGATTTCAAAAGATCAAAAGTATTCATTGTGCATAAAATTTCCTTTCTATAATTGCAAATAATAGGGAATTGTTTGGCAACAACTAACAAGCACCGGTTATGATAGGGTATCACAAATATTATAGTTCAAACGATTTAACTTAATTTACATAATTGAAATAATTTTTACGAATTCGTGTACGTTAGACCCGACGTATAATATATAATGCTACAGTTCGTCCGCGGCGCTATTACGGATCTATAAACAGAATAATAAGGTGCGTTTCGTCCGAGTCCAGAATAATCTATTGGAACGAGAAGTGATGGATCGCAGCAACCTACGTCAAGGTAATAATCCAACAGTATACTGATGTTGAATCACATCTAGACTAACCGGTGGTTTTCTCACCAAGGCAAGATATTGTTGACATTACTTTTCAAGGAGACCACACCTACTCGATAGAGTTCACTACCAAAAAGGGTCAATCGAGTATGGTTTTTAGTTAGTGCAAGCAGAGCCTGTGAAAGAAATGACGAGTTTCCGGGAGACGCAAAAAAATTTTCAAAAATTTTCTCCAAAAATACAGTTGACGAAGAAAAATAACACTTGCATTTCGCTCGAACCCCTACCAAAGACTCCGTCTCCCCTTCCAAGCTACAAGCCCAGTTTCCACCCTCTCACTGGCCCTGGGTACCGGTATAGGTATAAAGAAACACGAAAATAGGTCTCATGAAATTGTGAGGTGTTGTGTTGCGCGACCATGTGATGAAAAAGTTATTACCAACAGCAGATTGTTAATTAAAAAAAAAAAAATGCATATGTTGCTGATGTATGAAAGTACAAGGCATTAGACTTACCATATTGTGTACAAGTCCAACCAAAAAGCTAGAAATGGAGCAAGTATGTGCTACTTTAGCATTCCTGCAGCCAATAAAGGAAGGATGGATTCTAAAATGAATTTTTCAATTATAGCTGAACTCTTTTTTATGCGGTCCTTTTTTGTGCGATTTTTTTATGCGGTTTTCTTTACGCGCTTTGTAAAAAATGGCCATTAAAATGCATAATGTGAATCAAAATCACAAGACAGTAAGAAACTTAAACAATTACTATAATAACTTTCTTTGATAAAAATACTTTTTAATGGCTTTTAAGCATTTAATCAATACATTGCATAAGAACATAAGTTATTGCATCATTTAATTTTGTTAAAGATGTATTTTTCAAAATTTTCATAATATTATAAAATTGAAATAAAATGTTTCTACGTGTAAATTAATGCTTTATATTGTTTATAAACGCAACTTCTAAGGAAATTTCTATGTTTTGAGCGTTTTGAGTGATGTTTTTTCGATGAAGCTTTATTTATGCAGTCCCGACCAACCGCACAAAAAAAGTTTTTTGTACAATCTGGATCGAACTATACTTTTTAGAGCTATTTATGCGGTTTTTTATGCGGTCTCTATCCACCGCAAAAAAAGAGTTCAGCTGTACTTTGTAAATCAATGGTTACAAAATGCACAGATTTTAATGGGCATGTTGAATTGCCATCAGAGAAAACAACAAACAAACAACATTATTGAGGAATAAAATCACCAATTCAATTGAATCACGCCTAAAATACACCTCCGAGTGAGAGACTTGACTGCCTATTTAATGGAAGAAGCAAAACATTCAAATGCAAAAACAGTAAGGGTGAAACTAAATTTAGAAGTAAGAAAAAGGAAGAAGACGTATGTCACGTATGTGCAGCCCCGGATCTACGATTTTTTAGAATCGGGGCAAAAGCTTGAAAATGGCGCCTCCCCCCCCCTCTCCAACGTTTGACATACATTGTCAAAAAAGTCATAAGTATATAACTAAGTCCTTTATAAAACTCCAATTTTTCCCATTGCGGCAATGATAAAAATTGAGGCTTTTGTAAAGGATCAATATAGGTACAAGTTGATTTCTTATGTTAATAAATCTACTCCGAAAGCACTACAAGTTGTGCAAATTTCAAATTTTTATCACCAGCCCCATCAGAGATACAGGGGCGCAATATTCCAAAATTTGGAAAAAAGTTAGTTTTCGGAAGTTTGTAAAAATTAAAGGATACGTTTTTCAGAATTGAAATGGTGTGTATTTGTTTCATAATGGGTAGTTGTACCCGTATACTATTCTCATAAAAAATACTAAGCGAGGTTTAAAACATTCCTTCTATAAGAAAAAAGTTGTTCAAAAAGTGAATTTTGCTAAATTTTGATATCCAAATTTAGGTAAAGTTTTCTTATGGAAGGGACGAAAATAAGTTAAATATGGACGTAACTTAAAATAAAGAGACATTTATTATCTTTAAAATGGTTTTTATTTCAACCTTTTAGGATGAACGGTTTATGAAATATGTGCATTGGCCTAAATGGCTGCGAACACAAAAATCAGCGCAATTTGGAAAACAAAAATGGCTACCACGCTTAAACGGTTCAAGATATTTTTTTTAAGAATATTGTTCTCAATACTTCAAATATAATATAGAAACAACTGGAAGAATATTAATTTTTTCTAAAATGGTCGTGCAACCAACTTTTTTTAAACCATTTGATATGGACCGAGCTAGTATGATTTTGGCGCCCCCTGAAAGTGACGCCCGGGGCAGGGGCCCCGGTTTGCCCCCCCCCACCTCCCTTGATCTGGGCCTGCGTATGTGGCAACAGAAAACGGAATTTCGAGGGCAAAGAAAGCAATAGAAATATACCAAATTCCAGTCTAAAATGTTGTTTATCTGTCTTTTTAAGGGTTTAATCAGTTTAGTGTATTTAAAAACTTGTTAGTTTTGTAGAAATCCTATACATCAATATCCTTTTACCTTATTGCTGTTTCAATCAATTCAGAGTGCCTTGCAATTAACCCGTTGCGGTATTTTCGGCAACAGATATGTATATAATTAACTGAATGTAAAGATCCACGCCATTGAAACCGCTAGCTGCCGTACACTCGTGAGTGGCCAAATACAAGTAAGCTAACACATTAAATACTAGGTTATTTTGTTAATATAATTTTTATACAAACAGTCAAAAATACACCAATTATTTTATATTAATATCAAAGTTTTGGAAAATCTTGTTTTGATTTTATTATTACTGTTAAAACAATGAGAAATATTTTTTTTATTAGTTTGAAAAGAGTTAAATATAATAAAAACGTCTCACGTAAATATGTAAATATAGAATTATATATTATATGAGTTCATTTACCATTTATGTAAATGCCGGCTCATAATGAGAAGACATGGATTTTTGTGGAAAATACAATCGCATATAAAGTAGTGTGACAATACGAAGAAACAGAACAAGGCAACAGTTTTAAATTGATCAATTCCGTCTTTTGTTTTAATTTAAAACATGTCATCTGATAAATATACTATATATCACTAAATAAAAATAATTTTGCCTTTTTAAAAATCATATACGCAGTGACCATCATTTGCAAACGAAAGTAAAATAGACGTTAGAGAGCGATAATATGAATTAAGTCAGTTTTATTCTGCTTCGAATGCGAGTGCTAAATCGCTTTGGACGATCTCAAAAACGCATTGTTCAGTACCTTCTACGCAACGAATCAGTTCAGTTGTTTATTGAAAGAAAATGCCTTGCGGGGCAACTTTGCAGACGAATTGAAATTAATTCATCCAACATAAGGAGCGAAACACCATGCCGAGCGAAATCCACATGGTTGTAAAAACAATGTTATAAATGTGTCTTTAGGGGAAGAAATATCTTTAGACAGCCGAAAGTACAAACCAATGTCAGAAATTTTTTTTAGCAAGGGAAAAATTGATCTGTATTTTTAAAGTATGATATTTTACTTATTATGATGCTAAAGTGTTATTAATTTTTCTTTTTTCAATATATACATATTCGACTGCAGTACCTTTTCATTGGAGCATGTCACTCCACAAGTTCCCAGATGGCTGACGCTCTAGTCGTCGTAATAATTATCTAAAAAGAAAAATTAAATTTTTTTCATTCTAAAGGTATTTTTCCATTTAAATTATTCTTGGCTGTTTCTTCATACTTGTTCGCAATATCTGCATGATATTCCGTACAACAAAAGGATATCTTGGAAGATTTACTGTTGAATTTTGGTTTTCTAAGCGTTTTCAAAACAAACTGTTTATATTTCAAATAAATATTCTTACAAAAAATAATAGATCGAGTTGGATTCGAATCTATAGATGTAACATGGGAATAGGTATACTATTCGAGTAGTCCAGTGTACTTAGTACCTAGGTAATTAAAACTTCTGAATTTACTACACACTTCTAAATCTTGGGTTCGATTCCTGTGGCTGATTGTACTTGTGAAAATTTTTCTTCAATTTCCGTTCACAACTCCAGATGAAGGCAAAGTTATCATTTCCCGGGTCACATTATAATGCCATGTATAATTATCAATTAGATTAGAAAAAAGAAAACGCCGTGAGCAGCGGGGCCCCATCACGGAAGTCGAATTTTTCCCTTCATCTTCGGTATTGAATGTCTACAAGCGAAATGTGATTAAAAGTCTACAAGCGATTTGTCATCTTGGTGGTTTGGTGAGAGGCTGGGGGTGTGTTAGATCCAGCCAAAATTGTTTTTTCCCCCTCTACTCCATCCAAATCAATCTAGGAATCTGAATTTTTTATATGTTCTAGATACTTGACCGAAACATTATTTACAACCGATTTGGAAAAGTTTTATTGTTTTGTTGCCCCCCACCACCCGCCTAAAGGTTGGGTCGGATTCAAAATTTGCCCAAAATTTGGCTCAACTTCGATAGTATGAGGTGCTTCGAAAATGAGCCCCACCTACCAAATTTTAGCTCTTAACTGTCATAGGGGGGGGGGGGCTACACGTATTAAAAAGTAGCGGGAATATATATATATATATATATATATATATATATATATATATATATATATATATATATATCAGACATTTTTTTCTACATAATCGTGTTCTACGGGTCCGAAAACCGTATTCTCGCCTCTCGCTGTTCTTATCGTAATTTTTGAGAGATACAGTTGGATACCTTTCCTTGTGAGCACGAGAATGTGGAGGGTCATTTCGTTGTGCTTCGTTGTTGGTGTTATAATGCTATACATATGCCTCAGCCAATTTCAGGGAGAAACTCGGAGAGGAACCTCGTCCAACTTCGGCGAGAATGTGGAGGGTCCTTAACATTTATATAATTTTTTGTAATTAACACATCTTTCTGGGAACCGGCGAGGTACTTTCGCTGCCTCGCACCGGTCTACGGATCGGCGGTTAAGGAAAACTGACCCAGTGCTTTATTTCTGTAAATATTATCTTATCTGTTATCTAAAATTTTATCTAGATAACGGTTAAATTATCTGTTGTCTTTATCTAGATATTTTAAATTATCTTATCTGTTATCTGTTCTCTAGATAATAAAATTCGGTATCTTGCCCAATACTGATTACAACATATAATATTCTGACCCTCTTCTTCATTTGCGCAACTTAACAGCCAAATTATTCTTGCCCTGTGTGTACATTTTGATTTTAATACGCACAATTTAAATTTTAAATGATTTCACTAGAGAATAAAGATACACGTACCGAAGTAAGTATTATAATACACCTCACTACTCAACTTCCCAGTACTTAATGTTTGTTGATTGCACTGAGATGACTCGTTATAATAAGAATCAATATTAATAATAATAACAATACAAGATACTAGCGATATTCTCTGTCATTATTTTTGCGTCAATTGTTTCACTTTATAATAAAAATACCAAGTGCCTCACTTTTTACGTCCAATGTTTTAGATTCATCATATATATTCTACCTTCGAATAGTGCTTGAGAATTATTTATAGAACTCTCGATAACCATCGATAATCTTAACTATCGAAAACAAGTGATATTTTTTTTTTACTATCGATAATTTTCGATAGTTTTTCGTTTTTCGAAAAAAAATTTTCTAACCGAGCAGATGTTTTGTTTAGTTCAAAAAGGATGGTCGTAAATTGATTTATTTATTGTAATTTTAACTATAATTTTATATATTTTTTTAAATATGTATTGTTACCGAAAGCTATAGGTACATAACGATGCCCTTTCTACGTAATTACAACTAATAAAAACTTTTGGATTTCCCCACCAAGGGGTTTATTTCAATAAAGATGATTTTAACTGTCACAAACTGAGGCCTAGGTACACGATATACCCGATATAAATATTTGATATCTAAAAAAAAATTTTATTTCCTAACCTTATGGAGTAGGAATAACATGAAATAAATTTTACAATGTTATTTAAAAGAACCTCTATTTCTGAGGAATGCTGACATTTTTTAATACAGAACCTAAACTAATATCTTGTAAAAATAAATTGTAATGTAAATAAAAGGTACGCATAAAATGAGAATATAGAGGCTACTTATGGTTGACTTCCCTACAATGCAAACGTCTTTAAGATAGTTTGCATTAAATCTTAGACTCAAAACTCAAATTACTTTCGTATTTCAAAAACGAAAACAAACCGCATTGTCTTATACCAAAATAGTTTTTAGTAAAATAAATGATCTAATTTTGTATCTCAAGTGACTCTCATATTTCAAAAACCACATTGTGTTATGCCAAAATATAATAGTTTGTAGTAAAATAAAAATAAATGATCTAAGTTATACCGTTACTGATTTTTGCGAACTATCAGTGTATATTTAATACTGTTGCTTCTGTTTTTATAATATCAACGAGAACCTCTTTCTGTATCTCTACCGCCACCTACATCCTCTTCTCCTTCTTGTCTATCAATTTGCAATTCCATTCTCCAGTCAGTCACTCATGCACCCACTTACACTTCTCTGTCGTCCGCGACACCAAGCGAAACTAACTACAGCGAGCACAACAGTGGCACATGAAGTCGGTGCAGTGTTTGTGCGAAAAATTCCTTTGATTAGTTTGACTATATTTCAACTGATCGTTTAATTTATTTATTGTATTTTATTGCACACATCTTTTGTTGTCTCCGTCTCTTTCTCTTGAAGGCCTCGTTCTCTACTGTTGGCATTGTTGATGTTTGTCTGTTTCTTGGCAATAATTTTTTTTGTTTTATTTAATTTTATTGAAATAAATAATGAATGAAAAACGAAATAAACAATGCGATGGAAGTTTATTTTATTTCTTGGTATTTAATTTAAAAGAAAACTAAATATTTGCAAAATAAATAACAGAGTAAATTGCGAGGAGACATAAATGAATTTTGACGATTTATTTTGTAATAAATAATTTTGCATATTGTTTTTTTTTTTTTTATTTTAGAATTTTTTATAATTAGTTAATACCGAAGAAGATGCTTAGATATCGATTGTAATTGTAAAATATTATTATCAATAACTCTTAAAAATGCATATGAAACCTACCTAGTGTAACGAAATACAACCTCCACCATCATGATTTTTCGTATTTCGTACATATATTTATATATTTTCCGTACTGATTTCCATAATTTTCCGAATAATTAAAGAAAAAATATAGTAAATGTTTAGTAAATTAGTAAATTAATGCCATTGACACAACATTGCAGTTATGTCAATTGCATAGCTTGGACAGTTTGAAACTAGTTTGTCTGATACAAGTTACTGTCATTAATGCCGTATTTACACGTGGTTAGTAGCTAAAGCAGGTTACTTAATCAAGTTACTAAATTTAGTTACTTTTGTCATATAGACAGTCGTATTTAGTGCAAGTAAGAAATTTAGTAATCTGTTTAGTCAAGTAAACAGAAGCCTGTTCTATTTACTTGTGCAAGTAGCTTACCCCCACTTTATTTTTTTGAACATGCTGTTATTTGTACCAGTGTAAACACATTAGTTTAGTAAAGTGTTTAGTAAATTTCGAATATACAAATATAGGCGCGTAAATATTTATTTATTGCAAATATTTTTTTTGGAATTTTTGTACTTATTATATAAATTACAAATATCAAAAAAAGTCACTGAAGGTAACTTGATAAAAAATTGAAACTCGTCTGACAACCACTCTTTATCTAATAACTAGCTGTTACCCGCGGCTTTGCTGGCGTAAATTTCGTAATTTAGTAAAGGTAATTCCTAGTGGTTAGTTCGCTAAAATTTTTGCCCTTATTTTCTTATCATAAGCTTTGATAAGCTTTATTTATTGAGAATTACCTTTGGCTAGTTATCTAGGAACAACTGGAAATTTTCTAATTTGTCATTTCTTTAAACATAAATATAACATAGACTAAAAATCTAAAGTAAGCCTATCAAGGAGATGTCAACGAATTTGGTATAGAAGTAAAAAAAAAATGTTGACTTAAAATACTCAGATATTATATATTTTTAAAATAGCTAATATTTGTATACTTTACTCTAAATAAGTATCCCCCCCTTATCCTATTGAAAAATTTAAATCCCCCTCAGCCTGCTTGCATTATGCTTGAATAGTTCCTAAAATAACTCACTCATTGTTCGAGACGCCAGAACAGTAGGCGTTAAAAATGTAAACTTTGACCTCCCTCCATTTTTTGGTTTATTCCCTATTTTACTCTTTACAGGATTAATTTTCAAAAAGTCTTGAAACATGTATTCATTAATTTATTTCTAACAACTATGCCCTCCAGTTTCATTCGTGTAAAATTATGTTAACTGTGAGTAATAAGCTACTTTAAATTAGTTATTCCGAAACAAACCATACAAATTTAATTCAAAATTAGTTCTTTAAAGTGCTTCGCTTCGCTCGCCAAACAGTTTAAAATTCTATAAAAGGTTAATTCCATGTAATGCCTCGCTCCGCACGGCAAACCAATCGAAAACAACCATATTAATATATTTAATTTTCAAACTTTGAAATCCTTTCATAGATTCCCATATTTATGTTTTTAGAATTAATTGAATTTTGGGTTCTTTTTGAGATCCGGAAATCCTGGTGGATTTTTTAAAATTACGTTCAGTTCCTTCGTAATTAGGCTTTACTACAATCCTTTTCTAAAGTTAAATTTTCATAAATAAGTTCTGAAGTTAATGTTTAAATTTTTGAATATTATTTTTATCGTAATCTAGGTAATCTATTGTTTTTCTTTCTTTTGTTTCCGTTTATTATTAAATGAGTATTTTTGATAGGTATATCAATTTTTGTCGTGAATATATCAACCTCCATAAAGAATATCGTGAAGATTCTGACTGGAGATGTTGAGATGATGAAGCATCTAAAAAATAAATTTACAATGTTTCACTAAAATCTGTCCAGTGGTTTTTGTGTCAACGGTGCCCATGGAAAACCTAACTTATCATTTTATTATATAAATTCGATGTAACTTCTAAAATATCAGTTTTAGGTGTAAGAATATCTGATATTAATAGATAGAGTTTACATTTTTGCACATAGTTATAATAAAAAATATAGGTGGTTCATTTAAAAAAAAAAAGTTTTTCAGAATAAACAAAAAAATATTTAAAAAATGCTTTATGTGACCACCCTGTATCATGTCAAGGAAGCACAAATGCCACTGTCAGATAGAATATTAATAACAATTCCCAGCGAATTGAAATTTGTTGTTAAAAACACTTAAAATAGCAAGGTTGGTGTCAACTTCCGGTATAACCGGAAGTGGCAGCAAGTTAGAAATATTTTAATTAAAATCTTCATATTTGGAAACTTCTAAAACCAAATTTTCAAAAATATACTTTATTTAGAAGACCATAAACTTTTAATGGAGATTCTTTTTGAACCATCCTGTACATAACCATTAAAATGTGGTTAAGATTGATCGGGAGGTTAATATCTATATTCCCTGTAAATTTCAACTCAATAGCTTCAGTAGTTTTTGAGTTAAATCGGTTCGAACAAACAGACAGATAGACAGACAAAAATTTTTTTAAAGTTAGATTTGCTATGTACGTCGAATTTGCTAACTCAAAACATATTAATACCTAAAAATTCGAAAAATACAGACAGACCCTTCTATTTTATTTATAGGTATTGATAATAATAAAAAAATATATAACATTTTTTTTTTCATTTTTATGGGATATATTTGGGACAAATCATATATAAATATAATAAAAGGTCGAACCAACAAGTCAGTTCAAACATAAATGTCACATTTTTAGCGAATTTCCAAAACTGGAAATTCAGCTTTTACGCCAGGTGTCATGGTGCGACCTAAGCCCGAGACCATATCAGAAATATACGAAAATGATATTCACTAAAATTTATATATATATATATATATATATATATATATATATATATATATATATATATATATATATATATATATATATGTATCCGCGCGATAACTCTCGAACGAAACGTTTAATGCTTATGAAATTTTGTGTGCGAATTCGATTTTCCAAATCGTTGGATGAGTTCGTTAGCCAGACACGTCGGATGCCCAGAAGTAGGTTTTCCGGGCGTTTTTTGTCAACAAAATGAGTTTTTTGCCAGAATTAAGCAATTTTTCAAATTTTTTTTTACACTAAGCCATTGTAAAAGGTAAAATGCATAAAAAATGTTTTTATACCGTTGCTCTAAATTACTTACTTTTCGAGAAAAACTAGGAAATATGTCGTTCTCCATTTCACTCGCACTCGCATTCTTTTTTTTTCTGTCTCATTTTTTGCGAGCTAAATTCGAAAAAAACCGCTTTATAAGTAGCGTGTCATGACTTTTTTAATCCAATTTAACGATTCGGCTGTATTCTATTTCTCTGTCAGTTAAATGTTTTTATAATGTATCTCTGTTCCATTTTTTTTTACAAAAAAAATCCCGACGATATCTGTTATGTGATATGATCAGAATTTAGATTATATTTACACCTTCCTAAAATTAATAAGAGTTTGCTTCAATCGTATAAAAATTACGTTAAATCATATTCAAACAATAATATTTTTACGTAATTTTTTATCCAGTTGACAATACAGTTATGATTAGAATTGTATAATCAGAGCATTCTAATATTAAATAATTTTGCACATTCAATTTTTTTTTTTAACAAAGAAAAATTTTTTTAAATTTTGACACATTCTTTTATGAAATTTCGATTAAGAAATATTAAAAAATTTTAAAGTGAATCATTTAAAAAGAGTTAAAAATAAATTAAAAAGGAAACATTTCTCTATTTTAACATATTTGTAAAGAAAATTTTACAGTTTACTTACAGTTTTTTGAAAAAATGTAATAACATTTTTACATACAATAAAGATTATATTTGAACGGTAGGAAATCCACAAATTTTTTTTTATTTCTTTAATTAATTATTAAATTTGGTTTTAGAAGAAAATCTTCGTCTAATTCGCTCCAAGCCGAAAGTATAGCCACTAATAAGGACATTCCACTGTTAAAATAAATGGAAAATATATTGAAATTTATTTAATGAAAGCCATTCATACACATTTTTAAAATATCCTTTTGAATTATATAACAAATAAAATCTGTGTAAAAAAATCTAATTGACGTGTTTTTTCTCAATTTGCTAATATTAAGTAAGGCTCGTTAATTAGGGAGTGATTGTGTTAAAATTTTAATATAAAATATGGTAATTTTAACCCTCTTTAAAAGAACATTTCGATTTTAACAATAAAAAAATTTTAAAAAGTGTTTTCGTTTTTCCCGGATTACCAAAAACTGTTCATAGGCATATCTGTGACTAAAGTTGCCTCCCTTTCTTAAGAAAATAAAGTATTTTTAAAATTTTGTGCAAAAGAATAAAACACAATTAACGAAAAAAAAGTACGCGTTTCCATATTTTTAAGATTTTGTAGTACAAGAAAATCCTTATAAATTCATCATATCTGTTATTGCATTTACTAGCTTTTACGCAATTTAATAAACAAAAGTCTGAACATGGACGTAGAATCTCACTGTTATTAATTATTATGTCTTAGTCTTTTGAAAAATTATTTTTTGAACTAAAATAAGAATAGGAGGAATATAAACTTAGGGGTAAACGACAGGAGTATATAAACTTTATTTTAGATTCTACGTTTATTTTTACAGAAAATCATCAAGTACCTATTATTTCTTTTTTGAATGTATAAATACAAAAAGTTCGAAATTATTTTATATTAGAATTTCAATTTTGGTCGACCCTACGGGTTGTCCCCATTTACTCTTTTCTCGTCTCTTTTGACCCCAATTTTTCATAGAGAAGAAATTATACACGATTTTTGTTAATTTTTCAAAAACCACCGATATTTTTAAATTTTTTTGGATACTGCTGATAAAGTGACCATCTTCGCGTAAATTTTTAATATATTAAAGATTAGGTACTCATAAAATAAATACAAAAAAATACGGTGTGAAGTCTGAATGCGTACCTATTCATCCTTGTCTACGGTAGCACATTTTTTATTGACATAAATATTAGAAACGCAGGAAAAGAGACCAGGAATCAACATAGAAGTGGATTATGGTACGATATATTTTCTGAAAAAAGTGCTTAGGACCAAAGTTATAGAGTTCAAAGTGATGCACTTGATGATGACTTTGAAGTTGACCTTGAGGTCAATTTCCAAAGTCATTTGAAAATCATTTAATATTTTTCAAAAGGAGTAGTTTACTTTTCATCCCTAAATGGTTCAAAGTATATTCGAACGAATTTCACATGCAAGATAGAAAATAAGTGATCAAGAAGTAATTTTGAAAAATACTTGCTCAATCGCAATCGGAAAAATAATAGTTAATCATATGTTGAATTGAATTCCTAATATGATAACTATAGAGTAGCAATAAAAATTTTAAAAAATTTTGAAAATTTCTAATATAACATAAAGTTAATGTTTAACTTACAATTGGAGTGATATTAAATCTTTTCTTAACTTTACTTCTAAAATTACTTACAAAAATGTTTTCTTTTAATTTTTTCTATAAATTTGCGCCTATTTTTTCATTTCGTCAGGTTTTTATTTTTTTTATTTTAGAAAAATAACGCAACAAATCAATTTTGAAGATAGATTGAGTCAATACATGAAATTACTGCTTATAGGTACAGGATATGGTCAAAGTTCGGCAATGGCTAATCATTTTCAACTGACCTTGAAAATCGATTTCAGGGTCACTATCAAGTGCATCGCTTTAAATTCTACAAATTTGGTACTCAGCCCTTTTTTCAAAAAATATGTCGTTTCAAAAATATTTAGCTATAACTGTTTTCATCTACAGAGGTTGAATGGTGTTTTCTACCGCTAAAAAGCGTATTTAGCCGAAATAAAAAAACACGTATTTAATATTTTTCGCTGTTTAATAAGTATGTTAAGTTTCATTCAAATTGGCGAGTATTAGTTGGGTAGTGTTATTTGTCAGAATGTTTTGCCGATCTAGTTTTTTCAATATTTCTTTGCTCGTTTTCAGAATTTGTATTTTAAGTTCTACGGACAAATAACTCATTCTTTTCTTCGATTTGAGTAACTTTTATTTGCTGATGTTGACCATTAATTGATCGAAACATCAAATATTTTTCAATGATTTTTTTAGCGAATGTCGAAAATTTTGAAAATTTTTTCACCGTTAGTAAGTTAAAGTATTTGAATTCATTAAGTAATTAAATGATGTCCACAAGAACCTTACGGACTACCATAAGTTATATGAGATCCCTAGGACTTTTACTGTTAGGATAAACTTTTTACTAAAATTATTTTAGATGAATAAAGGTTATGTTGTATGATTTCCGCCAGGGTTTACTGTTTCCATTATTGTAAAAAATAAACTAACCGACCGATTTTGAAAATTTTTTCACTGTTAGAGAACTAAATTATTTTAGATGGATACAACTATGCTGCACAAAGTCCGTTCGGGTTCTTGGGTCCCAAAAATATCAAAACTAATTACCCAGCCGATTTTAAAAAATATTTTACTCTTAGAAAGCTAAACTATTTTAAATAGGTACAGTTCTTAGATGAGATCCGCCAGTCCCCAAAATTTGGAAATTCGCTATGTTATGCAGATGCTGCGACAGGGGTATTTTCTGATTAAATCGCTTATTAATATATCTGATATATTTTTGTAGTGCACAACGAATTTATTGACGACTATGTACCATTTTTAAATTAGTTTTACTAGGTTATGTGTTACTACTTCAACTAATACTAAATCAATTTACTAAATTGTGTGTAGACAGCCACTAAACCAAAAAATTATTCAATTTAGCTACTTGCTTTAGTTACTAAACCCGTGTAAATTCGGCCTAAGTATCAAAATCGCGCTTAATGTGTCAGTTTATAAGTTGAAGGATAAGGCCCAATTTACAGTAACGCCCCGCTCTCGATATGATATCACTCCGCTCCCGGTTCGATATAATATTCTTACACAATAAACAATGAGTGTATTCACATCATCGCTCTGCTATCGGTCCGATATCAGTCACGGTTCGCTCTCGCTCCAATGCCACTCCAATATCAATACCACTCAGCTAATATTTTACCGGAGCGATATCAGACTTGTTATGGCTTGTACCTATAGTGTAAACACTTTTTTGATTCCACTCCACTCCGCTTGCATCCAGTTGTTATGAAATGATATTTGTATCGAACTGGGAGCGTAGCCAGAGGGGCATTATAATGTGAACAGAGAACGAATAGCTACAGCTCAACCAACATAAGGTTGCCGGTCAAGGTTGTACGCGCAGTGGACAAACACGACTTCCATCACACTTTTATGCATATATGTTATATGTTTAATTCCTGTTGTCGCACTCTTTCATTTGCGCATCTGACCGGCAACCTTATATTTACAACTTTGTTTTGATTCAAGTTCTAAGAAACACAGGCTAAGAAACACAGAAATTTGATTATTTGTTAAAAGTTTAAAGTATGACTTCGTCCTTTTCTTCCTTATAGATTTTGTCTCTTTTTAGCTCTTTGGTGAACTCTACCTGCGACTGCTGGATTAGAATTCCAATCCTCCAACAAAACGAGTAATAACACCAATACTCGAGCGCAAAATTGTCATTAATTGCCTAGCATCCTGAAATTAAGAAGGAAATCCGAACGTCGCGTCGCTAAGAAAATTCGTTGTTCTGAAACCGCCAGCGGAATTGCCCGCCCCTCGAACAGTCAAAACCTTACACTAGGTATGGACTATGTACCTTGAATAAGAAAATTGATTAAGAACCAACTCACAAGAAGATATTATATACATATTCATATAAAATATTTGCTAGGTCGCTATGGGTTATATCTGCAACCTTAACAGCTTATAGATACTCCGTTCGCTGCAAAAACTACCCTGTCTTGACATTTAGTCCACCCTTTCTCAATAGGTGTGGGGGAATGGAATATTCGAGTAATGGAAGGGGTCATGTGATCTGTTAAGTTCAAATTGCAATTTCACAATCGATGTTTTGCGAAAACTTTTCATTGGCTATGTAATATATGTTTCTAGACATCGGGCACCAAGTAGGCTAAATTTTCTCTAGGAAGAACGTTGACACAAAAATAATTTTGTAATTCTCTTATATCATTTGACAATACTTTAAACTATTACTGTTTTCAAAAAAAAAAAAAACCAATTCCTTAGAATATTTAATTCCCTGTCACTACACTCTCACACGTATAACGATTATTAAAATTTTCGAAGTACTTACATAAGTCCCTTGTAAAATTTAATTGTTGCATTGGCGGGACTACTAAACACATTAATGAAATACTGCCTTAGCATTTAAAATTTGAGCTAATGAGCGAAATTCAGCCAGAAATATTTTGACACCAAGTGTTACGTCAGAAAGGAAGGTTTTATTCACGAATTTTTTCTCCGTAATGAATAATGCAATAAATATAAAACTTCTCAATATTCAATATATTTGGGATAATACAATAATGTAGAATTTTTTAAACCAAAGTTCCCCAACCCTGGTTTAAGGGGAGGGTAAGGTTTTAAAAGCGAAAAAAGGACATATTTTCATGATTTTTTTTATTTTGGAGATATGAATAATGTTGGTTTTTTTATTTCATATTCACGTTATAGTATAACATCTGAAGTAGCTTTGAAACAATTATCAATTACAAATATCGATAAATAAGTCCATGACAGCGAATTTCCGGAGGCGCCACGAAAAAAAGTTGTTTTGCGGTAAACATCATAACTCGGTACCGGATCATCCGAGACAAAAAAATTGAAATGCATTTAAAAGGCGATATGTTTCCCTAGGGAGTCGGGAAGGGTTTTTGTATTTTTTCGATTTTTTTATTTTTGGCAGCATTTTGAAGTGAAAAACGCAATTTTTGCTAAAAATTTCGGTTAATTTGTTATTATAAACTGGAAAAAAATAGCAAAGAAAAAAAAACTCGACCTGATTACCTGTTGATTTATGTGTAGAAACAGTGTACAAAATTTCAACAAAATTGGTGAAGTAGATTTTGAGTTATGATGTTCACGAACTTCAAAAATGTTGTTTGCGAGAAAATGGATTTAAAGTTTTTTATACGCAAAAATCCAAAAACTAAGCATCAATAAAATGATATAATTTTTTATACTTACGCGGGTAATTATAGTAAGTATTTGTTTTGTATAAGATTTGTAAGTATAAGATTTAAGTAAATTTTATACTTACCAGGTTGGCGCGTCACGCAGCTACCAGGCAGGTATAAAAATCGAGCATGAGAGCCGGTCGCTTCAAACGCTGTATCTTCATTAGTTTTGCTCGGATTTACTTGAAATTTTGACACAACACGCTCGACATGTACATTCAGAAAAAAAAAATGCAAAGAAAAAGTTTAAAAACCTTACCCCTCTTAAAAAATTCTACATAAAACTTCTTAGATTGTATTATACATGATATGGGGTACACAAAAAAAATGTTTCTCTAAATTTACATAACAAAATGGCGGCGAAGCAGGTCAAACCCTTCTGATGAATCGAAGTTAAAGTAACCAAGTTCATGAAACAAACAAAAATTTAAATGGAGCGAAAACGAAATAACGAATAAATCCGTTAACAAATCAAAAATACACTGTTGGTTACACAGTTTTTGGTTAAAATTTACTCACAATTAATTTGAGACACAACGCAGATGAATAGGTTTAGTTATGTTTTACGCATAATTAAAAACTCTGAACTAGAAAAACAAAAGCAGACTAATTAATTATCATCTATGCATACCCATCGTGGAGTATACATATCTACCGAAATTCGATTCCAGATCAAATAGTGTGGGAGTAATTAACAGGCCTAATGAGATGTTTTACAAACAAAAATATTATTTGTAAACGTCCAGACTCCCGTATACCTACATTCATATGATTCCAGCTGTGTATTAGACAAAAAATATATACATAATATATTTACTGGCATTCGCTGGTGGAATATAAAGATATGTATGTCCGTGATGTCCGTATAGACAAACAATTCTCTATAATTAATTTATAAGTACCCTAACGTAATATATCTCTACTACTTTAATCAAAAAAAGTAAATTTTTCAATTTTTCAATTAATGCCCACAACCTACCTTATACTACCTTCATTCACCTGGTGTGTGGCAATATACTTATGTGTAATAGATTAACATTATCCTCTAAATTCAATAGCAATGTAACTGCAAAATATGTTTAAAAAATTTTTTAAAAGGGCGCACTAGTTCACCAGTATCTAATATCGAAATCAGTTATGAAAAATTTCATCATTTCTTGTATTTAATGTTATGATTCTAGGGATTTGGAATACGTTCCCTTCAAAATTATTTTAGCAGTGCATGGTACACAAAATATTAGTAGAAGTTTAAGAACCTTCATTTAAATGAGCATTTCAGTTGACAAGCTTGCCTTACGAGTGAAAACATTTTCAATTTTGTATCAAAATTTTTTAAGATATCCATGGACGCAGTGTAAACGATTTATTCCAGGATGGATGTAAGAACTCCGACTTCGAAAAAAAAAACTAATTTTATTAGTTTTGAAAGACTAATTCGACACCGTTCGAAAAAAAAGAACCATTTTCATAATTTTCAATTTTTTTTTTTAGTTCTCCATATCGAAACACGATGAAAACCATCACTACTTAAATTAAAAATTCAATTTAGTTTCATTTTAACATAGCAAAAAATTTAATAACATATATTTATATGAGATGTGGTTACAAAAAATTTTTTGATTGTTAAATATAAATTTTCTGCAAAAGCAGGTACTTTTAAGCTGATGTTTTTGCTCAAAAAGAAAATAATTATGAACGAGGAATTATATTTAGCCATCCAGAAAATTCGTACCAGTTTCGGAGCCGCTCGTCATGCTATATGAGTTTAAAAAAGGTACTAATGCAGCTGATGCAGGGAGAAATATTTGTAGTGTTTGTGGTGATGATGCGCTTTCTGACAGAACTTGTAAAAAATGGTTTGTTAGATTTCAAAAGGGTAATTTTTCTTTAGAAGATGAGGCTTCCTTCAGTCGACCTGAGTGTACGGACGACGAATTTATCCGTCAAGAAATAAAAGGAAACCCAAGCCAAACTGTCGAAGAATTAACGGCAACTTTTGAGCATTCAAAATCCACAATTTTCGGCCATTTGAAGAAAATCGGGATGGTCATTTACACCAAAAACGACACGAACTTTCCGGATGACCTAATAGCTTTATATTTTTATTACAAAAAGAATACCTATAGTGACAGTAGTGACAACACTACTGATATTGCCTGTGCGACCGCAATCGTCTTAAGCGGGTTCTACACGATGCTACGAACGTTCCTTCCAACGTTCGATCGAAAGTTTGAGGCAATTAAGTTCGATAGTTGGTGCGACGAATGTATCTGCTACACGGTGAATCGAATGTTTGATCCAATACGATTGATGATGTGTTGGTACTCAGTGGCGAGGCTGTTATCTGTCTGATGTTATCTCTAATGTTATACACTGATGTTGTCTTTCTTCACATGAACGAGTCGTGCAGCTGCTGAGTCGAACCAACCAACGCAACCAACATTGACCTTCAAACGTTCGAAGCATCCCTTTGACTCGGTGCAAAAATACCGACATCGAACGGGACACGACCAAATGCGAACGTTTGACGCTCGACATTGGACACTCGTAGGTTCGAACAACGGCTACACGATGCTATGAACCATCCAACGTCGAATGTTGGAAGGTGTTCGTAGCATCGTGTAGCAGCGGCTTTAGATTGGGCTGTGTACAAAATCTTTGCTCGAATTGTTTTTTTTATTGTGGAACTACATTCGGGACACTCGAGGAGGGAGGGGGCACTGAAGATCTCTTGGTCGAGTAGATCGTGCCAAACCTTGCCCTTCCCTAGGCTACACTTGTGAAAATAAGTAATCTTTCTCTTCGATAATCAAAATAAAAGTCTGAGGATTTAACGTTGTTAGTGTTTTTAACAACCTATATTTTGTGGCTCCTAAAACATTCCCACCATTTAACAATTGAAAAATATTTATGATATTTTATTGTACATATTTTTCAATGCACATATTTTAAAGATTGCTTGCACCTGATCAGCAGAAGAATAGAGTAAAATAATAACTAATTCAACACTTTTGATAATTATACCTTTATTGAATGTAAAATAGCCTCACTTAATTCATTACAATGAATTGTATACACCTGATACCACCGACAATCTAAATTCTATTAGATAATTAATGACCACGTGCTTCAAACGGTTATGTATTTTTTTTTCTTAATATCAATTAAAAACATACATAAAAAAAAAATTAAACAAGACTACAGCACCTCATGCATGTTTTGTACCTAGATGAATTTTTTTCCAAGTACCCCTTTAAAGAGAAATAACATCTGATATTTCTGTTATCAATAAATAATATTAAAAAAATGTTTAGTATCAAATTACAAATTAAAATTGGATAAGACAAACTGAAATAGAAAAAAATTCAATAGATACCTTTGGGTATTTTTTTGTCAAGCTACAGTACAACTATTCTTTCAACAAAAAGTTTATGTTAATGCACCGGGCGGTAGTAATTTTCGCACCAAACAAAATATTACAGGTAAATTCCGCACTCATCTTTTGAAATTGTCATAATCCTATGTTTATTTCCCACACTAAACAATTGAAAATAAAACTAATTATTTTTTGATAAAATTATATTTAACTGGTGTGTATGATACGTAAACAGGGTGTCAATTTAAAAACAAACCAGGCCTTGTATATTTAGAATGGTAATAGGTAATTAAAATCTGTTAAAACAGTTTCTAGAACATGAAAGGGGAACCATTATGATCGGTATGGGAAACTTTTACAACCAACTTGTTAGACTTCAGCCACCTCAATCCTATTTTTTTAAATTGTAAGACCCCACTTATGGTATATCATTAGAAAATTCTTTAAAAATACTGTTCATTAGTACCAAACACGTAACATTAAATTCTGGAATATTTTTTGAAGATAGGTTAGGTTAGTTTAATTAGTTTTGACAATATACTTCGACTTTGATATAAAGCTAGGTGGTAAGGTTAGTTAAGGTTAGGTTAGTTTAGTTTCGTTTTGACAATATATTTCGACTTTGATATAAAAACTAGGTGGTGAGGTTAGTTTAGGTTAGGTTAGTTCAGTTAGTTTTGATAATATACTTCGACTTTATATAAAATTAGGTGGTGAGTTTAATTAAGGTTAGGCTAGTTTAGTTAGTTTTGATAATATACTTCGACTTGGATAGAAAACTAGGTGGTGAGGTTAGTTAAGGTTTGGTTAGTTTAGTTTCCCTTTGCCCGAATTCTTATGAAACAAAGGCAGTTAATTGAAAATAAGTCACCTGTCTGATTAGCATTTTTAGCATTTTCCTTTGCCTAAATTTTCATGATAATATGGAGCTAGCTTAATATTAATTACCTTCATAATTAACATTTCCTTTCCTCCAAATTTCTAAAAAAGTAGTTTCGTTTTTTGTGAATATTTTAGGAATAAATGGAATGGCAATTATCAAAAAACTCACCCGCTATATAGGTTTGTCGTGTACATGGGTGGTTCTACTTTTTAGGTCTCAACCAGAAGAAAAAATTGACAGAGGCATTTCGTAGATTTCATGCGACTAGAATGTAGGAAAATTATCATAGATTCGGTACCTGCAGACCAGCAGCTCGGTTTCATATTAAAACCAATATTTTTTGCGGATTACTGAATCCAGACAGAAAAAAATGTTTAAATTAAATTTAAATAATAAAATTTTATTAAAATTATTATTTAAATAATATTTATATTATGTTCTCCTAATACCAATTAAAAAAAATTTAAAAAAAAGTTGGTCTGTTTTGTCTGATTTGCGAAAAGAGTATGCGTTGTTTTGATATAAAAAAATTGGTTAGGAAAATGACCAAATTAATCAACTTAATTAACTAAGTAATTTAGTTGATATACAAACAAACACTGATATAATATACTTATTTTATTATCATATCCTTTTACTATCATAAACTTTCATATTTCCCATCGTCACATTCTACCGTGACGAAGGATACATCCGTGACGAAGGAGACAATTTTCCAACAAAATCGTTATTAATCGTGAACAGCGATTATTTAATTCGAAAAATTAAGTTTATCGTAAAGTTTACATTATTACAAATAATATTTACGTAAAAACGTTTTGAAATTCGTTAAATACATACCAGAAAAAGCCGTGACGAAGGATACGCTCAATAAACACACGCAGCCGGTTTTCTTGCTTGATCTAAAAAAATAACAAGCTCTCTATGTCAATCAGTTGATTTGACTTTCGCTGTATGTTCTATGGTTTTGGCGTTCGATTTTACGAAAAAACATGACCCTTTGACCTATTTTTTTTACACTTATAGCAATATTTGGCAATCGTGACGAAGGATACTCAAATTTTCGCGACAATTTTTCGTCCCGCCAAAAAAAAATAATTCTGCCGATAAATAAAATTTAACTTTCTAATTACCATGCGTAACAATTTAACTTTTTTATTTATAAAATTGTGTGGTTTCAGTAAACTTATTTTTAAGAAACGTTATAGTTCCAAGCAATATGTAATAGGGGCCACATGCAATTTTGTTTTAGAACTGCAATAAAAGTTTGACACCATTTTTATAAAAAAAATTAAATCAAAAATTAAAGTAAATGTAGGTAGGTTATCTAAATAGGAGTTATTAATTTTATTTTAGGATGTGGCTATTTATACATACAGTATGTATACGCAATTAGCTATTTATACATACGATATGTATACGCAATTGGCTATTTATACATACAGTATGTATACGAAATTGGCTATTTATACATATATAGTATGTATATAAAATTGGCTGTTTAATACATATAGTCAGCTGAGTATTGGTTTGTACCAAGTCAATTTAAAAAAAAAAAAATTCCGATAGTGGTTTCGGCTTCCTCAATATCCAAAACTAACAAAACAACTATCTAGAAAAAATATTTAAAAAGTTGACTTGGTACAAACCAATACTTAGCTGACGATATTTGTATACTGAATTGGCTATTTAAACCTGCAGTATGTAGTTATGTACCTAAACTAAACTGATTACGTAGTTGGCTACTTATACATACTGACTGAATGCGCTATTATTACAATTAATATTTTTATAATAACTACACAATTATAATAACCGAATACCTCCGATTGAGCTGAATTATATTTTTACATAATCTTTTTGGTTTAAGAAGTTATCCCCTAAACAGATTTTTGGCGACGCGGACCGGAAGTGTATTTTTCAACCCTTCGAATTTCAAGCCTAGGGGTTACTAAAAGATGTTTTCCGTTATCATAGCAACAAAAATTAAAGATCGATTCTTATGAAACTTGGTGAGTAGCACAAAAAAGAAAGAATGAAGTTTTTCGATATTTTGCTTAGTTTTCGTGATATTACGTGTCAAATTTGTAAAACTTACTATATTGGACAGACAATTATTGTAGGTATATTACGGCTTGTATTGATAGAAGTAAGTGGAAAATGGACCGGACGACATCATTGAAACCTCATTTTCAGGCAAAGGGTAATTAAATAATTTTAAAGTCATTACACGCCGAGACATATTTATAAATAATTACCCTTTGCCCAAGAATGAGGTTTCATTGGTGATGTCCCGTTCATTTTTCACTAATTTCTATGAATAAAAACCAAAATATACCATTCAAAAGTTATATTTAAAACTGAGTTTATATTCGTAAAAATTGATACTACGTATATGTGTATGTGTATGTGTGTAATATACAATCCATTATCTCATAGTAAGTTTTAGAAATACAACACATATTATCTCGAAAACTAAATAGGATATCGAAAAAATTTGTTCTTCCTTTTTTGTTCCACTGATCAAATTCTATAAGAATCTGCCTCTATTTTTTATTACCATAATAAAGGAAACCTTTTTTTAGTCCTCAGATATGCAACTTCCGGTTCGCGTCCCCAAAAATCCGTTTTTAAGCTAAAAAAATTATACAAAATTCAATCGGTGGTACGCGAGAAATTCGTTATTATTAGAATCGATAAATTTGTTATTATAAGTTATTTTACTGTCACCAGTGGAAAAGTCCATTTTTATACGCGCACCACGAAATTTGGACGATATTTTTGGTGCTCAATGTGCGCAGTATACATCAGAAATTACGGTAATTCTGAATAAGTAGTCAACTGCGTATACATACTGCACGTTTAAACAAAATATTTCATATACATACTGTATGTATAAATAGCCAATTCCGTATACATACTGTATGTATAAATAGCCAATTGCGTATACGTACTGTATGTATAAATAGCCAATTGCGTATACATACTGTATGTATAAATAGCCACATCCTTAATTTTATTTAAATAAAATAAATGACAGTATCTTCATTCTGTATATAGTTTTAACCTTCCTTATTGTGGAGACAACTTTAATTTCCTTTGGGGTGTTCCTTGAATGTAGGATAGGAATCTGAAAGTCTTACAACATATTTTTTTTTAATATGCAGGATGTTAGTGAATAAGTGCCAAATTTTTTAGTGGATGACTGCTAAGGTTTTTTTATGTAAAAAAGTTTATATAAACCCAGGTCTGAAAACGCTTAGTTTCCAAAATACAGAGTGTTCAGTTTCTTGTTTTCTAAAGATATTTTTTTGTATTAAATTAAAAATAAATTATGTGATCATACTGTTGAAGTGAAGCGTCTTTGCATTTTTATTGGTAAAACTTTTTCATAAAATTACTTCAGCAATTAATTCGAGAACCTAAACAGGTTTTGTGGTAAGAACAGTAATTGGAAATTATTTTTTATCTCGAAAACGTATACTACTAAGAGGTCATTTTGATCAACAATTTATAGAAGATTTAAAAAAAACATTTTCGAATTGGAAAAAATCATTGGCGTGCCTTTTCTTCAAAAATATATCATCATATGGCCGTACGGACGCCACTGGCTTGAGTAGAAATATTCTGTCTACTTCAAAATAGGGGTATTTATCCTGTCGTAGCGCGTCCCAAATTTTGTGTGAATATCTCAAAACGTTTTTGAAATATCTAAGAAAATATTTAAATGAAACGAGAAACTGAACACTCTGTATCTTGGAAACTAAACGTTTTCGGACATGAATTTATATGAATTTTTTTACACAAAAAAACCTCAGCAATCACCCATTAAAATATTTGGCACATATTCACTAACACCCTGTATATATGAAAATGACTGCTGCCGAAGCCTTTTATAAGTTCCCAAATGGTTACCACTCTAGTTGCCATAATTTATTATCATCTGAACAATTTTCAATAAATTTCCCGTGTTATTAATTACGTAGAATGTCGGTGAATCAAAAAAATTTCAAAAAAGTCACGAGTAAGTAAGTAACTTACAAGGCCACGAGTAATTTCTGGAATTTCTAAAAACTTAAAATTAATTTTATTTGCAAGACGTCAAACATCATCAAAGCATATAGACGATGGTATATCAAAATTTAAAAATAAAAAATAATACTAAAGAAAAAAAAGATTAATATTTATCGAAGGTGGTATAAAGTTTCACTATGTAATAGAAACTTAAGTTACCAGAACCACCATTGTGCCTTGTGTGCTATCCGTTTGACTGGATAAATCTGATGACAGAAACTTGTAAGGAAAGTAAAAACAAGATGGATGATACATGGTATGATGTGGCGACAACGATACTCAAAGAGAATCGCATATCAAACAAACACAACTTCTCTAGGTATATTATATCATACGAGTTTATGTGGAAGGTGTAGAACAGAGGTTCTCAAACTTTTTCCCTCTCACCTACTACTTGAGAAGGTTTTTCACTTACGAGTACTCTCTATCTTTCAAAATGAAGTTTCCAAGTTCTTGCTACCAGTATTCTTGTTTATCACTTTCCTTATAATCCTATTAGTAGATGGTAGGATATTAAGCTGTTACATCTAGCTAAATTATCAAAAATTCACTTTCCTTTTATAATTTTTTTGTGAAAACGAAAAAATCAAACCAATCAATATTTTGTGAGTTTATTCTATTATATTCTTATGTACAAAAAAAAATTCACTTTCCTTTTATAATTTTTTTGTGAAAACGAAAAAATCAAACCAATCAATATTTTGTGAGTTTATTCTATTATATTCTTATGTACAAAAAATTTTTTTTTATATTGAAAGAAAAACAAAATGGCAGCCTAAACGAGACTATATGGAAATTACATTTTTTAAACATAACGAAACAACAAAAATTTGGGTTTTTTCATCCAATAAACTTAAAATCTGAATTACAGCTTCTTCGAAATATTATTTAGCGAAGTCCATGAAATTTTTACAATTGGTTGAAAATTTGAGTTTTTCAACTCAAATTTTCAACAAGCCAAATCCAACTTTTCGGCAAAGAAGATTTTTTTTCAAAATGTTGCCATTTTTAAAAAATACCACTAATTTTTAATAATCTCGTACTTTGCTTCAAAATTAATATAAATAATGAAAGAAATTTTGATTTTGTTTCAGACACTGATCAAATTGTTGTTTCCGTTTCACTATGTTTGGAAAAAGTAGTTTCGAGGTGATCGCGTTTGAATATAAGAATTCGTTTTATAATAAGTAATCTTACAGGAGTTCTTTAACGTGGAGCAATTACATTTTATGCAATTGCTTTGTTTTGTGATTGTCAAATATGTGTTCAATAAATTTTCTCTCTCTTTCCGAGGGCATAACAACTACAAATCTGCAGGGAGGGGGTCTAACTGAAATAACCCAATCTTTTGATAACGCAATTCTCCAATAAACATTGGAAAATGTTATCGAAAATGTCGTCTCAAAAAATTCGATTTTAAAATAAAAAAAATATCAGTAGATCACTAAAGATTTTACTTTTTAATATAAATAAAATAAATTGAAGGAAATTTTTTACGTAATTTTATGAGGGGTCCACGTAATTTTAGGAGGGAGCTCTTACCCAACCGAACTCTACAATTCTGGTCTACATTCAATCGCATTTTAAATAAAACATCGGTGAATATCTTGATTACTTGAAATTTCTTTTCCTTTTCTTTCATTTCCCTTTTTAAACCCTAATTATAATTTTTATGTTATACCAATAACATAAAAATTACTTGGCACCTACTCCTAGCAGGTCCACCTACCTGCCTCCAGGGGTATGTATACCACAAGCTGAGAACCGCTGGTGTAAAAGGTACATTGCACACCTTGTGAACACTGGGAAGTAACATACCCGATATGCGACATTGATATTAGGTAGGAATATACAGAATCTGATTTTATATGTGTATATTTAATGTATTCAGTAAAGTTAGTTTCATTGTGGAAACGCGACTTGAATCAAATTTTGATACTGTGATAATCTAGAATCTAGATTAATAAGATGAATTCAACTCCTTTCGTCTTTAAGTCTCCTGGTTAAATTTCCGGGCTATACTAGTTTCCTTCTAAACGCTCAATTTTCCAATTTATTAATATAATCCCGCATAGACAATTAAGCCTAGAAGTGACAGGTGCTAATATACTCTTACACAAAAGAGAGCATTACTAACTGATTTCTAGAGAAATCTATATATTGTAATTTTCAGTTTTGTTGAAATCTA
This sequence comes from Brachynemurus nebulosus, assembly GCA_035578155.1. Taxonomy (NCBI): domain Eukaryota; kingdom Metazoa; phylum Arthropoda; class Insecta; order Neuroptera; family Myrmeleontidae; genus Brachynemurus; species Brachynemurus nebulosus. The sequence goes on along the minus strand of JAPWDM010000001.1, from coordinate 42,426,771 downwards.
ATATGCAAATTCCAATTACTTATTTTCATTTGATTCTCATAGGCAAGTGTACGTTTTTCAAGTACACACTACAGTAAGTAAGATCCTTAAATCTTCGAAAGAATTTAAAATCTCTGATCAAAAAGTTACGACAAACATACGAATTTTATAAAATTCGAAGCCATTGCACAATAAACTTTTCTTAAGTAATGAACAACAAATGATAGAATAGGTAATGTTGTAGGTGAAAGGAACAAACTAGTAGAGGTGTCGCTTATATCACATTGTGGGATGACCTCCACCCGTACCACTGAACAGTATGATTCCTACAGGACTTGTCTACGAGTTTGTTATATATCGAAATTTGCGTGGTATATTTTAAATATTTATTTCTTTGTTATACAATCTTGAAGAAGTTTTATTTTCTTCAGATGTACTAAAATTATATAGGTAATATAATTTTTTCGTGTTGAAAAACGAAAATGACTTTACAGAAATGACTTTTAACCTGAAGTTCATGTCAGTTTATTAACCAATTTAACTTAATAAATCTTGAATAAAACTTTGTGATTTACAACAAAAATTACAATTCCAGAAATAAATTTCCAAAAGTACTTTCACTGAGGTTTTATTTTACAATTAGTCCTTTTTGAGAATATATCAAGATGTGACTACTTGCTTCAGAGCCAGTACATTTACCTAAGGACACTTGGTGTACCTGCTCCAGGTCCCTCACACAACAGGAACTTCAACAAAATTAGTTCCGCAAAAAAATAATTCCTTCAAAACAAAAGCAAACTAGGAAGAATACCTACTGTATTTTTTGGAAAGGGAGGATGGCTTACCAGGAGCTTCCATATATGAAATACTCAGAGACCTCCACATGAGGAGTGCCGAGGGGGCAATCCACAAAGGTAAATCCGCCCCTGACTAGCTTATAAAAACATTTTTAAAGTGCTAAGAGTTTAGATATAGTGATAGTCATTTTTATTTGGCTTATGTTTGGATTTGGGTTAAGTTATATGATTAAATTTTACAAACATCTGCTTGATTTTTCAACAATTGTGGCTTAAGTTTGGATTCGGGTTAAGTTGTGTGATTAAATTTTACAGCAAACAATGGTCCGAACGCTCGTATATACTCGTGAACAGGAAAGGATCTTTAATCTCTCTTTCGAAGTATCCAGGGCCAGTAACCATATCCAGGGCCGGATTTACCCTAAGTGCCGCTCTGAACATCATAAAAAATGTCGCTCCTGCCTTTCCTTAAAAAAATTCTTAATAACTATTTCCTACAAAAAATAAGTGACAAGCAAAAAAAGGCCGAATTCCAAATTGTGCCGCCCAGGGCACTAGCCCCACGTGCCCCTAGTGTAAATCCAGCACTGACTGTATAAGTATATACATATGTATGTATTAATAGTTAGTCGGCACGATGATCAATTTTCCTAATCTTCACACTATGTCTATGGTATACCGATTAATTTGATCATTTTAATTTCTTAAAGCATCTTTAGTGCAGTAAATGGAAAAAACCGCAAGATTATACCGCAAAAAAAAAAACAATCTAGCTCTTTATCCTTTTCTTCTGTAACAGAGTTTGACCATCTAAATTGAACCAACTTTACGTCGGAGTTTCGCAAATGAAACTTTTCAAATTGTTTGAAATTGAATCTACCAAAATTACAGTGCTATGTTTCCAAATACGCATATATCTAATTTCCATATATGCATACAATAACGCTGTAATACTTTCGCCGTCTTTTCTGCCATTTAATATTATCACTCGTACACTCAGAGAACACGTCTATGTCTTACATAAGATACCTGTCTGTAAGTATAGGCAGGTACGTGTGTCGCCTACCTTGCACTGTCGCCTGCTTCCTTGTCGCTAGCTGGAAGTAATCGGGAAAGGTGTATTTCAGTAAGCACAACAAGTACAATGTTGTTTAATGCCACACCAACATCAAAGTTATAAATGTATGTATTATGTACCTACATAATTTACAAACGTACATACCTACATGAAAATAGGAGACGTCTTGCTACTTTTTTGCACCTTTTGGCACCACGTTGTTTCTTGTTGACTTTTTTTGGTTGTTTTAACGATTTAAAGTATGAACAAAATATCATGTTCTTTACTGACTACATATAGGTACATATTTTTACTACTGTTTAATTAAAAAACGTAAGGGTTTAAGTTTGCGATGTTAACGTCTAAAAACGAATAAAAAATTACAATGAATCGGTCTTTGCTCTACAACTATAGGGTAAAAGCCCCGTTTGTGGAACGGTATCTAATTATGAACATTTACATATTAATGATGTTATTTTTGAAAGAAACGTCTGATAACAAAAATTATTATTAATAGAATGATTGTTTTTCAATTTAAATTCACCTCGCATTTAAAGTTTTCTTACTTAATTAAAGAAATAAATATGTAAATGTCACAACCATAGAACACTAGAAGCCAACTAACATAAAAAAGTGAAATTCGCTTGGAGTCATTTGTAAGCCAGTCACAGCTTAAGGCATTAGTCCGTCAGTAGTCGTCGTCGAGTCAACACACCATTATATTAACAATATACCCATTGTTAGTTGAACACGTTGAACAGCTCTCTCTGGTAATACGTGTATTATGGTTGTGTGCGTGTATACACATACTACTACAAAAAACCAAACTAATACACTGCAAACAGTGTGTATGTACACAAACAGACTACGTCACAAACTCATTACAAGTGGAACAGAGGCAAAGCCAATCTAGTTTGTCCCCTTGGTCACAACTATTCCAATATTAGATACCGTTCCACAAAGGGGGCTTTTACCTTACACTAAAAACATCACATTAGGAAAGGTTTTTTGAATAATCCTTTGAATAGGGTAGAAAGGGTACCTTGAGAAGAAACTTTCTATTTTTATATCGAAATCTATTTGGAGAATCATATCAATTCTACAGAATTGACGTTTTTGGACAGTTCTACCGCTTCAGTTATTTCAAACAAAAACCTAAATTTAAAAAAATAATACCCCTGTCCCCGTATCTGCATAACAGCGAATTTCCAAATATTTGGCACTGGCGGATCTCATCTAAGATCCGTACCCATTTAAAATAGTTTAGCTTTCTAAGAGTAAAAGAATTTTTAAAATCGTCTGGGTATTTAGTTTTGATATTTTTGTGACCCAAGAACCCGAACGGACTTTGTGCAGCATAGTTGTATGCATGTAAAATAATTTAGTTCTCTAGCAGTGAGAAAAATTTCAGAATCGGTTCGATAGCTTATTTCTGACGTTTTCGGATCTGCAAGATCCCGGTGGACCTCATTAAAAAAAAATATATATAGGATATTTTACCTTTCTGACAGTAAAAGTATTTTCAAACTCCGTTGTGTAGCATTCTACGCCGCCTTTGCATCCGCAAGATAGTTGTGGATCTTAGATAACACAACTATAGTAATAGTTTACCTCAGTAATAGTGAAACAATTTTTAAAATCGGTCAGTTATTTTATTTTTGACACTTTTCGGTCCCATTGACGCTATCGGACCTTACATAACGTAATCTATACTTATCTAAAATAATTAAGCTTTCTAACAGTGAATAAATTTTCAAAATCGGTCATTTATTTCATTTTGGACACATTTGGGTCCCATGGACCCTGGCGGACCCCACATAACGTAATATATATATATATATATATATATATATATATATATATATATATATATATATATTTATTATCATGTATATATATATATATATATATATATATATATATGTATATATGTATATATATATATATATATATATATATATATATATATATATATACATTATTATCAAGTATAGCTTGACACCGATGAGGCATGCTTGTTACAAGATTTTCCGCTTATGATTGAGGAAGTGAGCGCCATATTTTTCCTATCTGTTGAGACAGTTGCTTTCATGTAAAGGCACACTTTCCTGAAACTTGTGTTTATAAACGCCCATTTTCCACCAGGTTTGCATCGGGAGATTGAGATGGCCAAGAAAAACCCCTTCATTCATTTTAAAAATCAAACTCACAATTCAACAGCTTACGGAATATTGACATACTAAGTATATTGCATTCAAGAACACTAACACCTACAGTTATAATACCCCCACTCCATGCTTTTTTTAACTGTACGAGAGTTTCAAACGCCACCCTCTTGTGTGAATTACTGGATTTTAAAAATGAGTGCTGCTAACGTATCTCGTTTTGAATCGGTTTTTCTTGGCCATCTAAATCTCTCGATGCAAACCTGGTGGAAAATGGGCTTTTATAAACACAGGCTTCAGGAAAGTGTGTCTTTACATTAAAGCAACTGTCTCAACAGATAGGAAAAATATGGCGCCAATATATATATATATATATATATATATATATATATATATATATATATATATATATATATATATATATATATATATATATATATATTGGCGCCATATTTTTCCTATCTGTTGAGACAGTTGCTTTAATGTAAAGACACACTTTCCTGAAGCCTGTGTTTATAAAAGCCCATTTTCCACCAGGTTTGCATCGAGAGATTTAGATGGCCAAGAAAAACCGATTCAAAACGAGATACGTTAGCAGCACTCATTTTTAAAATCCAGTAATTCACACAAGAGGGTGGCGTTTGATACTCTCGTACAGTTAAAAAAAGCATGGAGTGGGGGTATTATAACTGTAGGTGTTAGTGTTCTTGAATGCAATATACTTAGTATGTCAATATTCCGTAAGCTGTTGAATTGTGAGTTTGATTTTTAAAATGAATGAATCGGTTTTTCTTGGCCATCTCAATCTCCCGATGCAAACCTGGTGGAAAATGGGCGTTTATAAACACAAGTTTCAGGAAAGTGTGCCTTTACATGAAAGCAACTGTCTCAACAGATAGGAAAAATATGGCGCTCACTTCCTCAATCATAAGCGGAAAATCTTGTAACAAGCATGCCTCATCGGTGTCAAGCTATACTTGATAATAATGGTGACTGAACTGTGTATTAAATACAATGCATCCTTCCCCATTTATATTCGTTTTATTTCACATTATTATTTTCTTTCCTCGAGTTACATTATCTAAGATATTCACGCCACGCTCTTGTGGTAATTACTGTATAATTAAACAACAACGCTAAAAAGACCTAAATCAAAAAATTAAGTAAAAATTCAAAAAACCCGACTGCGTAGAAAGCAAACTAAGACGGTGGAAACAAGATGAAAATATAGAGAAAAAGAAAAATGAATAAAAAAGTAAAGCAGTCGGAGGCATGTTGTATCAAGTTAAATAGAAATGTATGATGCCTCCCTGCTTAACTTTTTTATTTTTTTTATCTTTTTCTCAATATTATCATTTTAGTTTGCTTTCTACGCAGTCGGGTCTTTTAATTAATTTTTTTATACCTTCTGTTTTTAAATTACCTAAGAAAAACATTATTCTAGCCTTCTAACTTCGATAACATGGTGATTTTCAACTCTACTTATTAATGTATTTCTATCATGAAGACGTTTATCATCAATCGCATCTTGTTCAAGTCATTATTATGGCAAATATATAATGAATTCAGATTTATTTTTGTCTACGGTATTAAATTTATCAAACATTTTGTATCGTGGACGGCAAATAAAAGGTTAAAGCCGTAGGCCGATTTATTTATTCGATCTAACAGTAATTCTTAACGCATATTTGCATATATAAATACCAATAAAATATATTTACAATTTCAATATCATCAAAAAGATCAGCCTATCTAACTGTGCAAGTCTTTAGACCAATCCATTTTTTATGCATTGATAATATGTAATAACTTTGCCTCTAAGTACACATAAATTATATATAGAAGAAATGAAAATTATTTATTGTATACAATAGTTTTATTATGTAATTAAATACTATAAAGAAGTTCAAAAATAGTAATAAAATTATGGTTTAATAAAAAATTTTAATTTTTAATAAAACAAAAAAATTAAAAGAATCAAAAAACCCCACTGCGTAAAAAGTAAACTAAAACGGTGGAAACAAGATAACCCAGTTTACATATAGAATAGTGGTTTAAAAATCTTTTTTAAATGATGTTTTCTCTTCTTTTTAATGGTATAAAAAAATGTGACGAAAATTTTCCAAATTATGAATAATAAATTTAAGGGATACCTAATTTAAATAAAGTTTAAACCTTGATTCCCTTTTCTTCTTATTTATTGTGATAAGGTGGCTCAGATAAATAGCGGAAAGTACTATGGAATGTATTGGTAGTAAAATTTAGAAAATAAATGAATATTTTCATATTGAAAATAGCTGCTTATTTGTGACATCAGACGTAAATAAGAAGAAAAGGGAATCAAGTTTTAAACTTTATTTTTTTTTAAAACTTTTTAAGTTGCTGAAATTCTGGCAACAAACTAATTTTTTTCACGAAAAATCCCTAATAAACCATGTTCCTGGCATCGGACGTGTCTGGCTGAAGAACCCATCTAAGGTCTTTGGAATATTTTCACCAAATTTCATAAAAACAGTTTCGTTTTTTCGTTTGAGAATTATCATGCTGATACATAAATATGTACAAACATACATATAACATAAAAGCCCCTATACCGGAACGCGATCATATGTCCGAACAGCTTTGACATTTATTAGTTATTTATTAAGTTATTTCTGAAAGAAACCTCTGCTAACAAAAACTATTATCAATAGAAAGATTACTTTTCAGTTTAAATTCACCTCGCATTTAATTTTTCCTTACTTAATTAAAAAAATATATATTAAATAATTTTTGTTGAATACAGTATTTTGATCCTTTATTTACGTCTGATACTTAAGCTATTCTACGTTTCCTACTTTGACGTCTAGATGTCACTCCATGTGCCATATTACTCATATTACACGTCTGTTTGTATGTCGGTTCCCAACTCCTAGTGTCATTAATATTTCTTTGTTTGGATATAGATGTCGACATTTTGTAGAAGAAAAACATTAATAAATAAAAATTTTTGGGTTGTATTTTTTTAAAAACATATTCATTGGGTTAAAAAAACTTACTTTCATGCTTATTTAAAACAAAAAATGGGTGTTTAATTTATTTGTCAATTTTTACAACCCAGTTTAATTACACACCTAAAAATAGTGTTCCGGTATAGGGGCTTTTACGTTACTCAGATTTATAAGAACTGAAAATGACTCATGACCTAACAAGACCTAACACTATCTAACATTATATTGAAAAGGGATAGTAGAAATTATAACTTTTTTATGTGACAAAATTTCATTTTTGGTATGAGTCATTTTCATTTAATACACCTAAATTTGACTATATATATATACCTATATACATATATATATATATATATATATATATATATATATATATATATATATATATATATATATATATATATATATAATGTTATTTTCGACTCCTAGGACCTCAAAAGAAAAATGCTGTCATAGTTCCGAGCTCAAGTCGTGACATGACAGTGAGCGTAATAGCTGAATTTTAAATGAAGACAATTAGTTAAGTAACTTTTAAGGTTCCGAAGAAAAAGTCTCCTAACCCTTATAATTTCGTTATGTCCGTCTGTCAAACCTACGTAATTACTATCTTCGGACTTATGAACATGGAATTTTGCATACTACAGTTGTGAATTTCAATTAGGGTACAGGAAAAAATTTCTTTTCTTAATTTTTTCAAGTACATATATGTATATATTTTTAAAGTCGATGTTTCCATTACTATTTGTTATATTAAATTCCCTTTGCGAAATACTGAGCTTCAAGACAGCGAATAATTTATCTACCCTCTGTAATTTTTAAACGGTTAACAAATAGAGATACAGGTAAACAAATTGTCGAAAATTCAAAAAGGAATAGAATTGAGAAAATGGTACCCAATATATAAGTAAAGTTTTGTATTGAGGTATGTTTCAGTGTTAGAAAACATTCTCTAAGAATTCAAGTCCAAATCATTAAGGGAAATACTGAAATATGTACAAAAATTTCGTTTTCTGTAAGTATCTCGTGAAATAGGAAATTATTGCACGTAACCTATCGTGCGAGATATCGTTAGAAATATCTTTTAAAATAAGCTGAGGTTCTTTTAACCACTTTACACCTAATTTGTGAAATAATTAACTTCAAAGTTTAAACGTTTTCTACTATAACAGTGTTATGGGCAACAGGGCCGTAACTATTAGGTCCTTGAAAAAGTTCTTGCTGTTTTCTAACAGATAGCACTACCAGGACTAAGTTTATGTATTTCCAGATGGTAACGCATCTACAAGAAAGTACGGTGACTATGCTCTGTCGGAAACAACATGCAGAGACTGGTTTCGTCGCTTCAAAAATAATGATTTTGACCTTGAAGATAAAAAACGCTCTGGCGCACCAAAAAAGTTTGAAGACAAAAAATTAGAAGAGTTACTTAAAGAAGACTCATGTTAGACGCTATCTGAACTTGAAAAATCATTACAAGTAGATACTTTCAATAAAACATTGATTTTTCCAAAAAAACAGCGAGAATTTATTCAAAGTCCTAATAGGTCTTCAGGGGCCCCGGGGTAGAAATAACATTAAGAGCTCTTACGCCGCGGGTAAAAACAAAAAATTCTGCCAAAACAAAAACCGGCGACTTTTTTTTGCTCGTCAGTCCTTTGCCGCCCTAATTTTACAGAAATGCCGCCCTTAAAATTCCGACCCCCAGCAAAAATAAAAAGTGGCGACCTTTTTTTTTGCTTGTCAGTCGTTTGTTCGTATTTTACCGAAATACCGCCCTTAAAATTTGGCAAGAAATTTACAAATTTGAAATTTCTTGTATTCTCTTGGGGGCTGCTTTCGGCTGGGGCCCTGGGGTAGTGCCCGGGCTGCCCCAGTCTAGTTACGACCCTGATGGGCAAGTAAACTGAGATTCTTGTCGAATATATTTATCTGTTTTTAGATAAACCGTAAAAAGTTTTCTTGAACTTTTAACAGTTTTCGGAATATAATGTAAGCTATTACATTTTATTCCAAAAACTGAAAAGTTAAGACACTGAAGACCTCTGACTTAATACGTATCCAACATGCGGTTAACAAACGCTTTGTCTGTTTGTTAAACCAGTTCGAAATACATTGCTTCAAGCAATCAAACTGTTCCACAAAGTAAGGCTGGATAACTAAGTTGTTTACTATCGCAAAATCTTGGTTCGCCAAATCTTGATTCCAAAATAAGTGGGAATTTTGCATTAAGGCGTGTTGATCTTACTGAGATATTTTCAATAATATCAGGTACTTTCAATTAAAGTTTAAAACAAAATAAAAATTGCCGAAATAAACCAGGCTTCTTTCTTAACCTAGAAACCTGAATACAGGTCTTACAGAACTAAATACGTAGAATAAAGCGGAAGTAGTAAGGATTGGAGAGTTGAGGGACCTCCTCCCCTCCTCCCGATTATTTGAGCGACCTCGGGAGGAGGTAACGCTACCGGAGCGGTTCTAGAAACTTCCGGCGGTGGGTGGAATAATGTGACCGAAAATTTTTTCTAACCTAACTGAACCTAACGGAACTTGACCTAACCTAACCGAACCTAAAGAAATTTGGTCTAACCTAACCTAACCTAACCTCACCTAACTTAACCGATCCTAACGAAATTTTTGCTAACCTAACCGAACCTAAGAATTCAAAATTTCCCTAATAGATGGCCCAGCCACCTTCGAGCCCTGTAAATTCCAAGTTTTCACTACTAGATATCACTGTTTGTCCGGACACTAACGATCCCTGTGTGTAAGTTTTAAAAATTGTCAATAGATGGTTATTGTCTGATTATTGTAAAATTAATACATTTTTTCTAAAATAAAACAGGTTTAAGCTTGTATAAATTGTCAGCTGACGTCATTAGAAGGTATACTGATATTAATAACCGATATTTCTGTCTAATATGCAAAAAAATGAAGCAACAGATTTTAACCTGCATGGCTACATAAAGTGCGATAACTGACGTCATCATAATATTTTCTGCTATAAAAGACCATAACTTTTCAATTACAATTTGGTTCGAAATTTTAGTGAACAACATTAAATCTTATTGTTGTGTGAAAAATTAATTGTTGCGAACAATGAAATCCATTAATGCTGGTGCTAAATTTGGAAACAGAGACTTAGTACAACAGATGACATTAAATTTTGTGTTAGATTTAAACGATCTTGGTGATGTTAAACGATGGATTAAAATTTCTGATATGGAGATTGGAAAAATATATAAAATAATGGGTGCAAGTCAGCTACCATCAAAATTCGATTCATCGAAAATGAAGACAGTTTTGGAATTAGAAATTGGATACATATCATTGCCGGCGAGATTCGACAATCTAAATGAGCAGATGGTCGCGTGGTTGCAGAATAATCCACAATTGGGTATTATAAATAATGGACCAATTGGACTAACTCATGAATTGCAATTCAAAACATTGGATCTTCTTGAAATCGCAATTCAAAACGTAGGATCTTCTTGAAATTTGTAAATTAAAAAAATCTGATTATTGTTTACATGTTAAAAAGTGATCATTGTGTACCTATTTTTTTAAAAACTATACTTAATAAAAAAAATTTACAAAAAATTCTGCCAAAACAAAAACCGGCGACCTTTTTTGGCACAGAAATGCCGCACTTAAAATTCCGACGCCCAGCAAAAATAAAAAATGGCAACCTTTTTTTTTGCTTGTCAGTATAAACCAATTTTTTTAATTTTCACCAATCTCTCAAAAAATCAAACTAATTTTTAATATTATACCCTTAACTTGATTTATATATAAAAATTCCATTTACAATTATGGTGCACCATATATACTCGTAAATTCTACAAAAATGTATCACTCTGTACATTTTTTTTTATCACTACATTCTTTTTGATGATGACATTTAATATCAGAATACAAATTACTCAGCTAAAAATCGTTACTTACTTACGTTATAAATATCTAAGTATGTATTTTTTAAATACCTTATAAATACCTATGACTACTTTACTATATGGCTAATCACGCGATATCGTATGATAAATATAAGAATTTACTCATTTAACGTAAAATATTTGATCATCAACAATTAAATAAAAACGAATTTTTTAAAATATATAGCAATATATTATTATTCATGTAAAATGTATTATTTCTCTTTAAGTATATATACATTACTCTGTTAAAAGTAAGGGTTTATACACTGATAAAATCATATTTTTTTACAATATCGATATATTTTTTTACAATATCAATATATTTTTTTACAATATCAATACATGTTTGAAAACTGCTCTAGACATATTAATGATCAAATAGCTTCAGAACGGATGCACAAAAGATGAAGAACAAGGAGGTAAAAATTCAGTCGAAAGGGGACAACCTTCGACGTCTAATTCAATAAATGCAGAAGCTAAACGTTTGAAGTATGATGAAAACGCTAACGTTCATAATGATCATTCGAAACCTGTTAATGAAGAAGATTATTTTGATGATCTGAGCCATTTAGCAAATGAACTAAAAATTTTAGCGACCCAGACCCAAATTGGAGAAGAAATGGTTAATACTATGCGCAATTTAAAGGAAAGGAGTCATATTATAAATCCCAGCTTTGCGGATTATATCGAAAATAAGAAAAAACGAAGCCATTTTAATAATTTACAGGAAAGCGACATTGGAAAGCGGATTGTCTCAAGCATGATATTATTGAGCCAGTGTTAAAGTATATATCAAATGATGATGAAGACAGCGATGAAGAAATATCTGCTAGCGACAACGAAACTATTGCGAGCGAAGGAGAAGCAGATGATGATGAGAAAATTGCGGGTAAAGGGTTATACTTACGACCCTACAGACGGCGTTAAAATAAGCTCTTAACATTTAATAAGTTGTTAAAAAATCTTTGTAATTTTTCCAACAGCAGTATACCAAAGTTAATTATTTAATAAAATATTTTAAAATTATATGAGTGTTATTATTTCTTACATACCACAGTTCTTAAATAATTGTAGTAATTCGTTAAAAAAAGATCACCGAAATGATTGTTCTTACAACGAATTATGTAATGTGTATTTTCTGAGATATTAAAATAGGCAATGTTCTTACATGCCCCTGAATATAGGCAATTAAATTGCACTGTCCTACTGACATTCTAGCGCAATAGAACATATGTGCAACTATGTAATTCTTACCCATATTATTAATGATTTGCTAATTTGAAGTATCGTTGAACAATAATGATCTAAAATTGCTGAGAAGGAAAGGGTTAATTAAGTGAATACAACTTAACTCCGAAAAAAAATAAAATTTCATACTCTAAATTAAAGTTTTCATCCATTTTTAAAAACAACGAGAGTTATTTACTTTCCACCCTGTATACGTATTTATCGATGATGGTGTTATATTACATTTTCAATTCGTTGTTTTAGAAATATAAGTAGAAATGTAAAAATTGGTGCAATAATCACTTTCATAAAATTCAGTGGATGGTTCCACACGTTACAGTTGCAGATGAACAGAAACTGAAGTTGTTGAAATATGTAGAAAATAGTCGAGATATTACAACTGCTTTTCGATCGTGGGATATGCATATACAACCAACGATTCCGACGGCCAGACAAAACATTTGGACGGTGAAAACATCGACTCAGCTGGAGAAACCGCGTTGCATTATATTCGCTCTACAAACGGATCGACGAAATAAAAAAGATAAATATTCCAGTATTTTCGATCACTGTGAACCTTCAGACGTTAAAGTTTATTTAAATTCTGCGAAATACCTGTACATGGATTTGAATTTGGATTTCAGATAAATATGCAGTAGCATATCACATATACTCGAAATTTCAACAAGCATATTATGACTGTAAGAAGAATGAACCGCTTTTAATCAAAACGCAATTCAAGAATATCGCTCCAATCATATTCATCGATTGTTCTGATCAAAACGAATCATTGAAAAGTGGACCGGTGGATATTCGAATTGAATTTAAAACGTTGAAGGAGGTGCCAGAGTATATCAGCATTTTGTCTTCTACTACATGATCGTGTGGTTTAATATAATCCAATGACGAATATTGTTACAAAATATGTATAAAAACACCGCAAGCCGATTATAAATCAGCCAGTTTCGCTCTAAGCAACGCACAATGAAGACCAACGCAGCAATTGTTGACTTCCTAGGATTTCCAAATACAACAAATGGGAAATTCTACATAAAGGAATTGGCCGTGTTGAAATTCGATTTTCCGAAGAAAATTATGGTGAAGATTATATATTACAACACTATATATTCAAATCTCCAATCCGTTTTGTGGATTAAGTGAAAAAGATCAGCGCACGACTCGTTGGTTGCGGAAAAATAATCATTGATTCTCCTGGATGGATGGACATACTGAATACGAGGAACTACAATACATTTTAATAAACAATCTACACGAAACTCATTTATACGAAAGGTGAAGAAAAAGTGTGGTATTTGAAACGACTACTACCATCAGCGTCCATCATGAACTTTGAAGAAATAACAATTTGTCCCAAGTTGGGAATCAGAAGATCGACATTCACTAGTCTTCGATGCGGCCATCATTCTGGAGCAAGTTGCGCCATGGAAAATGTTATATCCATACACAATTTTTGGCGTCATCTGTTGACAATTTTTCAAACTTACGCACAGGGATCGTTAGTATCCGGACGAGCAGCGCCATCGAGTAGTGAATTTACAGGGCTCGAAGGTGGCTGCGCCATCTGTTAGGGAAATTTTGACTTCTTAGGTTTGGTTAGGTTAGAAAAAAATTTTGTTAGGTTAGGTTAGGTTAGACCAAATTTCCTTAGGTTCCGTTAGGGTTCTGTTGGGTTCAGTTAGGTTAGAACCGCCCCGGTAGCTCTACCTCTTGCCGAGGTCGCTCAAAAAGTCGGAAGGAGGGAAGGAGGTGCTGGTTCTCTGATATTTCTACTAGTAGCGGACGTTACATAATTTAATTTACTCACAAATATGTCTCGGTTTTGGGTATTCAGAGTTTAAAAATATGCTTAGAAATATACGCGACTCAAAATTTAGAGAACAGTTACCTATATAATAGACTGGAAAACAATTTATTGTGAATATACAGGCATCTAAAACACCAAAAATAGGGCTAAAATTGCTATGGGCTAAGTAATTATTTTAATTTTAATTATTCTTAAATTCCAGTTTCACTAATAACACGTGATTTTAATTAAAGAAATACCTTATCTGTTAACTATTAATACACTCAATATCATTATGTTAAAGAATCAAATATTTTAAATGATGGTCCTTGCGTATTTGAAAGACACAATTATTCATATTAAAATTTTCAAAAGTATATAATATATATTTCAACAATTGAGTACCGTATTACATATACATATATATATATATATATATATATATATATATATATATATATATATATATGGATATGCTTATCATTACTTCATTACTTTGTGTAGGTGAAATTTAATATTCTGTCTTGTAACTTATTATGTAAATATTTTACAATCAATTGTGTAACATTAAAATAGATTACATTTGCTAAAAGATTTGTTACAAAAAAAAATTTACAGTAATATTAGTATTTAACAGTAACTTGGAAAAAGTACAAACGTATATTATGTATGTATAAATCATAGAATGATCATTGATGATAATTCTGTACAGAGTGCTTAACAAGGAATAGATTTTAAAATTTAGGTGGAAAGTAGAAAAAATATTTCTAGGCTGCAAATAAATCAAAATAATTATTACGAAAACCATCGAATCTAGAACTTAAGCATCGTAGGAATAGTGAAGGCCATGCCCGACGAGACGATGAGGTAGCCAGGGTTGCAACCCCGGGGCCAGACTTAAAGAGGAGGCCCGGAAAAAAAGAGTTTTTTTTGCTTACTTCGGAGGAAATTTTAAAAAGATGACGTTTATATCCGGAGCCCACTATTTCTCTGCACGGCCCTGGCAAAAACGCTTAAGACAGTATTCTAGTCTAATTTTTTTTTTATTTTCTAAAAATATAGATCTTTAAAAATACTCCCGTAAAAGGAAATTTGCAAATTTAAAAATTTACAAAGTTATAACAGGTTAAGGCATAAAATAAAACAGGTTAAGGCATGAAGTATTTTACTTCAAAATTTTAAATGCATTTTTGTCGTAACTACTTTTTTTCAAATTAGTCGACATGATATCTTGATTTCAGTTATCCAATCATTTTCCAATTTTACCTTCAGTACATTTCGCTTTATAGTATGAGCTATGAATATTGCGTAATTTTAATTCTTACTATTTTTAAAAAATAGAAAACTTGGAAAAAATGTCAAAAAATATTTTTTATAATTCCCGCTTCTAAAATTCAATATTCGAGCGTTGTGTGGCGGGCGTAAAGAGCCGTATTCACATCATGGTAAAACAAACGATAGTAAGTGTGCGTGAAAATAGCTGACCGTGTGAGAAAATAATGATATTCATTTATTGAAATTAAACATAGAATAATAATACCCCTGTCGCAGCATCTGCATAACATAGCGAATTTCCAAATCTTGGGCACTGACGGATCTCATCTAAGACCTGTACCTATTTAAAATAGTTTAGCTTTCTAAGAGTAAAAGAATTTTTAAAATCGGTTGGGTAATTAGTTTTGGTATTTTTGGGGACCCAAGAACCCGAACGAATTTTGTGCAGCATAGTTGTATCCATCTAAAATAATTTAGTTCTCTAGCAGTGAGAAATGTTTAAGCATCGGTTCGATAGCTTATTACTGGCGTTTTCGGATCTGCAAGATCCCGGTGGACCTCATTAAAAAATCAGCTCGACCGTATATTCTAGGCGAACTTTATGTAATATATATATATATATATATATATATATATATATATATATATATATATATATATATATATATATACATATATATATATATATATATATATATATATATATATATATATATATATATATTCAAAACCCGTTGTGTAACATTCTACGCCGCATTTGCATCCGCAGGACAGTTGTGGATCTCAGATAACACAACCTGTACCTATCTAAAATAGTTTACCTCGGTAATAGTAAAAAAGTTTCAAAATCGGTCAGTTATTTTATTTTTGACACTTTTAGGTCCTACTGACACTTCAGACCTTACATAACGTAATCTATATGTATCTAAAATGGCTTAGCTCCCCTACAGTGAAAAAATTTTCAAAATCGGTCGGTTAGTTTATTTTTGACACTTTTGGATCCGATGGACCCTGGCAGACTTTACATAACGTAATCTATATTTATCTAAAATAGTTTAGCTCTGTAACAGTGAAAAAATTTTCAAAATCGGTCGGTTAGTTTATTTTTACCACTTTTGGGTCCCATGGACCCTGGCGGACCCTAAATAAAGTAATGTATGTCTATCTAAAATAGCTTAGTTCCGCAACAGTGAAAAAATTTTCAAAATCGGTCGGTTAGTTTATTTTTGACACTTTTGGATCCCATGGACCCTGGCAGACCTTACATAACGTAATCTATATTTATCTAAAATAGTTTAGCTCTGTAACAGTGAAAAAATTTTCAAAATCGGTCGGTTAGTTTATTTTTGACACTTTTGGATCCCATGGACCCTGGCAGACCTTACATAACGTAATCTATATTTTTATCAAAATAGTTTAGCTCTGTAACAGTGAAAAAATTTTCAAAATCGGTCAGTTAGTTTATTTTTGACACTTTTGGGTTCTATGGACCTTGGTGGACCTTACATAACGTAATTTATATTTATCTAAACTAGTTTAGCTCTGTAACAGTGAAAAAATTTTCAAAATCGGTCAGTTAGTTTATTTTTGACACTTCTGGATCCTATGGACCCTGGCAGACCTTACATAACGGAATCTATATTTATCTAAAACAGTTTAGCTCTGTAACAGTGAAAAAATTTTCAAAATCGATCAGGCAGTTTATTTTTGACACTTTTGGGTCCTATGGACCCAGGCGGACCTTACATAACGTAATCGATATTTATCTAAAATAGTTTAGCTCTGTAACAGTGAAAAAATTTTCAAAATCGGTCAGTTAGTTTATTTTTGACACTTTTGGGTCCTGTGGACCCTGGCGGACCTTACATAATGTATTCTAAATCTATCTAAAATAGTTTAGCTCTGTAACAGTGAAGAAATTTTTAAAATTGGTCGTTAAGTTTATTTTTTACAATTATGGGATCAGTAAATCCTGGCGAAACTCATACAAGTCTAGTACTCTAACAGTAAGAAAAGGGTTCTAAGGATCTCATATAACTTATGGCAGTCCGTAAGCTTCTTGCGGACATCATTTAATTAATTAATTCAAATACTTTAACTTACTAACTGTGAAAAAATTTTTAAAATCGATTGGTTAATTAATTTCTGGCCTTTTTAGGTCCCGAAAACCTTGACCTCACATAAAATACCTTAAATCCATTTGAAATGGTTTAATTTTTTAACATTATTAATTATTAGTGAAAAAATTTTCAAAATCGATTCAAAATATTTTTCCGTACATACATATGTACATTGTACATATTTTGTTTTGTTTCATATATTTAATAATATCATAACATAATCTTCAATTTCTTGTTTACTTAAAAATTCAATAAAAAAAAAAAAAAATTCTTCATTACATTAGCTTAGAAAATCTGTTTAATTTACATTTTTTAACATGAGATAGAACCATGCTAATTATAATGCAATAAATGAGAAACAAAACTCTATACATGTATGTGTGTTATAACACATATATGTGAACAGTTTTCACTTGTTCTCACAAAATTCTTTAATAAAAAAGTGAAATATTTTTATATTTCATAAAGAACTGAGATATAAATATAAATTACTTATTAGACTAACAAAGAAAGAATAAAAGTGAAAATTTACATTTTCTCGAAAACTACTTAACATAGAAAGAAAATTATAAGAACATTTTCTTCATAATTTTTTTTTCCTTTTCAACGATGTAAAAATCGAACTGTCTTATGATAAGATCGAATGATAAAAAATGGCCAGAAAACCTACTTCTGGGCATCCGACATGTCTGGCTAACGAACTTAGCCAAGCCAATTCAGAATCCAGTCCGCACACAAAATTTCATAAGCGTTAGACGTTTCGTTCGAGAGTTATCGTGGGAACACATAAATATATATATATATATATATATATATATATATATATATATATATATATATATATATATATATATATATATATAAATTTTAGTGAATATCATTTTCGTATTCTAGGGACCTCAAAACAGATTTCTGCCATAGTCCCGGACTCAGATTGCGTCATGACACCTACTGTAATAGCTGAATTTCGAGTTTTCGAAATTCGCTAAAAACAATACCCTGTCGCAGCAAACTGCGGTGAATTGCCGTTTATAAAAATCGGCTTTTCTGTGACTTTTCACCCTTCTAAGTGATTTTTCCTCCTCTTTCTAATGGTGTAAATAAATGTCGCAAAAATTTTTTAACTTGAGACAATTTTGGCAAAAAACTAATTTTTTCACCATGACCAAAAAAACCATGTTTCAGGTATCCGACATGGCTGGCTAACGATCTTATCCATCGGTGTGGGACGAAATACAAATACAACATATAACTTTTAGTGAATATTATTTTCGGTTTCTAGGGACCTCAAAACAAATTTCTGCCATAGTGTCGGGCCAAGTCGCGTCATGACAGTGATTGTAATAGCTAAATTCCATTCTCGAAAAATCGAAACGTTCTTTTGAAAAATTACTATATTTTGCATTTAAATGTCGACACAATCAGCCGCTAGTTAATTACCCCTAGACTTGATGCTAGAAAATTGAGAAAAAGCAGGTTTTTATTTAGATTTTATTTGTAATGATTGAGTTATGAAATTCAAAAGGATATTT
The DNA here is from genome assembly GCA_035578155.1 of Brachynemurus nebulosus. NCBI lineage: Eukaryota > Metazoa > Arthropoda > Insecta > Neuroptera > Myrmeleontidae > Brachynemurus > Brachynemurus nebulosus. Next base: position 42,407,893 of record JAPWDM010000001.1, on the reverse strand, counting down.
TAAAAATGTGTGTATTCGCTACGAGCTTTTGCCTGGAGGGAATCCAACTACTCAAAATCGGCTGCAGGGCTCAAGATGGACAGAATATATTAATTTATCAGGACGGCATTGTTAAATATATTTTGAATATAGCGGTAACTATATATATATATATATATATATATATATATATATATATATATATATATATATATATATATATATATATATATATATATAAATTGAACAAGCAGTAAGGTGTGTGACGAATTAAATTCGACACATTATTGAATTCTTTGGAAAACGATAACAAAACGAACATTAAATTAATTAATAATTAATCGATTTGCAAAAATGTCAAAACACTGACATCTAACATTTACGTTTGAAGTTAATATCAGTCCAATATATCAAATCATAGAATTCAATACATCAATTATATATTATGCCATCTAGTGTTATGGTTTCAAATTGACGTTTACATTTCGTATCACCATCACTTATTTTTTTTACAGAAAACTGAAAATTAATTAACGCTTTGTCCATTGTTTGATCGAACATTTATTTCAAAAAAAAAAATAATTAACAAACAAATTATATAACAGATAATTAAAAATAGGTAACTTATTTTAATTAAAAAGACAATACACTTCCTTCTTCTTCAAGTGACCGTGGTGATATTAACATCAAACAAAAATGTAAAAAAAAAGGGAGTTGGTCAAGATGTAATTAGAAATTGTAACGTTATTATTGAAAAGAAAGATGCATCATTATTAAGATAAGTAATATTTCATTGTAATTAAAATTTGGAAATTTATTTAAACAATATGAAAATAATTTATATTTAAAAAAATTTAATGTGCATAAGCAAAAATAATAACTAAATATAATGATATAATTAAATAAAATAATAGCATGTAAGTTAAAATTTAATTTAAATATTTAACGTCGTCTTGTACTTTAGCATTCATTCGAATTTCGAAAAAATTTCGGGGATTCAGCAAAAGTCTGCCACTCAAAATTTAGTTAATTTGTAATTTAAAAGGTATAGATATATTTAGCTAATTGTGTAGATTTATATTTATAGATTTATATTTAGATTAACGTTAAGTAAATTTCCAAATATATACAGATTGTGTTTACAGTTTATCATTATCAAATCACGTAACTATTTCCGGTTTAGATAAACAAAATTTTGAACATGTGCGACCTTTGCGATTATTTCGATATCTCATCCAATCCTTTAAATCATATAGCTCTTTAGTAATATTTAACTTGCAACGTAATTTTCTAAAACATTTCAACTTAAATCTGATTTTATTTTTTGCCATCTGTAATTTCTGAAATTTCCAAAAGGCGTTCAATTGTGTCCGGCCAGGGGTAAACGCTGGCAGGCTAAATTTAATTTAGTTTGCTCCCTTGTATGAAATCCGACACGTATATCACAATAAAAATTGCAATAGTTTTCTCGTCGTAAAAAAAAATTTTCTTTCCGATTTCTCTTCAAGAAATCGAAGGAGCACGTTTGGGTAAAGGAAGCCGTATTTTAGGCCCCACTCGTCTCGTGTTTAAGCGTAACTTAGGCACTTTAATTATAGCTAAAAAACAATTGAAATAAAAAGGAAAAAAAAAAACAGAAAAATCGAGAAAATAAAATTTAAAAAAAAAGGGAAAAAAAAATTCATTTTTAATTAATGAGCTCAAACAAAATTAATATTGACTAATTTACAATTTCATAAAATTTGATATTTATAAAAATACACATACAAGTTATTCTAGTCATAAATTTTAAAAGGAAAAATCGGTACAGTCATAAATTTCATGTTAGCGACTTTAATTTAATTTAATTAATAACATATTTTCAGAAAATATATTTATAACGATATTTAAAAATTGTTCCGTAAAATTCGAAACTTCAATTTTATATTTAAGTGAAAAAGTGTATAATTTACCAATTGATGTGGTAATACATTTCCATAGCTAGTACACGCAATATACTTAAATATCGTGCGTCTCGGTTTGAAAAGTATGGCCACACCAAGGGACTAAGATGCAAATTCTATTTTAAAAACTATCATGTAAAATTAATTTGGATTGGTATATCAGCCATTCAAAAAAATAACAAAGAAACATTTGTGTAAATTCTCAAAACTAGTAATTATTTATTGTTGTAAAATTTTAAAGATTTCAAATATTGTAATTCAAAAATTGTTTCGAGTCACCCTTTTATTGTAATAAATTGTAATTGATAAACCTTTGTATTTTCTAATTTAAAACCACCCTTTGGTTGTCGAAAAGAAAATTTCAGGTTATTTGGGGATCTTGTGGTTTTGGGAAAACGATCTGCGACCATAACCTTCCACTGCCACGCACACTCTCGTCTCCGTAACATCTGGAGAATGCTCTGCTGATCGAAACCCCAACCAACCCGAAAAGTAGCACCCAAAATCCGAATACACATAACTCCAAGAAATTCAATTTAATCATCAATCAATTCAATACCTAATAACTAATATAATACATATATAAACATACCAATATCAAATAATTATAATACATCAAATATCTAATAATAATAATAGTAACTAATAACAATAATAATTATAATTAAAAATTTTTTTAATTTAAATTTTTTGCTACAGGTGCTGCCATCAACTAAGGATTTATGTATCGTTGTTCTTTACAGTTTTGTTTTCAAAATAACAGTTTTTGTTTTATCAAATTAAAAAAATTCAAGTTCATTTTTAAGCTTCGCTATTTATTTATTTAATTTAAGAGGTTATGGGCCCAGTATATGCCTAAAATTCAATTTAAATATACGTTAAATGTAAAAGTGTTTAATAAACTATGATAATACACAGACAGAAAAAATTTTGTTACAACAATAAAATTGCGTTTTGAGTTTGGCCAACGTAATTTCAAACTGGCGATGAAGTTGGATACAAAAATTTCTGTTAATAAACTAACGGGTCAAGAAAATTAGGTTTCCTGGAAATTTGATGTGGATTTGCAGTTTACCATTTATAAAGTCAGACGTATATTGACAGGGGAGTGGGCACGACCTATGCAGTTGGCTGGAGCTGCATCTGTGGATGTGAAGGTAGCTTTTGAAAAGCAGTTAAATGATTTTGATGAAGCAAATAGTATTGTGCGATACATAATTGGAAGTAGTGTAACTAGTGATGTAAAGCAACACATACTTACTTGTCAGTCAGCCAAGGAAATGTGACACCGGTTACATTCAATTTTTGAGCAGAAAAGTGAGAGAAGACTGGATTTGCTTTATAGTCAATTATTTGGTTATACTAAAGACTCCAATGATACGATCGCAGTTCATGTATCTAAATTGCAGAAAAGGCAAGATCTTCAGTATGAACTCAAAACAGAAAATATAAACCTACCGAATTCAGTGTTATTAAATAGGGTGTTAAACACATTACCAACAGAATACCTAGAATTTAAGAATGCATGGAAGTCCACAATGAAAGATGAAAGAAACTTGACAAGGCTCACTGAAAGACTTACGTTACATGAGCAGCGTTTTCTTGAGGTGCGTGGTGGAAGTGATATTCAGAAAATGGTACTTGTTTCAAAACTACTGCAAAAGTACAAAAAACCGCTATTTGTGAAAAAGCACGCTCTACTGAGTTTTCTCAGGAAAGAAAGCAAAAAGAGCTTCGCTGTTATTTGTGTAAGCAAATAGGCCATTTGAAAAGAAACTGTCCAGTTAAAAATAGAGGGGAAAAAGGGAATTTTGCGAAAAGGCAGTGTTTTATCAATGTGTCGGTGATCAAGTTGAAAATGAGTGGTATATTGACTCTGATGCTACTCATCACATTGTTTGTACTTCTGAATACTTTACTTCGTATGATAAATTGCAGCAACCTCAAGGAATAAAACTAGATGATGGTAGCGTGATATTTGCCTATGGTGAAGTTGATATTGATATACAAATGTTTGTAAAAGGACAATTGTTAAACAGTACCTTAACTAGAGTGTAGTTTGTTCCCAAAAGCAAGCAGAATCTATTTTCTTCTGGATCTGCTTTAGCTAAAGGTCTTACTGAAGTGGCTGACAAAAATATCAGAGAATTCAAGAATGCTGATCGTGAAACTGTTGCTGTTGAAATTCGTCAAGCAAATGGAATTTACAGATTGCAAATGCGAGTGATCAAGGAACCAGCAATGTATGTAGCAGATGACACCTCATCTCTTCAGATATGGCACAAGAGGTTAGGTCATCAAGACAAAAGGCACGTGCTCAAATTGTTGAGAAGTAAAGGAGTTGTAGTCAATAGGTCTCCTGATGAACTATGTAACGCCTGTGTTTATGGTAAGATGCATCGTTTGAAGTTTGGAACCAGAAAAAAACGTGGTACCAAAGCAGGGGAGTTGATTTCAGCAGACTTATGCGATCCTATGCCGGCAGCGTCCAAAGGTGGAGCGAGGTATTTCCTCCTGATCAAAGATGATTTCACAAAATTTGGAGTTGTTTATTTCCTCAAGCAGAAGAGTGAAGTGGCAGAGAAACTGGAAATGTATCTTGCTGAAATTAAAACCAAGCAGCATCCTGTAGAAGAGTTTCTTACTGATGGTGGGACGGGGTTCGTAAATTCTGAAACGGCTAAAATTTTCAGAAAATTTGGTGTTCATCATCGAATAAATATGGCATTTACACCTCAACAAAATGGCAGCTTGGACAGAGACAATCGTACTGTTTGTGAGGCGGCTAGGACTATGCTTCATGGGACCAATATGGAGGAATCATTATGGGATGAAGCTGTAAATACGGCAGTTTACTTGTTAAATCGTACGGGGCCAACACCAGAAGGAAAAACACCGTACGAACTATGGCATGGGAAAGAAGCTGTCTTTAATCATTTGAAAGTTTTTGGAACTGAATGCAATGTACATATACCAAAAGAGAATAGGGAGAAATTTGACAAAAAGGCAATTAATGGTTTTCTTATGGGTTACTGTGAAAACAAAAATGGCTACCGTGTGTATGTTCCAAGTAACAGTGAAATCATCTTGAGCCGAGATGTCATTTTCAAGGAAGCTGCAATATAATTCTAATTCTGAGACTGAAGAAGCAACGGATCAAAACAACAAAGATGTCGGAACCGTAGATGAAAATGAAATTTCTGGTTACAATCTGCGAAAAAGAAGAGAATAAATAAAAAACCTATCAAAAATAAATGGGTGTATAAAATTAAGATATTGAACGTTTCAAGGCCAGACTAGTAATAAAAGGTTGTTCTCAGAAGAAAAACATTGATTATAATGAAACTTTCAGTCCGGTCATTCACTGGAATACAGTGAGAAGTGTTCAGTGTTGCTGTGAAAGAAAAATATGAAATATTGCAGTTTGATATTAAAACAGCATTCTTGTACGCGGAACTTGATGAAGAAATATACATGGTGCAACCAGAAGGGTTCGATGATCGAACAGGATGTGTGTGTAAATTGAAGAAAAGTCTTTATGGGCTTAAGCAGGCGCCAAGATGTTGGAATAAGAAATTCAAAAATTTTTTACTTCAGTGTGATCTACATAAAAGTGCTACAAATAACTACATGTTTATCAATATAAAAAAGACATTAGTAATTTTATTATATGTAGATGATGGTTTGGTGCTTGCAAAGAACAAGGATGTTCGAAATTGTTTCGTGCAAAATCTCAAAAAAAACATACGCACGAAAAGTTGTGAATCGATATTATATGCAAGACAGTCATCCTGTGTCTACACCAATGGAACGTGGTACAATGGATGGACATCAGGAAGAAATAAAGGAGCAAGTTCCATATAGAGAAGTAGTCGGAAGTCTTCTTTATTTAAGTATCATAACGCGTCCTGATATTGCATTTGTAGTAAATAAGTTGTCGCAGGTGCTTGATCGACCTGAAGCAAAACACTGGAAGCTGGTGAAACGAGTTCTACGTTACATTAACGGAACTAAAAATTACGGAATACAGTACCGGGGAAAGTGTCATGAAGTAGGTGTACAGGCTTATAGTGATGCGGACTACGCAAATGATTCAGAAACAAGAAGATCTACATCTGGAGTGGTGCTTATTCTGAACGGAGGAGCTATTTCCTGGTGCAGTAAACGTCAAACTTGTGCTGCACTATTAACAACAGAAGCTGAATTCATTGCAGCTTGTATTTGTGCTCAGACACTGGTGTGATTAAAAGACTTTTATGTGATGTTGGTTTTAAGACATCTACACCGATTCAATTTGTGGACAATGAATCGGCGGTTCGTCTTATCAAGAATCCCGAGTATCATGCTTGAACAAAGCATATAGATGTGCGGTACAAATTCGTCCAAGAACAGTTTAGAAACGGGGTTATGAATCTAAAAAGGATTGCCAGCCAGGACCAGACAGCTGATATTTTTACAAAACCACTTACGAAATAATATTTTACAATATAAGTTCGGTAAGTTGCTTTTACTGATCGAGAAAATGTTGCGAAAACGAGACCCGCAGGGTCGAGTTTTTGCAATTTTCGAGATCAGTAAATGCACTTAACGCATCGTGTATTGTATAATATTTTTTGCACGATCGATTTAAAATAAAGAATAAAAATATTATGTTAAATAAAAATTAAAATTCGGATAATATAGGTGAAATTTATATTTCTATGTTATGACATAGAATGCCATGAATAAATATTATAAATATTTTTAACAACTAATACGAATCTTTGTAATGATAACTGACAACTATATTTGTAAATAAAAAATTTTCATATTAATCGATTTATTTTCCTAATTGTTCAAATTGTACTTTTAATTTCAATATAAATAAATAATTACAATCTTTTTTGAGCTAATTTCACTTACCACACTCCTATTAACTTACCACGCATCTATTTCACTTACCGCACTGTTATTTTTTGGTTTCCATGGATATGAACAAACGTTCGAGAAATGTAACTTACCAGCATTGTCAACAGCATCGGTAAATGCATGAAAATACACAATCGTGCAAAAAAATGTTTTCAGAGTCTTAGATACAAACTAGGTGTTTGTGAACCTACTGCTGTTCAGGGAAAGTGTTAAATATATAAATATTTTGAATATTGGGGTCTGTCCTATGGGTGGAGTTTCAAAAAAATGGCTGACAAAAAAGTGCATTAACATTAGTTTTATATATAGTAGTTAGTGCTATATTAAGAAAAAATGGTAAATGTTAGAACTTTTTGACACAAGTCCGAAGCAAAGGGTTGACACAAGTCCGAAGCAAAGGAATTTTGTTAAAGGAGAGAAAATTTTACATCTGTAAAACAGTTAAAATGTGGTTAAAATATGAAAAAATGCCCGAATGAGTTAACGAATGTTACAATTTACAGTATACAAACGTCAAATTTAAATAGCAAACGTCATAAAGTAACTGGAAAACTGTAAATGAATGGAAAAATTAAATCCATTGTATGTATTTTCAGATCTAGAAAATTAAGCTCATAAATGACATTTGAGAAAATGCACTTTAAGAATAGTCTGATTTTTCAACACCAAATGTCATACCGCCATTCGACAGATCCCAATAACGGTAACTAAACAAGCAGTAAGGCCTCATTCGCACGAGAGTTAAAAAAACGTGGCGTTAAAACATGACGTTGGCGCTTTTAAAACGTTATCAAAATGTCTGTTCATACGAACGCTTTAAAATCACTTTTATCTCGTTTCTTGTTGCAGTAGGACGTGAAATTAATTCAATTAAATTACTTGCAATAGCGATTTGTGTTGCAAGAAAGCAAAAAAAGAAACAAAAGCATTCTAGGTGTATCTCCTGAATGACAAACGATATTTAAAAGGACACTTTATGAAGATTTAGGACAGTGTCCTGATAAATTTTTTAATTATTTTCGAATGTCGATAAGCACGTTCGACGAACTGTTGGAAATAGCGGTGCCTCGAATAACTCTTCAAGATACTAACATGCGTTGTAATCTAAGTAAGCATTTCCTAGTTCTCTGACAATTTTTTAGTTATTTCCCCCAGGCATTATTTTACATAGATTTATTGGCATACTCTGGCAATGATTTTGCATATAACAAAGGCCGAGATTCAACTTCTATAATCAGCTCTTCAGGATCTATAACCTATGACGTTGACATCGCGTCCTTATCAAGCTAGCAATGCAAACAATAAACAAATATACACGAGCTGACAACACGACACAACCGAACGCTATGTAAGCACAAGTTTCACTGAACGCAGCGTTGGCGCTTTTTTAGCTCCCGTCTGAACAGAAGCAAGACAAGCCGTAAGATACATTCGACATAACGTTCAACGCCCAGCGCTTAAAATAGAACACAGCTCGATAAAAAAACGTCGCGTTTTAAAAGCGCTGCCGTATGAACAAATACTTGAATACTAGTCTGTTTCATTTCAACGCTTTTTTAACGGACGTTGATAAAGCGCTCGTGCGAATGAGGCCTAAGGTGCTGCTATCAACTAAGAATATATGTATCGTTGTACAGTTTTCTTTTCAAAATAACAGTTTTTATTTTATCAAATTAAAATGATGCAAGTTCATTTTCAGGCTTCGCTATTTATTTATTTAATTTAGGAGGCATTTGTACATAATTTTAATATTTCTTTAAGAAATAGTATTTTATTTTAAATACTTGTTTGATTTTTTCAAAGCGAGTAGGTACTTATTACGATTTCTATTTACCAGATTCTACAAAATAAAAAAAGAAAATTATTTGTAAAACTGCTATCAAACGTTATTTTATTTTGAAATTTTCAAAAAAAAAAAATATTAATGTTACCTCTTATATGCTTCTTCTGGATTAATTATTGGAAAATATTCTATTATCAAACATTTTTGAGGTAAAATGAGCAGATGTATGGCTTTTATTAAACAAACATCAGCTTTTTAACATATTTTCGCCTTAAAATATTTAATATTTTCAAAAATGTATGATATAATATGTCAACATTTAAAATTATTTGTTTTGTTGTCAGAAAAAAAAAATTAATGTGCAAATTTATTTACGAGTAAAATGCTGTGTTTATACATTATAATTATAACTGTATTGTCCTTTGGATAGAAAATTACGTAAAAATATTATTGTTTGAATATGTTTTAACGTAATTTTTATGCGGTTGTAGTAAACTCTTATTAATTTTAGTAATGTGTAAACATAATCTAAATTCTGACCATATTACATAAAATAAATTTTCTTGGTAATTTTCCTATAAAAAATGGAATAGATAGATTATAAAAACTTATTTAACTGAAAGGATAGAATATAGCTGAATCGTTAAATTGGATTAAAAAAATCTTGACAAGCCACTTATAAAGCCTTTTTTTTCGAACGTAGCATCGCAAAAAATGAGACAGAAAAAAAAAACTGTGAGTGTGAGTGTAATGGAAAATGATTTCTTCCAACATATTTTCTAACTTTTCTCAAAAAGTAATTAACTTAGAGCAATGGTGCAAAAACATTTTTTACGCATATTGCCTTTTACTTTGGTTTAGTGTAAAAAAAATTGAAAAATTGCTTAATTTTGGCAAAAATCTCATTTTGTTGACAAAAAATTCCCGGAAAACTTACCTCTGGGCATGCGACGTGTCTGGCTAACGAACTTAACCGAGCCAATCTAGTTTTCAGTACGCCCACAAAATTCCGTAAGCATTAAACGTTTCGTTCGAGAGTTATTGCGCGCATATATATATATATATATATATATATATATATATATATATATATATATATATATAAATTTTAGTGAATATCATTTTCGTATTCTAAGGACCTCAAAACATATGTATTTCTGTTATAGTCTCGGCCTCAGATTTCGTCAGGAGGGCGGCCGTAATAGCTGAATTTCAAGTTTTCGAAATTTGCTAAAAATGATATACAAATTAATAAAATTTTATTTTTCATATAACCTTGTTTCAAAATAAAATTAACCCTACTATTTTCTAAAATTGTTTGGAAATAATTATTTTTTTTCTCTCTATTAAAGTTTAGAAGCCCTCTTTATAAAACTTATGTTCGATACGTACGCTTAAAGGGGAGGTATTCAGTAGGCTTAAATTGAGGCGGCACTCGCTAAAGGAACTGACGCATACACATATCTCGTGCTCTTGTCCCCATTCGCCTGACGGCACGTGGGAGTACACAGCGCACTCAATCTCATTATGTATGCATCAGTCCCTTAGATTCGTGCCCCAATTAAGCCTACTAGTATACCTAATCTTTACGCATACGTATAGAAAATAACTATTTTTTCAAACAATAGCCACCTTTAGATAGTTGAAAAAAAACTTCATTTTAGTTCCTTCCATAATGACAACCATTTTATAATAATACATGATGACGATACCGACTTCAATTGTAGTTTAACACAACTTCGAAACAATCTGTAATAATAATATTCGTAATATTTATACAGATCTCTAGCCGATTTCGTAGCAAATCTAAATATTTTGTATATCTCTCTGACTACACTTTGATGTAAACATATCTACTTGATGCAAACAAATAAATTCTATATATATATATATATATATATATATATATATATATATATATATATATATATATATATATATATATATATAATATATATATACATGTTTTAATCTAATGGAAAAGCAATTTAATGGTTAGCTAATTCTGGCTAGTGTGTATGGTCCCTGTTTGATATGGAAATTTACTGTTCAACACTATACTGTAGATACATATTCATACAGTACTTCGACAACAGTATTGTTAGGGTAGTAGATACTGACTACTGTTTGCAATTGGTGTTGCCCACTCACTTTGAATGATATAATTCATTTATATATGTATTCGATATCGGGTAATAATGCACTGAAATGTATTGCTTGGTACTATTATAATGTTTGATACGATTCTGGTTCTGACCGAATTCTGTTTCGATACTAAGAAGTGTATGCACGAGATGTCCCACGAAAAATGATATGCGGTATAGTCGGCTTATAGCGAACCTGACAGGACCGCAAAAATCGGGCCGTTATAACAGAAGTTCGTTATAACCCGATAAGGATATTTTTATTCGTATTGTATTTGTACTTTTCAATTTAAACAAAACAGCATTATTTTATTATAAAAATTGGTAAGAATTAACGTAATACATAATATAATATATGCAAACTGACTGGGAATTTTCATTCTCATTTCCTCTGCATTCATTAAGTGCACCACTAATTCATATATTCTAATGTTTACTAACAAATGCAGAATTTTATCAAGGTTATAATGTGCTGACTTCAAATTTTTTTTTTTTAAATTTTATATTTTAGTGTGCAAACGATTTAATTCGATTTCTCTAATTTGTTGAATTTCGAAAAATCAAACGACATTCGATTTTCCCAAATTGCTAAATTTCGAAAAACCAAGCGATATTTGTTTTTCCCAAATTGTTAACACTGTTGATTTTATCAAATTATATTCGTTACAAATATTGTGCTATTTCTTACCATTTTTACTCGACTGCATCAGAAGGAAGGTAATGTGTTTAGGAAGTATGTATGTATCCTCTGATTATGTCTGTTTCTGTGGCGCAGCCTGTAGCCTAAACGGCTTGACGGATTTTGATAAAGGAGGCGTCGTTGGATTTGTTTTAATCTCGGGAGTGCTATAGGCTACATGAAATTTCAAAATTCATCCCCTAAATAGGGGATGAAAAATTTATATAGCAAACCATTGGATCTAGAAACGTGAAATTTTGCAGACGAGTTCTTTATGTAACGTAGGGGAGCATCAAGAAAAGGCTTTTAGAAATTCATCCCCTAAGGATATAAAGTAGGGGATGAAAATTTATGAAAGGTAAAATTTTGCACAGGGCTATCGGGGTCCTTTAGTAATGTAGATGAGTATTAAGGAGGAGAATTTTTGTAAAAATTTATCCATTAAAGGTGTAAATTAGAGGATGAAAATTTATATGGGAAACCACTGGGCTTAGAAACGTAAAATTTTGTACAAAGGATCCTTTAGTAACGCAAGCAAGTACCAAGAGTGGATTTCTAGAATTTCGCTTCTTAAAGGATTAAAATAGGGAATGAAAATTTATATAGAAAATCGTTGAGTTTAGAAACGTGAAATTCTATAAAGGGGTTCTTTATATAATGTAGGCGAGCACCAAGAAGGGGCGTTGCAAATTCATCCCCTAAGGGTGTAAAATAGGCGGTCAAAATTTATTTAAAAAACCTACTGGGCTCAGAAACGTGAAATTTTGCACAGGATTTCCTTATATAGCGTAGGTGAGCTATAAGAAGGGATTTTTGGAATTTTATTTGGTAAGGATATGAAATAGGGGATGAAAATTTATATAGAAAACCACTGAGTCTAGAAACGTGAAACTCTGGACAGGAGTTTTCTAGTAACGTAAGCGAGTACCAAGTCCAAATTTTTAAAATTTCATACCCTAAGGCTGTAGGACAAGGACTGAAAATTTATATTGAAACTAGTTTTTGTCGATGAATTTATCCGCGTGGAGTCGATGACGACATAGTAAGTGTACGAAAACATTTAATCAACCTTTAATGACTCTACGCGGATAAAGTCGTAGACAAAACCTAGTATATTAACGCTAGTATAAAAAAAATTAGTATTAAACTCTTGGTAATTTAGGCCACAGTCGCTATAATCTCGTATGCGTACCTATATACCTATTTCTTCTGAATAATTAATAACGCTAAAAAGCCCTAAATAAAAAAATTAATTAAAAAATCAAAAAACCCGACTGCGTAAAAAGCAAACTAAAACGGTGGAAACAAGTTGAAAATATACAGAATAATAAAAAAATGAATAAAAAAGTAAAGCAGTCGGAGGCATACATTTTATATCAAGTTAAACAGAAATGTTTGATGCCTCTGACTGCTTTAATTTTTATTCATTTTTCCTTTTCAGTATATTTTCATCTTGTTTCCACCGTTTTAGTTTGCTTTTTAAGCAGTCGGGTTTTTTGATTTTTTAATTAATTTTTTTATTTAGGGCTTTTTAGCGTTATTAATTATTCAGAAGAAAAAATATATAGGTACGCATACGAGATTATAGCGACCCTAAATTACCAAGAGTTTAATACTAATTTTTTTTTATACTAGCGTTAATATACTAGGTTTTGTCTACGACTTTATCCGCGTAGAGTCATTAAAGGTTAATTAAATTTTTTCGTACACTTACTATGTCGTCATCGACTCCACGTGGATAAATCGACAAAAACTCTTAATATTACAGCACAAACAATGTTATCTTTTTATTTTTAAAATTTTTTTAACGAAATCTACGTAAAATCAGACGAAATGAAGCACAAAAAGTGAATTAAAGAAATGACATAACTATCTAGTTACTTTTATTTGTTTTGGCTTTTAACTGAGTAACAATTTTTTGCAAATTCGTTATTCGGTGTGCTTCGAACAGGCTCCAATAGCTAGATTATAAACGGAAGTGCGCTACAACCAGGCTCATTATAACCGAGTTTTTAACGAATTTCGAAAACTCGAAATTCAGCTATTACAGTAGGTCTCATGACGCAATCTGAGTCCGGGACTATGGCAGAAATCTGTTTTGAGGTCCCTAGAATACGAAAATGATATTCACTAAAATTTATATATATATATATATATATATATATATATATATATATATATATATATATATATATATATATATATATATATATATTTATGTGTTCCCACTATAACTCTCGAACGAAACGTCTAACGCTTATGAAATTTTGTGTGCGGACTGGATTCTGAATTGGCTTGGCTAAGTTCGTTAGCCAGACACGTCGGATGCCCAGAAGTAGGTTTTCTGGCCATTTTTTATCATTCGATCCTATCATAAGACAGTTCGATTTTTACATCGTTGAAAAGGAAAAAAAAATTATGAAGAAAATGTTCTTATAATTTTCTTTCTATGTTAAGTAGTTTTCGAGAAAATCGTAATTTTCACTATTGCCTTATTTTGCTCTCTTTGTCATTGTAATAAGTAATTTATATTTCTATCTCAGTTCTTTATGAAGTATAAAAATATTTCACTTTTTTATTAAAGAATTTTGTGAGAACAAGTGAAGTATATTCACATACATGTGTTATAACACACATACATGTATAGAGTTTTGTTTCTCATTTATTGCATTATAATTAGCATGGTTCTATCTCATGTTAAAAAATGTAAATTAAACAGGATTTCTAAGCTAATGTAATGAAGAATTTTTTTTTTTTTATTGAATTTTTAAGTAAACAAGAAATTGAAGATTATGTTATGATATAATATTAAATATATGAAACAAAACAAAATATATATAATGTACATATGTATGCACGGAAAAATATTTTGAATCGATTTTGAAAATTTTTTCACTAATAATTAATAATGGTAAAAAATTAAACCATTTCAAATGGATTTAAGGTATTTTATGTGAGGTCAAGGTTTTCGGGACCTAAAAAGGCCAGAAATTAATTAACCAATCGATTTTAAAAATTTTTTCACAGTTAGTAAGTTAAAGTATTTGAATTAATTAATTAAATGATGTCCGCAAGAAGCTTACGGACTGCCATAAGTTATATGAGATCCTTAGAACCCTTTTCTTACTGTTAGAGTACTAGACTTGTATGAGTTTCGCCAGGATTTACTGATCCCATAATTGTAAAAAATAAACTAAACGACCAATTTTAAAAAAATCTTCACTGTTACAGAGCTAAACTATTTTAGATAGATTTAGAATACATTATGTAAGGTCCGCCAGGGTCCACAGGACCCAAAAGTGTCAAAAATAAACTAACTGACCGATTTTGAAAATTTTTTCACTGTTACAGAGCTAAACTATTTTAGATAAATATCGATTACGTTATGTAAGGTCCGCCTGGGTCCATAGGATCCAGAAGTGTCAAAAATAAACTAATTGAGCGATTTTGAAAATTTTTTCACTGTTACAGAGCTAAACTATTTTAGATAAATATAGATTACGTTATGTAAGGTCTGCCAGGGTCCATGGGATCCAAAAGTGTCAAAAATAAACTAACCGACCGATTTTGAAAATTTTTTCACTGTTACAGAGCTAAACTATTTTAGATAAATATAGATTACGTTATGTAAGGTCTGACAGGGTCCATGGCATCCAAAAGTGTCAAAAATAAACTAACCGACCGATTTTGAAAATTTTTTCACTGTTGGGGAACTAAGCTATTTTAGATAGACATACATTACGTTATTTAGGGTCCGCCAGGGTCCATGGGACCCAAAAGTGGTAAAAATATACTAACCGACCGATTTTGAAAATTTTTTCACTCTTACAGAGCTAAACTATTTTAGATAAATATAGATTACGTTATGTAAAGTCTGCCAGGGTCTATCGGATCCAAAAGTGTCAAAAATAAACTAACCGACCGATTTTGAAAATTTTTTCACTGTTGGGGAGCTAAGCTATTTTAGATACATATAGATTACGTTATGTAAGGTCTGACAGTGTCAGTAGGACCTAAAAGTGTCTAAAATAAAATAACTGACCGATTTTGAAACTTTTTCACTATTACCGAGGTAAACTATTTTAGATAGTTACAGGTTGTGTTATCTGAGATCCACAACTGTCCTGCGGATGCAAATGCGGCGTAGAATGCTACACAACGGGTTTTGAATATATATATAAATATAAATATAAATATATATATATATATATATATATATATATATATATATATATATATATATATATATATATATATATATATATATATTACATAAAGTCCGCCTAGAATATACGGTCGAGCTGATTTTTTAATGAGGTCCACCGGGATCTTGCAGATCCGAAAACGCCAGTAATAAGCTATCGAACCGATGCTAAAAAATTTCTCACTGCTAGAGAACTAAATTATTTTAGATGGATACAACTATGCTGCACAAAATTCGTTCGGGTTCTTGGGTCCCCAAAAATACCAAAACTAATTACCCAGCCGATTTTAAAAATTCTTTTACTCTTAGAAAGCTAAACTATTTTAAATAGGTACAGGTCTTAGATGAGATCCGCCAGTGCCCAAGATTTGGAAATTCGCTATGTTATGCAGATGCTGCGACAGGGGTATTTTTTTATTATTACTAGAATAAAAAATGGGACTTTTTTCTAGATCGTTATAACCGGAAGTTCGTTATAAAAAAAAAATGCTAAACACATGCCAGAAAATGTGTTACATTTATTTTTTATAGGGATGTAACATACCGGTTCCGATATCGATATAATCGGCATACCGATATATCGACAACGCCGATTAGAATACAGCCGATAACACACAGCGAAAAATCGAAAAATCTAAAATCTAAAAGTTTTCAACCACAGGTCTCATACAAAATGATATGATCTCATAATGAATAATTTGGAAAACGTTTTCTTTTTTAACAAAAATTTGCCAAAAGTAAAGTTTAACCCTTTGCACTCGAACCATTTTTTAGTATGGGTACTTAGCTACTCGACAGTAGTTTAAAAACGCTGCAAACACTATTGTATTAGGAGAACATAATATCGTAATACAATATATCTATTAGTTAATTAGTAGTATGTATCGCAATGTATTGTAGCAAGACGTCGCGTCGTTGTGTTGTATCATGTTTTCCTAATATAATAATTTTCAAATAAATGAAGAAGGCTGAGAAACGGAGCGAATTGGAATCAAAAACTTGTTTATTCACTATCATCGATATAGGGTCTGATGTCGCTCCGATAAAATATTAACACAGTGGTGTTGGTATTGGCGCGGTATTGAAGCGAGAGCGAACCGTAACTGATATCGGACCGATATCAGAGCGATGATGTGAATTACACTCATTATTTATTATGTAAGAATATTTTATCGAACCGGGAGCGGAGTGATATCGTACTGAGACCGGAGCGTTAATGTAAATCGGGCCTTAGGTCCCCTAGCGTGGTGTAAATAATAAAATACGTACCTATTGTTTATGGCGCCGCTGTGGTGCCTAACGAGTGGAATTATATGTATTGGGTCGCCGTGGCGGCGCCCATCGAGTGCAAAGTGTTAATTACTGACTTTATGTGTCGGTTGATTACTTTGTGTAATAAATATTTTCTTTGAATTCTGATATGACATTGTTTTTAATTCTTTAAATGATTAAGACGAGTTAGCTCGTCCTGCAATATGACGGCTCAAAATGCTGTGATATGTATATATTCACTGGTACAGGTGCCGCCATCTGTGACAGATTTTCCTAAATACGGTATAATTCTAATAATGTTCAATTTTAAATTTTATCAACATAGGTCAGTATAATTTATATTTTGTAAATTCCTAGGCTTCACTTTTTTTATGTTAGAATCTTTGATTTTTTTTCTTTTTCTTTTTTGTAACCTTATACTTATATTGTACTTATCACTGGCAGTAAAAAGTCGGGCATTTTGAAACAACAAATTTTTTCATATGGTTTGTTTAAAAGCGTTAAACTTCCCATAAGGTCGAGTCTGTATTAAATATAGGTTAATTTTATGGTGATTCAATTTTATGCATATAAACGCCCGAGGTACATATAATTTGATTTATTATCCACTAAGTGACTAAGGCATCGATATCGGTATCGGTATCGCCGATTATTGACCACAATAATCAGTACCAGTATCGTGTCGGTAAAATTAAGATCGTTACCTCCATAATTCCTTAATTAAAATAATACTTAATCTGTTTTTGAATGCTGCGAATACGAAATCAAAGGACATTTTAGTTAGACGAAATATCAGTTATTTATTAGTATTTCTAAAAAAAAAAATTAACAAATAAACGTAAATAAACCTTTTTTTAACATAATAGGAAACTTTTTTATTAACATTTAATCTATTTTTCGAGTACATCCATCTCACGTAAGAATTTGTAATACGTACGATCTCTTTTGATTTTCAAGATGGAATTAGATAACGTATTAATAATATTTTAAGATGCATCTTCTTCAGTAGATATAAATATTAGATAATTAACATTAGAAATATTATTAATATCAATATTGTTCCTGTATCTCTAACTACTTTTAAGCACATTATTTGGAAGTCTGCGTCATCATTCTGGTGTATTCCAGCATATCAGTATTCTTTTCTTTTACGACAACCTTCTGGATGAAATTTGGCATGTACAATGACCCAGTTTTAATAGTTCCTGTTTAATAGCCAACTTCTTTTCCGTGCTTTTGGTAACCTTTTGTTGTAGAATAACCATTATACAAATATAACAATAATATTTAGTCACACAGTCTTTTACCTCATATGTCAGAAAAAATCGTATGCCTTTAAAAAAAATCAAATATAATTAGATCAACATTATTGTACTCTATCTGAATTATATAATTCTAATTATACCCCATTTCAAATACAATTAAGCATGAGTTATCTTTAAAAAATTAAATAATTCTTTTATTCCAAACAAATCAATTTTCTGTTTCTTTCTAAAAGCAAATTGTAAATTTAGAATTTACACAAGTGCAATAATCAAAGAGATAAAGCTAAGAAAACGGAAATTATTTAAGTTCATAAGTGATGAATCATGGTTAAATTTAAGTGAACTGGACAATACTACCATAATTACTTGTTATCGATATATCTACATGTATACGAATAGATCGACATATTATATGTGCTTACAAGCATCATTTAACTTGTGTATACTAACGCTTTATGCAACGTTCATAATCGTTAATCTTTTACTATTTGTCCTACTTTTAGCGAGTTTCCAGAATGGATACACGCTATTTCAGCCGCTGTCATAACGCGACCTGAGCCCGGGACTATGGCAGAAATTTGTTTTGAGGTCCCTAGAACCCGAAAATAACCTTCACTAAAATTTATATATATATATATATATATATATATATATATATATATATATATATATATATATATATATATATATATATATATATATATATATGTACATATATATATATATATATATATATATATGTACATATATATATATATATATATATATATATATATATATATATATATGTGTCCGCACGATAACTCTCGAACGAAATGTCCTAGGATTACGAAATTTAGTGAGAACGTTGGAAGTCCAAAAATCTTGGATGAGTTCTTCGGCCAGACGTGTCTGACGTCAGGAACATGGTTTTTCAATAAGGAGATATTTGATATGGATTATCCATATACTATATTTCGTTACTGAAGTCAAATAACGACTTATAGAGTTAGTATGTACATACCAATATGTATGTAGTAAGATACTATATATGTACATATTCCTCAAAGACATATGCATGTATGCATGTATGCAATAATAAAGTATACATAATTACGAATTAAAATAGCCGCCAAGTGCAAGTTGTACTTGCGCCAATAGTGTTCCGTACAAGCAGTGATTATTATAGATTTAATGTAATATGTAGCATATAAAATACCTCTGTCGCAGCATCCTGCATAACATAACGAATTTCCGTTTACAAAAATTAGTTTTTGTCGGATATTAGTTGACAGAATAATTATTGTTCAAAAACCTTTTTTATGTGATTTTTTCAATGGTGTAAAAAAATGTTACAAAAATTTTTGAATTTGGGGAAATTTTTGCAAAATTTAATTTTTTTCACGAAAAATGCCCAAAAAACCATGTTCCGAGCATCGCATTTATGGCAAGATTTTTGGAGAATTTCCAGAATGGAATTCAGCTATTACAGCCACTGTGATGACGCGACTTGAGTCCGGGACTATGGCAAAAATTTATTTTTGAGGTCCCTAGAAACCGAAAATAATATTCACTAATATATATATATATATATATATATATATATATATATATATATATATATATATATATATATATATATATATATATATATATATATATATATGTATATATATACATATGTGTATATATATATATATATATATATATATATATGTATATATATACATATGTGTATATATATATATATATATATATATGTATATATATACATATGTGTATATATATATATATATACATATATATATATATATACAGGGTGTAAAGTAAATAACTCTCTTCCTTTTAACAGATGGTTTATCTCGGTGTATAATTGCCGAAGACATAAATTTTTTTTCGGAATTCGCTATCTGAAAAAATCGCATCCCAGCCAACTCATCGTTTAATATAAATTTCCCTGAATACGCCTCTGACCAAACTAAAATTATTCGCACCCTGTATAATAACAATTTTTTTAAAAATAAACAAAAAATTTTTTTTTATTTTACTATAATATGTAAACATGTGTTCACTGTCGAACTTATATGTACTATATTGTACACAGAAAAGCGAACAGTTTTTCATAAATTTTGATTAAAATAAGTTTATGAATTATTTTTTTAGTTTTTATAAATTTTTTAGTTTTTTATATCACAGTGCATTATGAATACTGCAAAAACCATAACTCTGATATCAGTATTTGCATTGCACATTATTAATTTAGTAACAAATTACATTAAAAACTACACTTATAAATTACCAAACAAATAAAAAGAGAACAGAACAGAACAATGAAAAAAAATACACAAGAAAAATTTCCATGAGTTGTAATTTTTCAAAAATTAAAAACATTTTCTTTTAACTATCATAAAACATGAATTTCTAATTGTTGATACATTGGTACACAACTTCTTCACTACATATCTATAAAAACTAAATACCCGTTTTATGTATTGGTATGTACATATGTCAAATCTGTACAATGTGTTCCATATTCGATAGTTTTGCAGCTAAAGTACATAAGAGAAAAACAGAAATTAATAACAATGTTTGATAACGACTTATTTTTTCTTCTCTCAATTTTCTCACTAAGATCAAAAATTAATTTTTAAACGATTTTAAATATAGTCTATTTCACTTAAATTTAAACATTAGTCATCACTTACGAGTTTGAGTAATTCCCGTTTTCTTAGCTTTATCTCTTTCATTGTTTCAAATGCGTAAATTTTAAATTTGCAGTTTGTTTTTAGAAAAGAATAGAAGATTGATTTGTTTCGAATATAAGAATTATTTAATTTTTTAACGAAAACTCATGATCAATTGTATTTGAAAAGGGGTATAGTTAAAAGTTTGTAAAGAAAAACAGATGTGACGAAAGGCCAATTATATTACAAACAAAAATGTATTTCAATTATCAAAAAGAAAATTTTTTATTCATAATTGAGTAACTTTAGAGGAAAACTCTAACGGAAAATGCGAAAGTATCTGCATCAGTTATCATTATCGTAAAATTCTAAATGTCCACATGAAAGTCACCGCTATAAATTTTTTACCAAATTTATTCTTTAATTTCAGCAACACTTTGAAATACCAATTTACCTGCAACCCGACCTAAGCGAACTCAAGTTTCAGTAGACAAACAGGCATCGCATACTTACAAACACACAGACATCCATATCATCGTCACACGCTTAGACAAAAATTTTTTAAATAAATAAACAACTATAGCATTGATAGCACACACATACAATCTCCATATTCATATACAACACTCATTAAAATAGTTGTCCAAGTGCGTTTTATACACACATTAAGCAAGGTTTCTGACTTATTTGAATTTTTGTAGTTTCCGAATAAAATAGGTGGCATTATATTATTTTGTACGGTTTACTATGAAAATAAATAAATATATTCGACAATCACAATGTTATTTCTGTTTGTGTTATTTAAGGGTCAATTAAGTGGTAATTTGATTCCTTACAAATCACATAGACTTTGAAATACAATATTTCTGAAACGAGATTTAAAGTATAAAAGTTGTTAAAAGAACTTTAACTTTAAAAGATTTTTCTAATGATAAACTGCAAACAGTATACGTAGAATTATTTTTCAACATTTCTCTTAATAATTTTGATTTGAATTTTTGGAAATGTTAACAAAGATCAGAATATACTTTAACGTAAAATTGACGGTTAGTTGAGATATCTATCTGTAGCATGTATTATATTTGCAAAATTTCGTGTTCCAAAGGCGTAGAATTTCTGAAAAATTACAACAGCTTCTAGAGTTCTTCGGAACCCTAAAAAAAAGATTGAAATATGTAATACATATGTATGTGTGTGAGTGTACTGTGTGTATGTCCATATACATATTGATATTATATTGTATTTGCACATAATATGTACACAAAACTTATAGCCGGAGAGCCCACCGTATGCAAAACGTATGTATAAGATAGATGAACGATTTTTTGTAAGTACCGGTAAAGGGAGCTTTCTTTAGAATTACAAAATTTTGCCCGCATGATAAAAATATGACGTCAGTTCCGGTTATGGGTTTGTCATGTCATCAAATACATTGATAATATTTACACCAAAACGAAGGTTTCGAAGTCCAAAATAAAAAGATTGAGTGCTGCCAGGCCTTAGTAATTCGCAACAATGAGGCTGCTTTCACTTAAAAAGAAAACCTTTCAATGAAGGCAGCCATATTTTTACGAATTTTTAAGATCTGGCAGCTTTCATTTTGGTGTAAATATCATCAATGTATTTGATGACGTAACAAAACCATAACCGGAAGTGACGTCATATTTTTATCATGCGGGCAAAATTTAGGTCTGGGGTAGTACTACCTAGAGTCCCTATAATAAATAGAGTCGTGACATGTCATCTATTTTGTATCCAAAACAGAGCGGGAAGCTTCAAAATTAATTATCACATGTTTGAGTAAATATTTTTGAGTACATAATTATTGTTAATAAGTTATGAATTAATGAACAATTAAAAATTTTTAATTTAATTATTCTTTCTAAGTTAAACTAAATGGTTTTTGTTAACATTTAATTTATTTCCAATGTATTTTACGAAAACATTGGATACAAAATGCCGGAACCAATCAGCGTTCAGCACACATGTCACGACTCTATTTATTATAGGGACTCTAGTACTACCTACAAAAAATACATAGGTATCTTATCATAGGTTTTGCATACGGTGGGCTCTTGGACCATTAGTTATTTTTTAAAAAAGATATTTTCAAGTTATTTATTAGGTACCTGTCATTTGGATATTTATACATATACTGTTCTGAAAATTTATTATTTATTAAAAACACTAGTAACCTATTTATACATATTTGTCACATGGGTACGACTGATATTATCAATAATAAAACAGTACATTTTTCACTTCGAAAATAACCATATTTTCAACAATAGAAGTACTGGTTTTTCTTTAAATCAAAGTATTAAAATTAAAAGTATTTGTATGTGCATGAATAATAAACCGATTGTATATTTTAGAAATGTTTTAAATTTAATTGTTGTGTCATAATTCGTAAAAAACTAAATTTTATAGTGAAAAAAATATTTTCATGTCACCAGTCCCATGATTAGAAAAGCGCCCTTAACCATTAAACCATCTTTATTCTGAGGGGTGTTTAGTTTTAATTTTGTTCTGAACTACGCCAATGTTAGAGGCAGCCCTGAATGTGTTAAATGTGTCAAAGAATTGGATTAAAGTTGACAGTCAGTGATTACTAAAATCGATTGCAGGTGTTTGTTAAATTTCCAAATAATTTAATGAGATTTGACGAAATCCATCTTTTTGAAATATGACGTAGATTGTTTCATTAAAAATCATGTTCAAATTTTTATGGACACTGCTGTATAGCTATTTTAAAAAGATTCCGTAAACAAGCTGGTAAAAATATTTTGTTGACAAAAAAATTTACGTTCCAAAAAGCAAAGGAAAAAAATGATAAGTAATCAGAGCCTGATTAAGTTTTTTTTTCTAGGGGCCATTTTTTAACACGTTTTTGACAATCGAAAATTTCTGAAATGAAACTTGATCGGTACAATTTAACTAGCAAAACTTAATTAGTAAATTGAGACCTTTCTCCCCTATTTTTTCGGAGAGTTATATATTTTACACCCTGTATATATATATATATATATATATATATATATATATATATATATATATATATATATATATATATATATATATATTTTCGCACAATAACTTTCGAATGAAATGTCCTATTTTTACGAAATTTGGTGAAAATGTTGGAAATTCGTTAGTCAGACACGTCTGATGCCGTAAGCATGTTTTTTTGAGCATTTTTCGTGAAAAAAATTTCTTTTTGCTAAAATTTTCCCAATTTCAAAAATTTTTGCAACATTTTTTTACACCATTAGAAAGATGAGAAAAATCAGATAAAAAAGATTTTAAACCATCATTGTGTATAAACTGGTTACCGAGAAAAACTAATTTTTATAATCGGAAACTCGCTATGTTATGCAGGATGCTGCGACAGGGGTATTTGATGTTTGATACTATTTTTAATTGAGTTCGTGCCACAACAACCTGGATAGAAATATTTATTTTGGAAAAAGACATTTCCTATTTTCGAGTGACTTGAAGTGGAAATGTTTTTATAAGACGCCATAAAAATTTAAAATGTTACAGAAAACACTATATTTTTTTTATTTTTTAGTCAATACATATCGGTTAATATCGCTAACTTACTTGTTCCATTTCCTCTAACTTACCTACTCTCCTCTTAAGTCCCAAATTGAACGAAAACCTTTTTTGAAACACAATTTTTCAATAAATTTACAAGTATCCCGTTTCTCGCTTTTGCATAAAAAGAAACCTGGTCTGTCTATGGACAACCATCAATTATAAAAAAAAAAAAAGAAACAATACACAAAATTAAAAATCAAAAATTTCAGAGTTTTGAGAAATTTAGGACAATACCAAAATTATACAATATTGCATTGTCATCCAAGCTATACTATGCAAAATTTGACACCTCTGGCTCAATTAAAACTTGTCTAGATTTTGATTCGAAAATTTGTAGGTACTAAACAAACATATTACATACGCTACAGAACATACGTACTAAAAGCTTGTCAAATTACAATTTTATGTTCAACATACAGACTATTTACTTCCTAAACAATAGTAACCTTTTTTTGGTTGGATAGAATTTAAAAGAGAAGATGGTTAACTGAATTCTACAAAAGCTTATTATTAAATTAGCTAAAAGTGTCATAAAGTGCAGCGAAATCTCGATGATTAACCAGAAATTATTACATTACAACATATCTATATGCAAGCAATGTAATTTTAACACTAAAATTATTGAAATTCAACTCCAAAGGTGCCATAAATAAAAATGACTCGAAAAAAACTGTAAAAGGTAACACTGTATGTGTATATGCACGTCCCCGGCCTGATCAACTTGATCATGTAATTGTAATTAATGTGCCAGATAAATTAAATTGACAAACACGAATTAGATTTTGTTATGCCAACATATAGGTAGGGTTTTATTTTATGTATTAACATAAAAGTTCACCAATCTCGAATTATGTATACATTTTATATTAATAAGTTTGTACAGCTAATTATAAATTTAATCATTAAATTCAATGATTAAACAAACAACCTGTGTACATAAAACAAAAATAAATAATTAACTATTATCCATATAATAATCCTTTCTGTGTACCGGACATAGCCACAAGACTTATCATGAAACTGCATATATAAGAAATTTACTATAAAAGTACAAATTAGACAACACAACATTGTAGAACCTACATACTAAAGTACCAAATCAGATTTACTTAACAATATTAAAAACTAAAACAATTACTTGTTAAGGGTGTCCTCCTATTACTATATTTTTTTTTTGCAATCAAATTTAAGCTGATTGTGAGTCGTGGAAGGAAATGGCGAGCCCCGGGAATAAACCACATTTTTTTAAAAAATTTTCTCTAAAAATGTAAGTGACGAGCAAAAAGATTTTATGCATTTCGCGGGCTACCCGCCCTCTCGTCGGGCCTGGATTTAAGATCTCATATTTTGCATTTCAACTCAAAAGTACTTTGAAAGGCTCTGGTGGCTTCACATTTTAAAAGTGTAATAAAAAAAAAATTCACCTTTTTAGAGACCGTAATTAATTTTGTGACTTATTTTGGTAAAAATTCTTTTATCCTTTTAAATTTTTTGATATTTTAAAATTGTGTTAAAAAAAGTTTAAGTTCTATATGGATTTATGTGTAACTTAACTAAAAATTAATATCTTAATAATATTATAAATGTGAAAGTTTGGATGTTTGGATGTTTGTTGCTCAATCACACTGAAACGATTGGACCGATTTTGATAAAATTTTATATACACACTCCTTATACACTAAATTAACACATGGGCTAAATTTTATCCCGGTTCCAAGTTCCTGAGGGATACAAAAACAATTATTCAAACACACCCCAAAGAACAAAACTCAATTCAATGAAATTTGGTATACTGGCATTATTTATCCTGAGTTAACATATAGGGTAATCTTCTCCCGATTAAAGGTTCTTGTAGGATGACTGAACCGAATTCGGTAAAATATAATATAGAGACATTATTTACTATGAGCATATGTAACAAGAATTTTAATAACACATAGAATAGTTTTATCCCGATTGAAGGTTCCCGGGGGATATAAAAGAAATTATTAAATCATGTCCAAATAATTAAACCGAATTTGATAAAATTTGGTACACAGACATGATTAATCCTGAGTTAACGCATAGGCTAATCTTATTCTGATTAAAGGTTCCTTTTAGATGACTGAACCGAATTTTATAAAATTTAATATACAAACATTATTTACTATGAACACATATAGTAATAATTTTTAAATAGTTTTAGTCGGGATAGTTTAATCCCGATTGAAGGTTTCCGGGGGAAGAAGGGGGGCACAAAGGGGGGGATTGAATTCAATGCGGGGGAAGCCGCGGGTCAGAGCTAGTTATATTACAAAAATGAGTTGAAATGGTTATGAAAATTTATAGTGAATGCAATAGCAGTAATTTTAACCCTAGAATCATACGTACTCGTCAAAACGACGAACGAACTTCTCTACCTGCTCCAATACTACAACTTGTCGGTGCCCGCTTGCTGTGAAACTTCTGTTATCTAATTTATTTGTTATTATAACACATAAGACGTATAAATTTTGTTTATAGCTATTGTCGTTTTTTTTATACTGAAATAGTGTGCGTCAAAAGGACGACGATGTATGATTAACCTATATTTTTTTTAAAGATTTTGTACTCCACATATAAAAGTTTTCCTAATTTTTCTAAAATTTATTAAAGATATCGATGTTATAATTAATTTATTCAATGATTATGATAATGTGAAAGATGATTACAGCTGTTTGACTTATAGAGACGACATAATACTGAAGTTTTAATATATTGAATCGAAAACTAAAGAATGCGTTTCAAGTGACTTAATAAAAGGTTAACAATTTATTTTGTGGAGAATATTTTAATTTTTATTATTTTTTGAGATCTTATTCGAAGAATTACTAACAAAGCTTAGAAAATTTACAAATGTGCCTAATGGGGAAATAACTAAATATCTATAGGAATATTTATGACTGAGAAATTTCACATTTTGTAAAGTCACACATGTCCACTGACTCATAATAGTTCATAAATTAATTATTTGAAAGACATGTTTTATGATACAATTGATGTATTTATATCAATTTTTTAATTTTTATAGTGAAAATATGCTTTGACAAAAAGATTAAAAAAATTAATAAATATTTATATTAAGAAATTCTTCCAAATCCAATTTTTTTAAATATTTTGTTCGCTTTTGTAGTATTGTTATGTAAAAAAAATGTTTTTTGCAAATAAACTCTAAAACTCCCCGTAAAAAGTCCATTCGTCGAAACGACGCCGATGTATGATTAACTTGACTCGTAGACCAACGTATGATTCTAGAGTTAATAACACAGAGGATAGTTTTATCCCGATTGAAGATTCCAAAAGGTGGAAACAAAATCAACTGCTATCCAACTAACTAAACCGAAGTCGATGAAATTTAGTACACAGAGAGACACTAGTTATCCTGATTTAATACATGGTGTAATCTTATCCCGATTAAATATTCCTGTGGGATTCAATATTATTTAATTATAATAACAGCAAAAAATCATAGATCCTTGATATTGCTTGTATTAAAGTTGGGAATTTCAAAAGGCAAACTAGATTATGAGCTTTATTTTATCGGCTGATCATGAATTGCATTCCGCGGTTGAAAAAGATCGACCCGACCCTAAAGTTGCAACTCAACACAAAAAGGGAAACACACGAATAGCAAGCATCCCGCGGTCAATATTTTATTGCTTTTAAAAATGTAGTTGGTTACAAATACATACATGCCCCAAAAAATGATTACCTAAAACTGTATGTTTGAAGAAATTAGATAATGAGTTTTTGAGAATTTTTAATTATTTGTAGTAATTATTTACCTCCCTTTAACTGGATTAAAATTGGATTTTTTCGCTATATTCAAATTTTCAAAAAAATATTACCTGAAACTAAACATATGTTTGAAGAAATTATCTACTTAGTTTTTGGGGATTTACAATTGTCTGTAATAATTACCAATGTCTGTGTGTATATAAAATTTTATTAAAGTCGGTCCAGCCGTTTCAGCGTGATTGAGCAACAAACATCCAAACATCCAAACTTTCACATTTATAATATTATTAAGATTAAGATATTAATTTTTAGTTATAGAACTTAAACTTTTTTTTTAAGACAATTTAAAAAGATTGAAAAATTTAAAAGGATAAACAAATTTTTACCAAACTAAGTCATAAAATTAATTACGGTCTGTAAAAAGGTAAATTTTTTTTTTTTATTACACTTTTAAAATGTGAAGCCACCAGAGACTTTCAAACCGAAATAACACTTCACATAGATCAATACTACACAGATACAATCCGACTATGCCAGTTAAATTTTATACCAATGCGATAAATGTAATTGTCTTTTAGGGCTCTGTACCAAATTTATGTCCTCGACTCTTAAAAGTCGAGGACGCAATATTAAAATTTCGCCAATTAGGCTTTTTTAATTATTTTGTTATAAACAAAAAACTAATTACCGCAGTTTCATGAAAAAAATCGAATCAGGTGTTCATTATCAGTGGCGTAGCTAGGCGTGGGCGGTGTGAGCGCACGCCCACGGCCTCGCACTAAAAGGGGCCTCGCGAGTGGCTGTTTTTTGTTTTTTTTTCTTTTTAAGACAGAAATTTCAAAAAGAAAATTAAAGGGGGCCTCGCAAAAATTATCTTGCCGACGGCGACGCTCCATTTTCGTCTTGCAACGCCACTGTTCATTATCTATAATAATTAGGTGCGTGTCGAATTAAATCGATCCAGGTTCAATACCATTTTGTTCTTGAGATATACGAGACGAAAAATCTAAGGACATACGTCCATCTAAGGACATAAGGCGCTCACAATGTAAAAATATGTCAAAATTTGTACTTTCAGAAATCAGGCCCAATACAATAACTTCCTACTGAAAAATTGAAATTAATATTACTCCATGGGACATATAGTTTGCCAACATTTGCTTTAGAGAATCGATGATAGGTAATGACAGATAATTTACAACATTTTACGTAATTACGCTTTTGATGTAAGATACCAAACAAGTACAATTATATAGCGTAGATTTATTTTTCTATTATTTACAGTATTATACATTCAGTTTGGTAACAATCACTGTTTTTACACCGAACGTTCTACATACATATTATTAAGTATATATATGTACGTATTTAAAGTTGTGCATATCCAGTGGGATAAAATAAAACCAAAAAAGCCATTTTCAGTACGTGTGTACATATTTATGTATAGTGTATTACATTTAAATCGTATTTTATTTTGTGTGAAATTTTAAAAACACATAATACATTTATTTATTTTATTTATATAGCATGCAATCATGCCAACAGAAGTGATGCCATCTATAAAGTATACGTTATACTATTCACTTTTTACTATACAGAATCATGTCCCTGCCACTCTACATATAGTCCATTATAAAAAAATGGGTCGTTTTTTGACCCGCTGTAACTAATATACCAGATGGCGTTGATGTACAGGGAGTTAAAATTAGAGTCGGGACATGAGTTTCGATAGTTCGCTATTTTTCATCAGATTCATCTAAAATAAATTGGAAATAAATTAAATATTTAAAAAAATACTTCAACTCAACCTAGAAAGATTAATTAAATTAAAAAATTTTAATTCTTTGTACTCAATCATATGATAATTAATTTTGACATCTATTTGATAAAAAATGCTCACATGTCCCAACTCTATTTAGTATACTCCCCTACCATCAGCGCCTCCTAGCAAACTGTGACAGTCATTGGTCCGTCCTTGAAAACAAGTGGCAGGGACATGTACAGAATATAATACTAACTTGTGCCATCTGTGTAGAATAACTACGAACCAATGAAATATTTTTTTTATTCGTGTTTCTTTCTATTTTCATAAGACTGTCCGGGATGTAATTAGGACCGCAATATTGGGTAAAAAATGTCTAATCTTACGTAATCTTTTTTTTTTTTTTGTTTTTTGATAATTTAAACAGTTCTAAATACTTTCATTATTTTGAAACATTTATTCTGAGTGATAGAAGTGTTGGAAAAATTATTATCTTTATCAAAATTCTCACATAAAGAAAATCGTAACAAAATGTAAAAGTTCCCAAATTTGTATAAAAAGTTCATTTTTAGCAATTATTTGACATCTACCTAAAACAAAGCTCAACTGAACATAATTAAATATTTGATTAACTTGAAAATATCAAGGAAGCAATTTTTTTCTTCAGATTGTAAACTGTTTGTACTACTTTTTCTAGAAAAAAAATTCAGTCACAAAATTCTTACAGATTTAACATAACTGACATCGCATCTACCCGCACTTGATCACTTTTTAACATTTAGTTTCAGACCTTACGCAATTTAACGAACAGTATCGTCTTTCTAAAAACTATTATTGAAAATTTTTTTTACTCATATAAAAATTAAAAGTTTCAGATGATGAAATTATTGAAAAATTAGGAGGGGAAATATAGGTTTAGCTGACTCAAAAATTTTTATTCTATAAATTGTTAGTAAAACTGTTCAAAAATATATTCCCAAAGTTTCAAGTAAAAATTTAAATTCGTTCTGATGTTATGAGCGGTTAAGTGAACGGTTTATTTAGACTGATTTACAATAATTTCGACAATACATTCGTCTTTTTATAATTATCTTTATTAAATTTTTACACATTTAATACTATTGATAAGTGACACTGATGTTGTCAAGTTACAAGCTCAAATAAAGAAGAAAAAGGATTGCTATATGGGGGTGGAATCGCTCATTAACCGGTAAGTAGTTTAAATAAATAAATAAATTTTTTTTAAACGCGTTTCTCTGGAAGCGACCTTTTTTTAAATCTGTGTACACTCTAGCTCAAAAATGTTTAATCAATTATTTTAAAAATTCTTGTCATTTTCGTCAAACTTAAAACAAAGATTGTTGTCGAACCAAACTTATTTCTAAAAAAAATTATACATTTTGATAGCAAAGATGAAAAGTTCGCACTCAAATTATCGTAATTTGACCAGTCACCCTAATTCAGATCACTGCAATAAAGTTTGATTTAAGAAAAACTACATTTTTAAGTTTGGTGACGTCATGAAGTTTAAAGTTTTTCAGTGGCTTAAAGACAATAGGTGGAATGAAAAAACGATGAAATTGAAGATGAATTATAGGTTTTCGAAATCCTTCTTTTAATTCTAGTTTAAGTACATTCTGTTTAAAATTTTTAAAAAAGCTTTTTGATGTCTTTAAAAAAATGTGATCTCTTTCTAATTTGAAAGCTGAATCCGCTCCTAATTAATTCTGTATTTAAAATAAAAAAGAAAAGCAGATAATAGTTTGAAAAATAGAGAGGAAGATAGATTAATTAAACGTAAAAAAATATAGATTTCGTACATATAAAGGAAGAGAGTAATAGATTTTGTGGCCAAAAAAAAGAGAAACCGAACTATGTATCTAATAAAAGAGAAAATAATATTAAGGCGTTACATGGGTTATTTAGCAAAAAAAAAAAAATACTATGTTTGGATTTTCTTTTCTTGCAGTATATATATATATTATTCTGAGGTACCTACTGTAAAAAAATTTTCATGAAAACAAGCCATAAGCATCTACTAATAGACAAAATTTTATTTTTTGATTTTGGAGAAGGAGTTCATGAGTTACTCTGTCTACGGCGAAAAATCGGAAATTTTCGACAATTAGCAACCAATGACTTAACACGTTCATTGCCGATCACGCGATATTGCGTGATGCGTCTACTTTACTACATGGCCAATCCCGCGATATCGCGTAACAAATATATGTGATATTTGGCCATCTCACAAAGTCTATATATTTAACTTGGCAATGAAAGTGTTAATTTTCATCTTTCTTCATGAAAATTTTTTTATAGTATTTCAAAATAATATAACTATAGTTAATAATATTCCAAAAGTTGGAATAAATTATAGGTAGTTATTGCAAAAAAAAAATTGAAAACTTTTTTTTTCTTAAAACAAAACCCATGCTTTTTTTCTAAAACAAAACCCTCAAGGTAGTAGTCTGGTAACTCGTGCTGTTTTTCATGCCTATTTTTAGGGGCATTCTTTTTGAGAAAGAACAAATAAAAAGTTTTGAATTTTTAATATGTTTTTATTTACATCTTAAGGGGAGAGTTCAAATAAAAAAGCAACTTTTTTATTTTTGTTTATTTTGCTTGTTGAATTTTTTTTCAAATTAGGGAAGGTTTCAAATAGAAAATTTAGTTTTTGAAACATTCATTACTTTTCCCTGTGGAAGAAGGGGGCCCTTTTTCACAAGTTTTTAAGTGTTTACAAGGAACGTCATATCTCAAAAAGTAATGAATATTTTTTAAATATTTTATCATTATTTAATTCCTAAAGGACCTGTACATAAAGTTGAGTATAGGTTTCAGGTAATTTTAAAATTTAACTATAAAATTGTAATCCCAAACTTCTAAAAATTATAAAACTCAATTTTTTATTAAGAAAAAATGTTTAAAAATAGTTACAATTGTTCAAATGGAAAAAGCATACTCCACTTTATGCGCAATATGTTTATGAACAAAATTTTTATAAAAAATTAAGTCTATCTTTTCTAGAACTTGAGATATGATTTTCCTTGTCGGGAATAATACAACTTTCGGGAAACGGTAAAAAACAAAAATAATAACAAAAGAAGCGGTTTACTCACTGTTTATTAAAACTCTTAAGCCCCATACATTGTCACCTTTTGTTCCTTTTTCTTTTCTTCATCCTGAAGATTCTTCATCTGCAAGTAGTTATATTACTGATCAAATCGCGAGGGGGAGGGGGCGAGCGTTATCTGCAAAGGAGCAGCAACTTGGCTGTGCAGCGGCTCACAAATAAATATCTTTCTACTTGAAAAAAATTTTTTTTGGCCATGTTTTATATATCACCGTGTTTGCAAAGAACCACAGAACAAAATAAAAACAAAAAACGAGATTCGAAAAAAATTTGTTTGTTAGCCGTTTCTGGCGTGAACTTCCCCCTTAAGGTAACAAAAAAATTTTTTTGAATGTATTAAATTTTGTTTTATTATTATTATTATCACCTGAAGTTGGCGTCTCAAAAAAAAGGTACGAGAATGACCCAGGTGATTTTGACTCTTGGGGATATCTGAAATCAATCATTCTTAATTAGTCTTAATCTATAGATATGTCATTCTGATCGGAGCTAGAATTATGAAATTTTATCAAAAAATAACAAAATGGCGGACTTCGAAAAAAAAGTCATTTTTTTGTCGCACAAAAAGCATTGTAAAATGGAAAGTTAGGGGTGAAAAAAATTAATTCTAGTTCCAACAAGAACTACAAGTGTGTCGAATACCCAGTTTAAGTTCAGAGCAATCGGTTGAACAGAAACAAAATTAACACCCGGGCCGACCGTAAAAACGCTGTTTTGAGGAAAACGCGTTTAAAGTTTCGGCAATGAATTTTCATAAATAAACTCTTACATACATTAATCGTCGATGCCCAACCGCTTGCAGCTGCCGACCTACCTTTGGCGCGCACCTATGAGGCGCTCTCGAAAATTCGTTGTAACTCAGTTCCTATTTCGAATTTCGGTCTAAAATTATCACAGTATATTCTCAACACAGCTTACTTTCGAATCGAGCGAAAAAAAATTTTCGATATTTTCTTAAAAGAAGGAGGAATAAAGCAAATAATATTCCTAAAAGAGGAAAAAACGTTATTGAACGCATAAGGTATGTCAACTAATACGTTAAATCAAACCAAAGTTATTACTGATTAGTATATCAGAGTGGTTCCCAAACTTTTTTCAAGACCTATAAAGACCTATTGCTTTCTATATTGAGAATATCAAAACCTATTACTTTCTATATTGATTTTAAAAAAAATCAATTATGGATTTTAAAAAGCGGCACTGTCTATTAAATTGCGTAATATTCGACACTGACTATTACAAAGTGGTCAGATGCGGGTAGACCACCCAACACTATGACAAACATGACGAATCTATAAGAATTTCGTTATTAGAACTATAAATTCCTAAAAATTGTAAGTCCTCCAGTGCTCGTAAGAAAGAAAATATTTCAGCACTCCCACCATTACGACTCTTTTCCGTTTTGAGCTCTTCTCTTCAATTAAATAATTAGCTGTAGAATTAACTAGAATTAAATTTTTATAATATAACTACAACTTTACAATAAATATTTTTTCATTTGTATGCTGAATTTAACGAAAGCATGCAATGATATTATATTATATGTTCTTAAGTTTACGCATCGTACTTAAGTGTCAGTCATCATGCAAGTGCAGAGCGGCGTCGTACATATTACGTAGAATTATGTGCATAAAATGTTGCGATGATTCTTTCAGCAGTTCGTTTAAGTAAAATTCATTTGTTTAAACATAAATTGTCATTATCGCTGCCTACTGGTTACTAAATCTACATATTTATATTTGTTACATGAAAATATACATTGAGTATACAGAAAGAGTCGATTAACGTTACAATAAGTGAGGGTGTTTACGTACAATTTATTCAGCCGTAGCCTTCGGTACAAAACAAGAATTGAAGAACGAGACAAAGTTGTCCCGATATAGGTACTTGGCACCCAACAATGCAATTTATATCAATCTGCAAGTTTTTTATATGAATTTAGCTAGATTCAATAATATCCGAAGCTGCTGGGCTGTTTATTATATTTAGATTAACTACACGAAATAGATTTAGAAACTATTTCAAAGCGTCACAAAACAATTTAGGGGCCATCCATGAAATATACGCAAAAAAGAATGAGGGAGGGCATTTACCTAGTTTTAATTATGACAACTAGTGCAGTAAATCGCCAAAGAATAAAAAAAAATTTGTATTATATAAAATACTAGCTGCGACCCGCGGTTTCAGTCGCATAAAATTATCTGAATTATAGGTAATAGGCCAATTCAATCATATATATTCCAAAATTCTGAGCAAAATCAATTATTTATAGCACTTGACCCTTTTCGCCTAATGATTCTAAAATAACTATCTTCATATTTTATTAGCATGGCTAATTTCCGTACCGTAATAATTTAGTATAAGTACCTATACCAACAGTTTTAGAATTGTTTCTATTTTAGGCCCTTCAAGGCGCCAAAGCCCCGGGAAATCATTTTAACGTCATTTTCATCTTTCACAGAAATCTCAACAGTACTTGAGTAAAAATTGTTAAATTTCTTCAGCTTTTTAATTTGCACCCTATTTGGTGTAATTGACGGACAATATGAGAACACGTCCATTTAAATTTGATATTCTGAAATTTTGTACAAAATCAGTTCCTTATGTGCTTCGCTTCGCTCGCTCGACGACTCTAAAGTATTATTCATATTTTCATAATATTTTCAAGTCATATTCATATTTTTTTAGCATGTATTTTCATAAAATTTTATCAAAATCAGTCAAGTTGTTTAATTAGAGTATAGAGTTGTTTAATTCGATAGCGCTGGAGGATTCATTCCAACATCACCTTAATTTCAACTCAGATATTCTGAAATTCTTCGCTATATTCGTATTTCAATAGCGTGTCTAATTTTCGTACCTTGAGATCTTATCGTAGATAGTTAAATATTCCTACTGACAATTTTAAGAGTATTGTAATTTGTAAGATATTTTGAGATCACAGGGCTGTGGAGAATATTTCTGAATTCACATTAATTTATTTCGGAATCTCAATAATATTTGAGAAAAATTTGGATAGATCCGTGTGACCGTTTATTTGAAGGATCTTTTGAGTCCACGAAAGCCTACGGGGGAATTATAGCCTCATGTCTATTTTTTTTCAGAATCTCAGTACTAGTCGAAAAAAATTTGGTCAAGATTCGTCCAGCTATTTATTTTGGGTTTCTTTGGAGAGCCAAAAATTTGATAACGATACGTCCAGTCGTTTAATTTAGGCTTTCGTAGGGGTTCTCAGGTCCTACAGAATAACTTTAACTTTAATCTTTTTTTTTTTTTTTTGATTCGTATACCAATTTTACCTGTAGTCTTGTTTCATCATTTTTTTTATACCTGCTACCGTTTTCTCGAAACTACTGAGGACAGATAAGTAAAGTCCATATTTCATTTTTAATATCAGGATGACCGAAACCGGCTCGATGGAAATTTCATCTGTATGGAATTTGCTGAGAACAGCAGACGTGCCAATTGATGATAACTGGACAGTCCAGTTGTTTATTTTCTTTAAAGGGTACAAATAGTATTTTCCACAGTAAATAAGTAATTTCATAGTAATCATAGGTAAAAATATTATTGGTGGTATCTATAGAAATATTTATTAATACTTACAAAAATTTCAAAATTATTTTTTCACAAATACTTAGCAACTATTTAAAATTGGTATGATTTTCTTAATAAATTCATAGATTGCTGTATACCGTAATAAAAAGAATTGATACTTTACGGTTTTTCGTAAATTTCGACGGTTAGATAAAAAATTTTGCAAAACCCTTTCTTAGCGAGCGCCTACGACCCAATAGGGACCCACATGCCAAATTTCAAGTTTGCAGGTATTATAGTTCTGGAGATTTTGTGATAGATGAGTGAGTGAATGAGTGGTATTTCGCTTTTATATATATATATATATATATATATATATATATATATATATATATATATATATATATATATATATATATATATATAGATTCTATGAATTAATGAAATTGTTCAAACGTAATTTTTATACGTTACTAATAATCATAAAAATAAACATTCAATTGCGGGAAAAGAGAGGGCAGCTTTTGTGACACATACATATTTTTAAGTAGGGGGTTCAAAAATGTGATGCAGCATGACTAACGGGGGGGGGGTGATAAAAATGCGTGATTTTTGCGTGGCGTATTTTATGAATGGCTCCTTAGAAACAACTTACGAAGAGATAGGTACTTTTGAACTTAGAGAAGTTGATATATTAATATTATACTAGAATTGTAAAACTGATACGAATTCAATTTTACTATGTGCTTCGAAATTTTTTTCGAAATGAAAAAGTTTTCTTGTGATTGTTTCTTTGAGATATTACAAATGGGAGACTAAATTCCTAATAACGTCTATAAAGATCTTAGAAACTAAACTGATAATTTATTGAATTCTTCACTATTAATCATTTATCACCCGGTATTCACAGCTACTATGTACATGGAACTAACATAAAATGTGAAATCAGTACGAAAATAAAAAGAGCAAAATGTATTCATGTTTTTAATAAACCGGTTAGCAAAAATATTTTATATTATACACATTGATATTATGTAGAAAAAAAAAATATGTTAAATAATTACAACAAAAATATCCTTTATTACAGTTCTCTATCAAATTTTTATAGTAGAAAATTTATTTACTTATAAATACAAATTATACGGTGGGCTTTAACCTAATAATAATTGTTATAATTGAAATTTTACAGAAACAAAATCACTATAATTATATACATACGTTATAAATTATCAATTATCAAAAGATTATTATCTGGGATATCTAGTATCAGGTTTGTTAAAGTATGTTTTGTCAGGTTTGTATAAAGTATGTTTTATGAGTTATATAGACAAATACAGAGCGGCAGCGTAATATAAATAGTATAAAAACTACATATGTATTAATAGAATTGTTATTAACAAAATTTTAGTTTCATATTTTTTTTCTATTTTATTCTTTTTCTAATTTCTTCTGGATAAAAAATTTTCCTTACGTTTTCCTAATAGCTTCATAGAGATCTTAATCGAATTTTATCACCTAATTTAAAAGTATTCGTTTTTATACGAATTACTGAAACGACGAAATAATTATCCAAATTGCGAATACTTACATATACTTAAGGATATCATAAGGAGGAAATTTTTCTTTTCCAAGATAAACATTAAAAGATTTCCCATCATTTGTTGTAATTTTAATAAATCAAGATAAATTTTCTATTTTTGGTATTTGATTTTAAATAATGAACTACACTCTAGAATCCATATTATTGGTATCATTCATTCTTACAAGTTTAGACTAGCAAGAAACTTTAAGCTTCTGCCTACCAAATCAGGAATTTTACAACCGAAAAGTAGTTACTTATACTCGATAACGTCATAGAAAGGAATATCGGTATCATTATAAGTTAGATACCATCTAAATAAAATCTTTTTAAATTACTGAAGAGTTTTTAACAACTTGGACGTAATTTCGCAATTTATAGAATTTCGTGCCTAAAAGTGAATTTTATACATTAGCTAAGTCCGTCCGTTCGTTTATCAAAGGGCTCTAGCGGAAAAAAAACTTAAAGAAACAGAAAGTCAAAACTTGCCAAATTCATGTATTGGTTTGGCTCAAAGCGAAATACTGAGTAATTGTTTCTTAAATCTACATATTGTGCTAAAGGTGGAACTGCAGAATTCTAATATACCTATATAAAAATAAAATAAAATTGTAATAAACTGTGTATTTTTAAGAGGAACAAACATAAAAAATATTAAGTTATAATTAACTAAAACTTCAATACACCTCAAACAAAATATTGGATTTGGGTGAATAAATTTTATTCACCTCAACACAGCATCTGTTCGAAGATGTGTTGAAGTTTTAGTCAACTATAATTTAAGGGATGTATGTATTAAGGTCTAACTGTAATTATTTTTTTTTAAATGGTCGGTAAAATCAAAAGTGCACATTCCGTAAATTGTATTAATAAATCTATTGTATATATGCGTACCAAAAACACCTATAATATTACAGTGGCTGCGTAATGAACTATTTAAGAAAAAAAGTACTGTAAGTTTGTATGACAACATTGATAACAAGAGCATACAGCTGAACTATTCTGGGTTGTTCCGATTCCATTTATCATTTTTTGATATGAATTAAATTATTCAACTGATTGTTGAAAAATCAATAGAATTGTATTCTGATTGTTGACTATAGTTGGTTCACCGAAACAATTCCTAAATATAAGACATCAAATAGCAACAAACAGCTCGTATAACACCCCCATAGAACATCAGTGATCATGCTTTGTTCAAACTGAAGCCATATATTAAAATATTTAACAGTAGATAATTACCAGTAAAAATAAATAAAACAACTTTATTAACTGTACAAGTATTTAAATTTTTAGTAAAATTTAGGATTATTTATTAATCTTGTTTATACTTAAGTTAGTTAGATATTTTAATATTTGGTGCATTATAAAGATGAAATTGTATGCAACTATATGCTTGTTTAGTACCTATTTCGTCTCTATGTTGTAAAAAACAAAGGGACCCAATTTTACTTCTTTGTACTAGAATATAATATGTAATTGTTAAAATTCTAGGAAAAAAGTTAATTGTTTTACTTTTGTATGCAATGGTTTATGAGTAAATAAACTTTATACAAGAGCATTACAGCACTGAAATTTAGTATCCTAATTATTATCAGCAATACCTACTTGATAGATAAGCAGATGTAAAAGTTCAATATATCTATACAATCATACCCGCTTGTTTTTAGTGTACTTTTGTATAAAAATATTTGCAAGATTCTTAATTATTATCCATTAAAAATAATAAATTTGCCTTAATAATAAAAATAATAAAAACAATTTCCTACTAAGATATTAAAAAAAAAAAAAAATTATAAAATCTTCCCAATACATATATTACCGTTTCTGCGTAATCGCTTGTACCAACTTCCTGAAACATAGTCTGGGCGTCAACTAAACTGTACTTTATGTGTCCATTTTGGAAATTTCAACCAATAAAAATTTATTTTGTCACGTGGTTTTGTTTTGTAGCTAGGAATTCTTTGGGTGGACCAACTATAGTTGATAGAAACTAAAATTTTCCCAATGGGTTGAGAATTGTGGCTTGGGCGTGTATACCTGTCTACACGTAACAACGGACAGAGACTCACTTCGTTTTTCAGATTATACTAAATTTAAAATAAAAAAATTAAAAATTATCATTTGATAGAACAAGATCTTTTCTTTTCAAGAGCTTGATTCTGGAGAAATTACAATAAAATAACTTTTATCCTTAAAACCCGAGGCTGACGCGTTAATAATAGAGCAAACATCAGGCAAAATATGCAATTATTTTTACAATTTTTAATCTTTTATTGGCTGGTTTGTCTGGGATGTTTACAAAACAATGACTAATAGAACATAACAGTATAATTAATAATTATAAATTATAATTAATAATGTTTATCTGATAAAACCATTTAAATAAAAAATAAAGAAAAATTATTTTTATTTGTTAACTATTTATCAAAATTCTTTTATGAAAAAAATCAATAAATTTCATTTATTTACTTTATTGAGATAATTCATTTTTAATACGTTAATTTGATTCGTTAATCCATTTTTTTCAATTAAATTGCAATCAATTCATGATAAATGTGCATAATTTTCTAAAAAAAAAAAGA
Source organism: Brachynemurus nebulosus (assembly GCA_035578155.1). Lineage (NCBI taxonomy): Eukaryota > Metazoa > Arthropoda > Insecta > Neuroptera > Myrmeleontidae > Brachynemurus > Brachynemurus nebulosus. The sequence continues at coordinate 42,367,101 of JAPWDM010000001.1, read as the reverse complement.
CCTATATATTGATGATATATGTAAATGACACTTCAAAATTTATGCTAGAATCATCATTATTAATTATTTAATTAATAATAAACACATACAATCTTATGTGCACAATGATAATTTTTCGATTATGTATTCATTGTAATGTTGATTATGTATTCATTGTATATGAATGTATCCAATTATTTCATACAGCTTCATGAGTTTCATCATATCTGTCTGTCATATTTCAAGAAATTTTCCCATCTTATTTCTTGAGATTCTTTCCCGTAAGTGGAGATGAAAATTTTTTCCCATCTATTCCATTGTATACGATTGGCGTTAAAAAAAAATTCGTCAAGTGCGTGTTTTTGACACGCACTAAGTAATGTCACCTCAGTGAAAGTGTTAATTTATGATTTTTTGGCTTGTTTTTTAAGTACAGTGAGAATACAGTCCTCTTGCGTTTATTCAATATATGCATGTACAACTCTATAATTATTATATTATATGGTTCCCCACTATAATCACGCAACGAGATTAATATGTCATCCTTCGGTGACATAAAAAATACGTATCAAGTACAAACTGTAAATCAAGGACTTTGAGTTCCTAGGATCAAAATGAGGAAAACTAGTTGAAACTCTTTCGCTGTTTTTTCTTAAAATTATTAATAATGGGACAGCTTCTAAAAATTGTTATCTTTGTCTAATAACTTATTTTAATACACACAGAGCCATCTTTACATATTTGTGATAATTACATACTTACCGACAAGCCCACATAATTCACAGAAAAAATTATATACATAGAGAATCCTATCAAAAATAGGGCCATATTGCACATCATTGTACTTTCTCCCCAACCGTAAGATGGCTCTCAGTGTCCGTTTTTTCGCTCATTTTATACCTATTCGTTTCGTCATAGTTTGTCCGTTTCCGCCATTTCAACAAAACAAAGGAGGACGTATAAGGCTGTATACACAATCAATGAAATAAGATTTAAGATTTAAGGAGTATGCCATCTAGTGACGTTGAATGAAACTGTTAACTGTTAACGAATTTTGACGTAAAAAAATACCTACATATTTATATCTACGACCAGTTACGTTAAAGCTCCATTCAACATCACTAGATGGCATACTCCTTAAATCTTATTTCTTAAATCTTAAATCTTATTTCATTGATTGTTTATACAGCCTAAAACACGTGAAACACGTTTTAGCGTTTTACACACAGATCAAATACACTAAAGATAACTATCTCTGTACAACGGTGCTAAACCACTATTTACATGCCATCTCTCGGTCCGGAAGAAAACAAAATTTTAGGAGCGCGCGTTTGAAATGCCACTACACTCAAATTTCATCTTACATTTTTACTCTTATACGCATATTTGTGATTGATATTTGATTTAGTTACATTGAAAAAAAAAATTATTTTTAGAAAAGTACTACAAACGAGGTATCTGAAAATACAATCTAATAAAAAAAACGATGATATAATAAATACGTTGTCTTTGTAATTTTGTGTTTCTAATAAAAAAATCGTAGTTAATATTTTTTAAACCTTTATTTATTTCTAATTTTTATTATATACATAATTAACTTTAATAAAAACAAGTCAAGTGCAAGTTGTACTTGCGCTAACAGTGTTCCGTACAATCAGTTGTTTCTAGGAATTTTTTATAACGAGATATGAAGGTGGATAAAATATTTTTCCTAATAAATGAATTTTATTCCTAAAGTATAACCTATTTTTTGATTTCAGAACGATCGTGTTCGTATGTGTCACATCGTGAACGTATGTGTCCGGACTGTTATATTTTACGAAGTTTTAGTTATGACCACTGATTGTGAGGAACATTATTTAGTGCGTGTCAAACACGCACTTGACAAATTTTTAAAGCTGCCACCTACAGTTTTTTGGAAAAACTGTCTGACAACACTGGGATGTAGGCATGCCGTTTTTTAAAAAAAAATCTATTTTTGAATCGATTCGTAATTGCCAACAAAAGAATCGATACTTAAATTATCGATTGTATTCAAAATCGATTCCAAGAAATCGATTCAAATTTGCTGTTGCAAAAGTTGCGGTAATTTTTAAGTAAAAATTTATGTATAATTCAGAAAGATGAACTTTCGAAGTCTTTTAAGATGAAAAATATTAAGCCTGTACGTACTTAATTACCAACATTTTCTTAGAATTTTATTCTATGGTACAGAGATGAATCACAACATCACAACAAAGTTGACAATTTTTGTTTTCATTTGATATAAAAATGTTAAGTGCCCTGTAAACGATCAAATTGTTTGTCAAATTTTACGTGTTTGTCAAATTATTTGATAGTATGCAGCTTTGTCTGACGCGTTTGTCAAACAATCTACGTGTTTGACATGTTTGATGAAAATCTTGATTGATCAACTTGTTTGACGTGTTTGACCAACAAGTTTGAAGGTGAGCGGCGGTGTTTGTTGTGTTTGTCAAACAAGCTCTATTAAATTGCCCCGAAATGAATAGCAAATATGACAAAATTTTTGCAAATCTCTGTACGAGCAACATTTTTTCCGTAATTTTCATTATTTATTCTATGTTTGGCCAAGTTTAATCTAACAAAATTATTTTATGGGGATCACTAGTGTGACAAACTACGCGCAAGTTTGTCAAATTTGTTTGAGCTTTGGTTTGATCGTTTAAGCTCTTGTTTGATGAAAACGTGAAGTTTGACAAACAAATTTGTCAAACAAATTTGATCGTTTACAGGGCACTTTAGTCAAATTCATATATATAAAGAAAATGACTCATTTCAAAAATAAAGTTTTGTCACATATAAAAGATATAATTTCTACTATCCTTTTTCAATATATTAGATAGTAGATCTTCTGAGAGATAGCTATATTACGAGTCTGTCTAAGAGATACATTTATGAGAATGACTCATTTGCAGTTGTCGTTGCTTTCTCTAGAATTGTATAAATATTATCTAAATTGTACTAAATGTTGAGAAGTTTTTATTTAATAACATACAAAGTTTTTTTTATAGATTAAGGGATAAAAAAAAATATGAAAGTTTTTTTTTTTTTGCTTTAAATTTCCCGCATAAACTTTATTGTTTTGTATATGGTACAGTTGTCAGCAATTTGATTTGAAATGCATAGACAACTGATTATATGCATTTGATGCGTTTGATGCTTAAAATTTAATAATCGTAATAGGTACCGATAATAAATATAAATTAATAAATAAATAGCAACGTATAAATAAAATAAAAAAGCAATTTATGTTTTGAAAAAAAAAATCGTTTCGCGATTTCCATAAAATAAAAATCGATGTGTGAATCGATCTCAAAATCAATAATCGATTAAAAATCGGTTTCCATACTTCCGATTAATCGATTTCTCGATTTATCGATTAAAAAACGACATCCCTACTGGGATGAGGTTTTATTGTTTTTAGGTAGAAATTCGCTACCCAGTGCTGTACAAAATCTATTCTTCGACCGACGATGGGAATCATTTCTTTAATAAAATCACTAGAAAGATATTTGTTCTAATAAAAAAGAAAATTAAACATGTAATAACGAAAAACAGATAATTTTCGATATCATATTTTTGCACACTGTTTTTAAGGTTGATAAGAAATTAAAGAGACAAAAAAATTTTAATGACAGCTTCTTAAAAATTTGACAATTTATTATTGAAATAATAAAGAATGTCCTGTCGAATTTTGAAGTCGATCTTGTTCTTAGTTAGCGAGTAAAAAATCTTGGAAGTTACACTTTCACATAGGTTAACACACATTTATATAAAAAGCTGTATCTTGACAGTCAGAAATGTTCGTTTTACAAAAAATATGCATAGCAATTATCACAGGTTTATGAATACCTGCACCAAGTTTCAAAACAGTCTTGTTCTTTGTTTCTGAGATAAAAATCTTTATATAAGTAATATTAATATTAAAGTTATTGAACATTGTAATTAGCCGCAGTAAATATGGCAATATTGCTCTGTGACAAAGAAGCGATGATGGCGCGCACAATTTGAACATAGTATTACACTTTTATAAAATATACACTTTATAAAATATATACTTATATGTTTATACACTTTTATAAAATTATTAATCTTAATATTTTTCTTTTAAGTTAAAATTATTGTTATTCTTTAAAAATTTAAGATATGTATAACACATTTTCTTTATTTCATTTTCTAACACATTTAGTATATATTCCTTTATTTTGAGTGACACGAATTTTGTTATTAATTTTGCTTTATAATATCGTATGTAATTGACTTTTTTGCTATTTTTTTCATAATGTCCGAACTTTTAAAAACTTTTAAAAGTCACTGTCATTATTATTTTGTATTTTTTTTCATAATGTCCGAACTTTTAAAAACTTTTAAATTCACTGTCATTATTATTTTGTAATTTTGATTTTTTTGGAGCATCGTTGTTGAGAAACTAAACTATTTAAATTTCACTAACGACGAAATTTCATTAACAAACTGTAATAAATTATTTAAACTTTTTGGTTAGGTTGACATTCAGTTCAACATCAACATTCAAAAACCATAGAACACTAGACGCAAGGGGTCAAACTAGAATGTCTACCAAATTGTGCCCGCTGTAATCAATGAGTGACGAAATACAGCACCCTTACAATCACAACACACGATGTATGGACACGAATATACCAATGTGTTAGTAATATATTTTGATGATTATATATGACGGGTCGAAGGGAAAAAGGGAGCAAGTCACATTTTTTTGAAAAATGAGTTATTGATTGATTGTTGTAGTTCTTCAAGAGTATTATCACGTGTTATAACAATTTATTGGAAAAACGGGTCAAGTCACCTAAAAAAACCCGTTCGCAACTAGAGGCAAAGAGGGAACAAGGGGTCAAGTCGAGCGCGTAGAGGGAACAAGGGGTCAAACGAGCGCGTAGAGGGAATAAGGAGTCAAGTCCACAACTTTTGTGTACTGTTGCTGACTTGGCTTACAGCTGTTTCTCAAATAAACAACACAATGTTTATAACGTTTCTTTAAGTTTTATTGATCTCCTGAAAAAATTGATTACAGTGACTTAACCCCTTTTTCTCCCTGGCCCTTCATATGCAGTTCGCATACTATATACTATGATGGCCACCGTAAGTTACCACCAGTCAACAATTAAAAATAAATTTATTTATTTTAAGAAAGATATCCCTTTATTTTGAGAAATTCTTTATTCAATAGAGACACACTTCATATTTTTTTTCTGTTTAAATTTCACGAGTTGATTAAAAAAACATGATTTTTATTTTGACGTGAACACCACGGCAGTCAGTAACAGACTAAAACAGTAATGGTGTAAATTGCTAGTTACTGCAACTTTAAGATTTCACTTTTTTATACATAGGCTTGATCTGTCTCATCTGTGACTGGAAGGAATACAACTATCTCTTTTCTGCAATCACTTATGGGTACTTATGTGCATTTTGCAGAACTATGTTGTCATTCACTTAGTAGCTACCAATGGGTGTGTTTCAATCGTTGTCATATTGTTGCCGTCATGTTCACACGGTATACGTGCATGATGCGTGCTACATGCATGTTATGTATATGCGTATGCAAGACACCCATACACACAACCATCCATCGCACTAACACATACAATTTCGCGTACACATATATAGCCAGTGATGGGCGTTTACGTGTAAACAGTCGGTGTTTACGTTTACCTTGTAAAGAGATGTAAACAGAGTAAACAACCGTAAAGTAAAGTCAACACGGTAAACACGTAAAGAGTCATAAATTACACGTAATTTAAATTTAAAACTTTAAAAATAAAGTAAAAAATGGCAGTTCCCAAAAGGAATATATATATATATATATATATATATATATATATATATATATATATATATATATATATATATATATATATATATATATATATATATATATATATATACAGAATTAAATTTTCAATTAAAAAAAGAAGGGAGAAAATATAGTGCTTTGTGTTTAATTTGTAAAAAAAACTTTGTCCAATGTGGCCATCCAAAGATTAAAAGTGCATAGGTTAGAAAAAAATCTGATATTAAAATTTTCATTTTTCAGTTCATATTTTGTTCAATTGAATTTTGAATTTGTTAATAAATACGAAGTTGTGAAAAATAAATATGAAGTTATAAAACACATTTTTGGGTTTTGCTTATTAAGTAATGTAATTCTTTTATTATTACAATTTACAATTTAATTTTTAACCTGTTTACGTTGTTTGCGCTGTTTACATATTTACATCCAAAAAATATGTTGTAAACAGAAGTCGTGTTTACGTGTAAACTATGCTTGTAAACACTGTAAGCAGTTTACGCGCCCATCACTGTATATAACATATTGGTGGGATATTTTCTATCCTTTGTCGTTACTCTGGTTTCAGTAGTATAGAGATACTAGCGTTCGTTCTGTGATATTCTGTGGGAAAAACTATTAAAACTTTACACTGTTGCCGTACTTTACACATCATATTGTGCATTGTTTTAAATACATTAAAAATATTTTAGATTATAAAAAGTATTGGAAACAATCAAATTTGAAATATCATTATTAATAACTGTATTTCTTTTAACAAAAAAAAAAAAAACATAATTTCATAAGTTTTAACGGCATAAGTTTCATTTATTTAAAGTTGGCAACCATTACGGTATCCTATGTATTTAACATAGGACAATATAGCCAACCTAACCTTCCCCCTCCACTTTCTTAAAAACCTTAAATGGAATATTATTAATTATTAATTTGTTTTTAAACGAACCGATATTAATTCTGTTTAAACGTATTTCATCAAACCCGTGAAGAGTTTGACTGCAAATCCATTTTTTTTACATTGTAGAAATTCTGTTTAATTAGGTAAGTATTGTTACATTCTCGCATTAATTTTTAATAAAAATATTTCAATTTAATTAAATTTCTTCAAAACGTTAATTTTAATATACAGTAAAATGTGTCCCATTTTACTGTAATCCGAGTTATCCGCACATACGGTGTTTCTTTGCCTAGTTATACTATGGCCGTGTTCCATTAAGGACACACAACGACACTGTGTAACACAATGCATTTGTTTTTTTACAAAAAACTAATTTTTTTAAATTTTATGCTAGACTAACCTTTTAATTGCATTTAAAAGCATTTAAAATGTTAGTATTGCAATAAAATTTTTTAAAAAAGTAGTTTTTTTTGTGAAACATCAAATGCACTAGTAAGTGTTGTTTGGGATTTCTAAATGGAACACGATCGATATGTATAAGTAATATTTTTTTTTTCATTACGTTGCACAGTCTGCATGTTAATAATAATGACAAGCGAGATAGATTATATATACAATTGATCTATATTAGAAGGATAAAAGATACAATGTACAAGGCGACTGCACAATTCATAAAGATAATATGCAACAAAAAATAAACAAGAGCACAATATATTTGTTTGTAAAAAAAAAAAAAAAAATAGCTTTCTTTTATGAAAACGCAAAATTGCTGTAGTCATTTCTTTATGTATTTTTCACATATAATGGTGAAAGTGTTAATTTATGATTTTTGGCTGGTTTTTTTATTTTTTAAGCACAGTGAAAATACATCCCCCTCTTGCATTTATTAGTACATGCATGTGCAACTCATTAATTATTTTTTATATTTTATTATTATTATTACCGATTGCCACCTCTCTCAAATTTTTGATAACAGACCTGTGTTATAATATCACCGAAGGAAGGATGTCATCCTTCGGTGACATAAAAATTCGAAAACTGAAGCTGAGGTTCCTTTTACCATTCTCAACTACAAATTTATATGTTTATTTAAGAAATATAAGAAGAACCAAATTATCACTTAATCGACCCTCTTAACCTTCCGGTAAAATGACGCGTATACTCGCCATCGGTTTTTTGTGCCATACGACACTATGACGGGCTATACTCGTCAAGCAACTAAAGTTTTGCTTTGAATTTTTTTCTTTTTTTTTTTTTCAAATAATATAATTTTAATTAACAATATGTAATAAATAATTATAAAATGAAACAAGTTTTTTTAAATAAAAATTAAATAGTTATTTCATGCACAATTTTTAATGACTAAATAATACCAGAAGGTGTTAATAATACATGTGCAAGTAATTAATTGTAGAGTATATTTATCCATTTTTTATTATAAAACATAAGAAATATATTTAAATACCATATATTTTATTACGAAAAGTGATAAAGCTCTAGCTACTGAAGGACCCGGCCTGAATGCGTGTTCAACATGCACTTGAGGTTCTTTAAATTTTTATTTTATTACTGTTTTATTAACTTGGGAATTGAAGGTATATTATCACCGAATTAAGCAATAAAGTAAGAAGTCATCCACAGTTGTTCAAAAAAGAGGAGTCTAAAGGTGCGGATCCACCGAAAGAACATTTGCTTGTTTGTAGTTGCTTGCAAATGTTTGCAACTGTTTGCAATTGTTTGCGACCATTATGTCTCCACTGAATAAATAATTACAAACAATAATCCGTTTGCGAATGTTTGTAGTTGTTCCACGCATTCGTATATAAATACATGTATATTATATCGCAAATAAAAAATGGCGCCAAGTAAAAAACTTCTTGCTAGCACAATGTCATTTGTGATAATCTCTGATTTAATCAAAAAAGAAAATAATAAAAAAGGGGAAAGAGAACATAGATTTTGGATATCTCATTTTTTAAAAACAAGAAGTTCTATACAATTATTAACAGACTTAAAAACAGACGTTAGAGGTGGTTTATTCAAAAATTTTTGCCAAATGTCACCGGAAGATTTTGAATTTTTGATTTCCCAAATTAATCCAAAAATTTGTAAACGGGATATTAACTATAGAGACTGTATAACCGTTGAAGTAAGACTAGCGATAACGCTTCGCTTTTTAGCTACCGGAAATTCTTACAAAAGCCTTATGTATCTTTTTCGAGTTTCGAGACAGTTAATAAGCAAAATAATTCCGGAAGTATGCGCAGCGATCATAGAGGCATTGAATGAGTTCATAAAGGTAGGTAGAGGTAAGTGGGGTAAAGTGGAAAACTTTTTTTTGGAGCTCCGTTGATTGCACAAAAGTGATTATTTTTCCATGTTTAAAATTTCTATAGTAAAGAGAATTCAATAAGCTATCTTTTGTCTAAGATACCAACTAAAAATATTGATTTTCTCTTGAGTTACCGAGCTTTGACCGACCATGTGCAAAATGGCCAAAATTGAAAATCGTGGGGTAAAGTGGGAAACTTTAAAAAACTGTATAAACTCAACGCAAATCTTGTAGCAAAGTTATTATATCTATATTTTAAGGCAAAAAAGGTTCAAAGAATACAGAATACATAGTAAATATAGAAAAAAAAAACTTTTTTGCTGAAAAAAATGAAAAAATGACTTAATTGATTTTCGAGCTTCGATGAGTTTATTTGCCAAACGTTTTTCAACTGCTTCTCGCAACTTTATTTAGATTTGCGAATTGTTAAAAAATTTTGTTTTCGCGCCGTGCGTACGATATTTTATATTCCGGTAACTGAAAAAACCTATATGAAGTCGAAATTTTGAGGTTAGAGGGACATAAATACATTCACAATATAAACAATGAATCGACAACATTTGAAATGCAATACGACGCCTCAATCGTGATTTTTGACATTTCCCACTTTACCCCATACAAAATATCCCACTTTACCCCGATACCACATCTTGCATAAATGTAAGCGTCATTTTTTTACAATGTACAAATTACACGAGACGTTTATGTATTATCAAAATCAAGACTACAAAGAATACTTTGAGTGTACTTACAATTTCTTTATCTCTAAAACGAGTGAAAAAAACGATATTGAAACGATGGGAAATGAAATTTACGATTCGCTTCAAAACTTTGACAAGTGTCAAAGAGGACACGAACACATATGCATGTGTGGGTATACCATAAAGATTAGTTTGTGGTCATTATTAACAGATCTCAGTAGCGCATAACATCTGTACTTTAACAGTTTACCCGGAAAGTGCCATTTTCCACTTTACTCAGTTTCCCACTTTACCCCACTTACCTCTACATATTATTTTATATTATTATTTAATACTTTTTATTGTTAAATTTCATACAAAATTAAAGATACACTAATATAGGTACTTAAAAATAACGAATCATATGATCGTAATACGTATACATAGTAATTTTATATTACAGAAGTAACGAAAAGATATTCGAATATATATTGATATTTTAAATTCAAAATCATATAGTCGTTACTGGGATGAGTTTTCTGTTGATGGGTCAAAATTACTTATATAGATTGCTGCTGAATTTGGGAGTGAAATCTGGCTATTTACTATTGATGTTTCGCCAAAAGGTAATATAGTTTCGCTTTCATCGTCAAAATTTGTTAACGGCGGAGGAGAAATTTCGGAAGTATATGGTGAGGGTAATTCAGTATAAGGTGTTGATGTTCTAGAAGTTGTGTTGCTATTGACACCTGAATGTAAAGGATACGCAGAACAAATTCCAGAAGAATAGGGTGATGGTTTCCGATATTCGTCATAGTGACCCATATCTGCATTAAATAATATATTAATAAATAAATGCTGTACCATCGCCTGTGTCCGTTTGCTATAGTTTCTTAAATTCATTGCCACATGTTCACCATATACCTCAAAGACATCTCGTTTGGCGCAATCTTGTAACATATCGAAAGCTTTATCAATTCGTGGGTCGGATTTATTTTCCACTTTACGTTTTTTAGATTTAGAAGGTAGAAAATTAGACTGTTTTGTTGCAGTTTCTTGTGAAACAGCAATTTCCTGCACATTTTCTAACGAAATATCTTCTATGTCTTCAAGAGTTTCATCTCCTGTTATTATTTGAACTTCATTCTAAACAATAATAAAAAAAAACGACTGTTAAATATTTTTAATATTATAATGTCTAAAATGTTAACAAGTAATGTAATATTGGATACTGAAGTTATAAATTTTTATTGTTTACAGATGCCAGAATCTCAACAGGAGTGGTTAAATGTAGCAGAAAATTTTGAACGGCAATGGAATTTTCCACATGTTATTGGTGCGATAGACGGGAAACATGTAGTTATACAGTGTCCTAGTAGAAGTGGCAGTGAATATTTTAATTATAAATCCTTCTTTAGCATTGTTTTATTTGCAATGGTGGATGCAAATTATAATTTCCTTTTTGTGGATGTTGGATGTCAAGGGTGGATTTCCGATAGAGGTGTTTTTAAGAATACACAGCTATATAAAAATCTATGTAATGACTGTTTAAATTTACCACCACCAGAAGCATTGCCGGGTAATGAAACACCAATACCATACGTTATTTTAGGGGCCGAAGCTTTTGTTCTAAATGATAACCTGATGAAGCCATATTCAGGTTTTTCCGAAAAAGGTTTAAAAGAGAGAATTTTCAATTATCGATTAAGTCGAGCTCGTAGAGTTGTTTTTTTCGCTCAATGAGCGATTTCGATCTTCGAGTGTAACATAAATATATATATATATATATATATATATATATATATATATATATATATATATATATATATATATATATATATATATATATATATGTATATATATATATATATATATATATATATATATATATATATATATATATATATATATATATATATATATGTGGGGCTGAAAAATGGAAAAATGGGGCAACAATACTATAAAAGTGGGGTCAAATTTTGGATCTGACCAAACCTTTAAAGGGGTGGTGGGGGACAACAAAGCAATAAAACATAAAACTTTTTCAAACCGGTTGAAAATAATGTTTCGGTCAATTGTCTACAACATATCCAAAATTCAGCTTCCTAGGGTGATTTGGAGGGAGTAGAGGGGGGAAAAAGTCTTTTGACTGGATCTAACCCGTCCACAGCCCCCCAGAATTGACGTAGGTGGTTGAAATTTTGTACATTGATAGAGTCCGTACCTAGGGTGTGCCTTTTGGATGTTTTAATATTTACCCCCACCCCGCAATTTTTAAGCTGCAATTTCGTGCTTTTTCGACGTTTTCAAAATTTGTACCACTCGCACAGGTCACCCAAATAGACCTAGAGAGCTGAAATTTTGTGTATAGGTTAAGTTGATAGCCTGTCACTGTTTTTTGGAGATTTTTACTTTTAACCCTTACCCCCACGATTTTTACGCCAATATTTCCTTAATTTTCTTGCTTTTTTCAGACACGTCTAGAGACTCTCTAAGGAAACCTAGAGGGCTGAAATTTTGTAAATACATTGAGTTAGTATCCAGTTAGTACCTCTTAGGGATTTCACGTTACCTTGCCCGCCCCCACTTTTCCCATTTTTACAACGGAATTAAATAGCGTTGTTATATGATGTGTTTAAAATGATTTATTTTCATAAATACAAGAGTAGGCATAATAAATTTAAAGAAACAAATGAATTTTAGTTGACTTTATCACTAAAATCATTTATCAATTATCACAAATGCAATACATAATATGTAAGTAATTTAAAAAATGTTATTGATGTCATTTTTTATTTTTTATTTATAAAATTGGAATTTTGGATTTTTTTAGAAAGAAAAAATGTCCTCAAAATACCCTTGCAGTTCACTGTTTAAGGTCCTTTTTTAATTTTTAACATAAGTAGCTAATAACATATAAAAGTTTCAAAAATTTTCGCCGTTAAATTTTTCTACAAACGGCAGCCAAAATTTTTTTTTTCTCACCATAAAAGCACCTATCTGTATGAAATATTTATATTTAGGTAAAAATTTTTGGAAAACGACTTGTCGTACTGTTTTGATTACTATAGCATTTTATTGCCTATTGAATAAGAAATGACTCGTAAAAATGTTAACTGTTTTCGATTTATCGTTTTTCCGCAATTAGAAACAAAAAAAATTTTTGGTAGAGATAAAGACACTTACATGTTTAATAAATTTATGTGTAGGTGAAAATTTTTCGAATTTCGATTGTTTCAGCGTTTTAATTTCTATCAAATAAGAAATAACCTACAAAAATTTAACTCTTTTCGGTGCATCGTTTTTTTTTTGCAATATTAGAAGAAAAAAAATTTTTGAAAAAATAAAATTTTGTCAAAATACATTATTATTTGAGAACCCTTTTGAGACTCCAAGACACTGAAGGACAATTTTGATTCCCCATTAATTTTTTCCCGATCTCATTAGTCTTCGTACTAACTTCTTTATTCAGGAAGTTTTTTGGGACCCTAGGACCCTGGAGCACAATAAATTTGAATTTCACCTTCATTTTTTCCTTATTCTAATAGTTTCGAATCCATAAAAAAACACTTCTACAAATAATATGTAACCCTTATACAAAGATAATTTAGCTATCCAAATCTCTTAAATGGACTAATAAAAATTATTTGCATAGGTATTTTTATTATGCTAACATAAAAATTCCGAGAAAATGTTACAATTAATAACTCGTGTTTTTAGTATTGACCATCAATCAAAATAAAACTGGCATATTCAACAAAAACTGTTTAATATATATGTGTATATCTTAAATTAAGAGAGGAAACATTAAATGCGAGATGAATTTAAATTGAAAAGTAATCAATCTATTAATAATATTTTTTGTTTAAGAGGTTTCTTTCAGAAATAACTTCATTAATATATAAATGTCAGAACTGTTCCGACATATGAGCGCGTTCCGGTATAGCGGCTTTTACGTTATACATTATAATACCCCTGTCGCAGCATCCTGCATAACATAGCGAATTTCCATTTATAAAAATTAGTTTTTCTCGGAAACTAGTTGACATAGAATAATAGTTTAAAGACCTTTTTTATGTAATTTTTTCTCCTCTTTTAAATGATGTAAAAAAATTTGGCAAAAATTTTTGAATAAGTGGAAATTTTGGCAAAAAACTAATTTTTTGCAAGAACAAAAACCATGTTCCTGGCATCCGACGTGTCTGGCTGAAGAACTCATCCAAGATTTTTGGACTTCCAACGTTGTCACCAAATTTCGTAAACCTAGGACATTTCGTTCGAGAGTTATCGTGCTGATACATATATACATACATACATACATATATATATATATATATATATATATATATATATATATATATATATATATATATATATAATTTTAGTGAATATTATTTTCGGTTTCTAGGGACCTCAAAACAAATTTCTGCCATAGTCCCGGGCTCAAGTCGCGTCATGGCACCTACTGTAATAGCTGAATTTCCAGAATTCTTTCTGGAAATTCGCTAAAAACTAATTCTGTACCTCTAATTTACAACGTGTATAAAACCTGTTTAATATCATAATATGTATAAATATAAACATAGATAATATTTGTAAAAATCGTTCACAACTCCGAAATTATTCACCGAATAAAATTTAGTTTGTAGATTTTCTGTCAACTAAAATAAATTTAGTTCCCTACTTAATTTATTTCAGTTTTAGAATACTGCCATCTGCAGATAAAATTAATTTAGTTCACAAATTTAGTTAGTTGGCTTTTATAATACTGGCCCATAGAAAACTGAAATTTGCTTAGAGGAGTCTTCTAATCTAGAGAGCAAAAATTTCGGCTTTTTTAGAAATTAATAAAAAAATTATTAATATTTTTGCTGTCCATTTTTTTTAACCATTTATTTATTAATATTTTAAGAACATAAAAAAAATTTTCATCCAATAAAAAGAAAATTCAATGACTTATAACGATTTAAATACAGCCATGCAAAAAAGTGATGTACTGGTTGATATGATTTTGGGATTTGTGTTCATTTGCAACAAAGTTTTAAATGAATTTCCATTTTGGAAAAATTCATTTATTACAGCGGGTGCCGTAAAAAGATCTGAGTCTGGGAGTATGGCAGAAATTTGTTTTGAGGCCTCGAGAAATCGAAAATGAGATTCACAAGAATTTATATATATATATATATATATATATATATATATATATATATATATATATATATATATATATATATATATATATATATATATATATATTTTAAATGGAAACGTATGTTTAAAAGTTTTTCAAAAATTTGTTTGTGATTCAAAACTACCAGTAACACTGAAATTTTCATTGTTTTATCTCACATTTTTGAGTAATTACGTTTTAAAAATCACACTGTTAAATTTCGTACTCAAGTGCTTGCAAACGATTAGGATATTACGTAATTTAAAAAGATATTTGGCCGCGATTTTAATTAATGTAGTAACGAAAAATTACACGATTAGTACGTTTTCCATCGGAAAATAAAATTATTAAATAAATTAAATTATCATATAAAAATGATAATTAAATACAATAAGGAAATAGGATTTCAGTTTTAATTCATTGAAAAATAAAAAAATAAATACTCGGAAAAGTCACTGTTTGACAGATACATAGGCGTCTAAACATATTTTGATAGTAAGTATTTTCAAAATAAATGAAAAGTTTTTTGTGAAAAAGCTTCTCATTTTTAATTTGGTTTTTAATAAAAAGAAAATATTATCGAATTTCAAATAATTTTACACTATTTGAGTACATTTATTAATAATATTTTCGTTTATAGTTAACCTCACTTTGCTATTATTAAGAGACGCCAATGTCACTTTGTTGTATACATGTATTTTATTGCCAACTATTGTCCTCTAAATAAATAAAAATAGATATATTTTTCAGCAAATTAATGAATAACTTCAAATTCTTTTTAAATTAATTTACTTTAAATACTAATCTTTTAAAGTAATTTGATTTTATTATGCAAAAATGTTAAAAACTTGAGATATAAACATCTATATTCATCCGACATCTATATTCCAAAATCTGAATTACTACCATTTGTGCTATAGATACAATAGTGGGAAAGGTTCTTTTCTTGGATGTAATAGAAATGTACCCGACCAAAACACTGTCGATTGAACTAGCTTCAAATACATATGCGTATTTTTACTGCCTAATTGATAAATTAAAGAAAAATTCAAAAAATAAACTTGGGTAAAAAAATTTTTTTTTTTATTTATGTTATTAATTGATGCATTAGATCAGTTTTATCTAAAAATTAACATATAATCTCATTTAAAAATCTATAAGTTTGTATCATAGCTCGAAAACCATAAGAGCTATAAAGCTCCTGACGATAGCAATCGCTTGCCCCCGTCGATGTCTACAACTCTTATTTGAACAATTTTTCGATTAAATCAACGGTTTGACGGTTTGTGTATATATATGTGTATATAACTCTCGAGCGAAGCATTCAATCTTTACGAAATTTGGTGAGGTTAAACGTCGCAATAGCTTGGATAAGTTCGTCAGCCAGATACGTCCGATTTTGAAGCCGAAATTGTGGCCATTTTTCGCTATTTTTAGTGGTTTTTTGCAAAATTTGGCCAGAATTCAAAAAACTTTTTAATATTTTTTACACCATTGAAAAGAGCGTAAAAAATTGCATAAGACAAGCTTTTAAAACATTAAGTGAACTAGGTTTTGAAAAATTTAGGAAATTTGCTGAATATTTTTACAATAAATGCTTCATTGCTTTTGTCATTACAATAATAATATTAATATAACTGTTTCATTTGTCAAAATAAAAATAAACTAACTTTTCAAGAACATATCATCACCGATTTTGAAAATGTGTTTACTGTTGGAGAGCTAAACTATTTTAGATGGATACAGGTTTTTGTATGAAATTCGCCAGTGTCCAATCTTTGGAAATTCACTATGTTATGCAGATGCTACGACAGTGGTATTTTATTTCTTAAAAATAGTAAAAATTAAAATTTGCAATATCTGTAATTGCTTTCATAAAACAACATAATATATTGAAAGTACAATATATACCAAGCTCTAAGTGGATAAATAGTACCTGAGTATTAGTTAGATAATAGTTTTCCTCAGGTAACGCTGGGAGGGTTTTTCGAAATTTCAATTTTTCACTTTTTTGGAACACTTAGAAAGGAAAAACACGATTTTTTGCGAAAAAATCGGTTAATTTAATATTGTAAAATAAAAATTATTAACAAATTTGAAAAAAACTCTCCAGCGTTACCTCGTAAATTATGTACAGAAATAGTGTTCAAAATTTTAAATGCATCGGTGCTGTAGTTTTGAAGTTATGAGGGGCACCGACTTTGAAAACGTGAGCTGTGGGGAAAACGCTTTAAAGTTTTGAACACTTAAAAATTCTTGTATAAAACTGATATAGAATACTTACTGCTAAACTAAATTTTGTACCCTACACTGACAAAATATACAGTACAGGTATAAACACGTTTATATATTTTGTTTATTGTGTTTAGCATATGAATCTGTTCTGCAAAACAGAGAAGGAAATATGGTGTTCATAGGTATATACATATATACCTATATATAGCTTTTTATTTTGTTTGGAATATGAACACCTGGAATGAAGACCATATTTCCTTCTCTGTTTTGCAGAACAGATTCATATGCTAAACAAAATAAACAAAATATACTTCCATTGAAATTTCTATAATATAACTGAGAGAGAGAGAGATATATATACAGAGCGAAACATCTGCCAGGTAACAACAAAAATGCTTATAACTTCGTCAATTTTACTTGAATCAACTTGAAATTTTGAGACAATATTCTTGAGATTAAGAAGATTTTCTTTCGATGCATTCAGTTAAAAAAATAAAAAAAATTATTTTAATACCTTACCCTGCCCTCAAATCACTCACTGCATCCATTGACTTTTAACTTACTCTTGAAATATCATTGTGTTCCACTTAATTATCAACGTAAGACTATTTTGAATTTTAGAGCATATATATATATATATATATATATATATATATATATATATATATATATATATATATATATATATATATATATATATATATATATATATATATATATATATATATCACACAAGAAATTTTCCAAATTTTGAATTTGAAATTTTAGTTTATTATAGAGAAATATATGATGCATTCACTGACACTATTTTGAATAATTTCTGACGTGTAGTTTAGAAGAAATAAATTTTCAAAGTTAGAATTTTTAACGTACGAGTAAATGCAGAAGTATGATTATAGATGTGAATCAGAGGTATATATTTAAAAGTAAGTTGTGTCATTGAAAACAAACTTTAAGATTTAAAAAACTGAAAATTATTTTCTTTTATGTTTTTGAATCATTAAAAAACTATTTTGCTTAATATTCGACGTTTAGTTATTGTAATAAATAGAAAAAAAAACTACAAAAATGTCAAATTTTTATAAATGACACGAACACACCCATAATATATTTGTTTATGTATTAGTTATTATGTGTGCGTACACGTCACTATCGGAATCAAATTCATTAGTTTTAAAATTATTAATATTAGAAGATTGAACAATAATCAAATATTAATACTGTTACATGTATTATAAGATTTAACTTATTTTTCTACACATAAATTATATTTATTTATAGAGAAAAAAATAGACTTTGTAATTCATTTGTCAGTAGTAATCGATTCACCTTAACAAAAAACTGTAAAAATATCGGTCTCATAAAATACGAGATAATTTTTTTACTAAAACAGTGAATCATTTTTTATAAAATAAGATAAAGCAATGTCAAGTATTTACTTAGGATTTAAACTATATGAATCATTTACAACTTTATACAACTACAATAATAATCAGTATGACGTATTCGAACAGATATACTTAAGTATCATTTAAAATTAGTTATATATCTGATTCATGAAGCTTTTTCAAGTGATTCTGAGTGACCTTGGTTATATAATTCTAGGATATGCTACAGACTACAGATGTTGTGACGAATCCTTACACGAATTATACGACCTTTTAAACTTGAACACTGTCTTATCAAATCGTGAATGAATCTCATAAAAGGCTTTAAATTTAAGAACAATAAAAAAATACACAAGTTCTACACAAGTAATAGTTCAAAACCATTGAACTATTATAGAAAAAAGGTGTGATGATTTTAGTTCATTCAATTACATATAATTTAAACTGAGGAAAATAAACAAAACTTAATTCAAATAAGTATTGTTTTTTTATTATTAGCACCAGTTATTAGTGTGAACTGTGTATACTTTCAAAAAAACGTTATATTTTTATTTTCAGAAGTTTCATAAAGAAATAAAATGAGGTTAAGTAGATTTAATGATGCCTATAACCCCTCTCACATTATTTTGATTTCAAATACATAACACTGTTGCCAATTTTATTGCTACTTTAGACGTTTTCGTTACTTTAGATTAAAAAATCTAAAGTTCAGTCGTTCGGATGGCAACTGAATTTTGAGTATCGATTCTTTATTGGTTAAACTATGTCACATCAATTTTTTATTTAATTCTCTTTATTAGAACTTTTTTTTTTTTAAATTTGAACCAAAATAATTCACATGTCTCCATAAGCACCTATGTATTTTTACTCTGGTAATTTTTATCTCTCAGCGACCAAATTTTTTTGTTCTTTCATAGGATGGTAAAGTACCTTTTTGAGAATCTGTATGCAAATTTTTATTATTTTTTCTCCAGTCAACCCTCATGCCATAACAACCTTAAAAACTGGTTCGATAATGGTACCTGCCTTTATAAAAGTACTTATTCACTAGTGAATTTTTATTAAAGATTAATAAAGAATCTGTTATAAATATTTACCGATTTATTTTGTAAATAAGTAAAGGTAAAATTTTTCAACTGAAAATTGGATAAAAGAAAAATATATTCTTTATCATCAAAAAGTTTGTGAAAATATGAAAAAATGTTCTAGTTTCATACCCCAAAATTCGAAACTTTTGGACCCATGATCCGGGTCTAATGTTTTCAATGATGGCAGCGTTGCTCATTCCCATATTTTAAAACATATAAATTAATAAACTAAGTAACATTATTTAATAATATAAACTAATAGTTTATAATTATTTAATAATGTTTATTTATTATTTATAAACATTTACGGCGAATCAAGATACAGTAAAACTTCGATTAACCGTTATCATCAACAGAAATATCTTAAGGTGCAATCAGCTCTCCTACAAGCCTCTTATAACGCGGTCTCCATATAATGTGGAAATGAATTCCATACAACTCGGTATAATTATTTTTTTTCTTTTCTTGGGTTTTCTAATTTTTCTGATTTTTTACAACGCCGTTTCCATGAAATGATTTACTGATACCAATTAATTCTGAGTCTTATATAACGCGGATTCCATATAACGTGGCACGAATTAACCACTATAGGAGACTTGATTGTAATTGTGCAGTATATGTATAATATTGTGTAGTATAATTGTGATATATATATATATATATATATATATATATATATATATATATATATATATATATATATATATATATACATGTTAGGCGTGAAAAACATAACTACACATTGCTTTTTTATGTGCCAGTTTTTACCCCTTTAACTTAACGGGTACAACAAAATATTTCGTCATAATTTACATAATTACCTATCTCAGTAACATTATTTTACTAGTAGCTTTGGGACGAAAATGGAAATGGAAATGTTTACAAGTTGACAACACATTTATTGTAATATATTTAATTTTACAAAATAAAAACTTCCTAGGGAATTGCCATCTAAACGGTCGTTTGTTTATACATTTCAAGAAAATTAAAATCCCTACATACCTACATACCATTACTGGTATAAAACATTACAAAAATGTTTTTTTTTTAGGGAATTTTAGAATCGGAAACTCAGCTATTACAGCCACTGTCATGACGCGACTTAAGCCCGGGACTACGATATATTTTATTGTTTAGATGCACCGCAGCTAAGGTGATAATAATAGTAACAATAATAATTTATTTATCAAAAATTGATCTACAGTTGAAAGACTGCACTTCAAAAACAGGCTAAGTGCCAAAAAAAAAATTAGCGCGCTTTCTAGATTTTTGACAATGGCACTAACTAATAATCGGGTCTAACTCAATTTTTTTTCGCACAGCCTGTTTTTGAAATTCAGTATGCAATTATAAACATTTTATTCGCCATATGCATCATTTTTTGGATAGTGATATTGTATTTAATGATGGGAGGATAATTACTGATAATTAAAGGGTGAAGTAGGGTAATGTTAGAGATGAAGTATCTCCCCCGGTTAGTTTTAGAACTCACGACCTACCAGACAATACCAGATGCTAGCCACATGGCCAACTCGGGATTGTATATTTTTTATTTTAACCAAATAATTTATGATGCATTTGAAAACTAGTATTATATAAGTTATATAATTATAATCCCAAAGACAGCACTTTTTCTATAAGGCCCGATTTACATTATCACTCCACTCTCACTCCGATATCATTACGCTCCCGATTCAATATAATCTTGTTGTGTTCACATTACAGTGCTGATATCATGCTGGTACCCATTCGTTCTCTATTCACATTATAATGCCACTCTGGGTACACTCCCAGTTCGGTCTGAGTTCGATACAAATATATTTTCATAACAACTGAATGCAAGCGGAGTGGAGTGGAATCAAAAAAGTGTTTACACTATAGGTACAAGCCATAACAAGTCTGATATCGCTCCAATAAAATATTACCTGAGTGGTATTGATATTGGAGTGGCATTGAAACGGGAGCGAACCGCGACTGATATCGGACCGATATCAGAGCGATGATGTGAATACACTCATTGTTTATTGTGTAAGAATATTTTATCGAACCTGGAGCGGAGTGATATCGTAGTGAGAACAGAGCATTAATGTAAATCGGACCTAATTTGGGCATTAGTGAATAACAGAAGCTGAAGTTGACGATTAAACGAGTGATGATTAATCAAGTTTGACTGTACCACTTTTAAAAGAATAATTGAAACCGGTTTCATTAAGATGAAAAGTCAATGCCAATGGCAATACCTATTTTTTTACGAAAATAATATTTATCTTCGAAAGTATAATTAAAAAGAGATAATGTGTCTGTCAATCATATTAACACTCCTGGCGAATTTTATATTTATACAGAGTGCTCTAATTAAATTCAGTGGTCAACTATGTACATATCAATATTGTGATTCTGATCATAATTATTAGACATATAATTAAATTACAAAATACACTAGTAATAACTCGTTAAAAATGAGGGAATTTTTTTTTACTTTTTAATGCGTTAAATCTCTTATTAAGCGTATTTTTAACATATAAAAAGATAATATTAAATTAATAACAATTTTTTTAAAAGTTATGACAAGACTGCTTTAGATAAAATAATACATAAGAAGAAAGTAAAAACAAAACCAGGTAAATCCATTTCTGCAAATTTTGCAGGAAAGGTCAAAATGTGACTACCAAATATTGATGTGTAGGGTAATGTAATATTTTAAGCTTTTGAGTATGGCTAACAGGTAGGAACAGTGGAGATATTTTAATACTCAAATTTTCGAGAAAATTACTTGAATCAGCTATTAAAATGCTTCTAAAATTTTGTAGAAAACTGATCGGGAGTGTCCCTTACGAAATCATACAAGTCAAAGCTCACCGTATCACCGGCGCCGTCTCTGACTACTTTGTGTGAGTCCTAAAAAATCAAAACCATCAAAATTTAACCGTTTTGTTAATTTATCGAGACTGAATATTCTGTAGGTTGACCGACTCTTGAAGGTCAAAGGTAATTACTGGTTTATTTTCATAACAGTGAGTCTGGTGAGTTTGGTTAATTTTTTTAGTCGAATTTTCTCCGAAAAATTAGACTTATACAGTCTATACGATAAGAGCTGCAAGAGGCGAGAGTAGGGGCGCTATCCGTTTTCGGACCCGTAGAACACGAATATGTAGAAAAAAGAATGTCTGATATATATATATATATATATATATATATATATATATATATATATATATATGTATGTATGTATATATATATATATATATATATATATATATATATATATATATATATTCCCGCCACCTTTTAATTTGTGTAGGGCCCCCCTATGGAAGTTAAGAGATGAAATTTGGTAAATGGGGCTCATTTTCGAGGCACCTCATACTATCAAAGTGGGGTCAAATTTTGGGCAAATTTTTTTTCTGACCCGACCTTTAAGGGGGTGGTGGGGGGCGGAAAGCAATAAAACTTTTCCAAACCGGTTTTAAATAATGTTTCGGTCAATTGTCTACAACATATCCAAAATTCAGCTTCCTAGGATGATTTGGTGGGAGTAGAGGGGGGAAAAACGATTTTCGCTGGATCTAACAGGCCCCCAGCCCCCCAGAATTAACGTAGAGGGTTGAATTTGGTGTGTTGATAAAGTTTGTACCTAGGTTGTGGTTTTTGGAGGTTTTAATATTTTACCCCCACCCCCCTCATTTTTAAGCTACAATTTCATGCATTTTCGACGTTTTCGAAGTTTGTACCACTCGCACAGGTCACCTAAATAAACCTAGAGGGCTGAAATTTTGTATTCGGATTGAGTTGGTATCAAGGGGGTGCCTTTTGGGAGTTTCGACTTTCAAACCCTACCGCCACCATTTTTATATCCAAAAGAACATGATTTTTCTTGTTTTTTAACAGTTTCGTTCGGGTCAAAATCTCCCCAAATAAACCTAGAGGGCTGAAATTTTGTGTACAGGTTAAGCTAACAGCCAGACACTGTTTTTTGGGGGTTTCAACTTTTAACCCTTACCCCCACGATTTTTACGCCAATATTTCCTTAATTTTTTTGCTTCTTTTCTAACACGTCTAGAGACTCTCTAAGGAAACCTAGAGGGCTGAAATTTTGTACGTGTATTCAGTTAGTATCCAGCTAGTACCTTTTAGGGAGTCCACATTACTTTTCCCCCCACTTCTTCCATTTTTACATCGGAATTGAATGCTATTGTTAAATGTGTTTTAAATGCATTACTTTTATTCTAAATACAAGTAGGCGAATAGTAATTTTAAAAAATTTAAAAAAAAGTGAATACAATTTTTTAACACATGAAATACATACATATTAAGTAATTTGAAAATGTTATTAAAGTCACTGTTTATTTATAAATTAGGAATTTTGGATTTTTATTATTTATAAAATAGAAATTTTGGATTTTTTTGGAAAGAAAAAATATCTTCATAAAAGCCTTCCAGTTTACTCTTTAAGTTCCTTTTTTAATATTTAAAAATAAAACACAAAGGCAATTGGCGGATAAGCATGGATAGAAATGCCCTCGTACGAATTGTGTTGGCTTTTTCCCTGTTAACTGCTATCGGCACAAAATTGAAATTTACTGAGATTCAGCCCTTAAAAACTTAAAACCTTTTTTTAAAGCTCCGATCAACCGGACACTCATCATCAGTTTTGAAACCACCAAAATTACAAATCGCTTGTGGACTTTCAATTATATTTCGCTTGTAGACACTCAATACCGAAGATGAAAGGAAAAATTCGACTTCCGTGATGGGGCTCCGCTGCTCACGGCGTTTTTTTTTTATAACTGATTCTTTTAAATAAAAGTGATATGATAATAGATAATACTCTTCACAAAATTTTTATCAGTCTCACGGTTTTATCCGACCTTCAGTTTAAAATGGCGACGGACCTACAACACACCCAGTCTCGGAAATTCTCGTTTTACGCTTATAATAAACCATCCTACAATTTATAAAAGGAAAAAGTCGTTACCTACCCAAAATGAATAGCCTCGCTAACTTTTGATTAAACGAGTAGGAAAAGTATGAATCTAGACCACAATACACACTTTTTACCGTGAGCGGCAAAGGGCAAAAAGAGAAAATGATTAAGACGTATATTACAACTGAATTATTACTATACCACTTTTAGCATAGTGCGAAAATAAAAACAGATGTTTTTTATAATAATTGCTGAATAAATTACATTGTTGATCATCTTGTTATTTTCCTTTTATTATAAATCCTATATTTGTCTATTGTTGTACAAGCATTTTTCACAATTACTTCTTGATCACTTATTTTATTATCTTGCATGTGAATTTCATTCGAAATTACCTTGGGATGAAAAATAAACTACTCCCTTTGAAAAGTATGAAATGATTTTCAAAAGACTTTGAAAATCGACCCCAAGGTCAAGCACTAAGCACTTTTTCAGAAAATGTATTGTTTCAGAAATAATTAGCCATTACTGTCCACCTCAGGGCCGGATTACCCAATAGGCCAAAGTAGGCCATGCCCTAGGGGCGGCAGATTTTTAGAACAGGGCGGCAAAAGTTGTAAACTGACGTTTTTTTTTTCATTTTTTGTCAGCCATGTTTTTGGAGAAAAGTCAAAAAAGGTAGGAAAAGTTACGATTTTCTTATTTTTGAGCAAAAGATGGGGGCGGCTTTTTAACGATGCCTAGGGGCGGCACTTAGGGTCAATCTGGCCCTAATCCACCTCCAGAGGTTGAGGGAAATTTTCTAACCCTAAAAAATGTATTTAGCCGAAACAAAAAAACAAACATGTGTATTTAATATTTTTTGTTATTTAATAAGTATGTTGAGTTTCATTTAAATCGGTAAGTAGGTATCAGTTGGATAGTGTTACTTGTTAAATTTTCTTAGAGTTCATAACGAGTGCACGGCACAATAGACAAAACTGTCGTTTTTTCCTGCGGTGGATCAGAAAGTATTCTGGAGTGGGCCATACTCCCCTCGCCCCTACAATGTTACGCCAAGATGTCCACCTCACAGCAGCCGCAAACGTAGTGATCGAGGTGGCCATCTTCCTCATTATTTTCAATGGTCTTTTTTCACCATCTTCTTCGTTAACCCCAGGATTATGAAAATTTTCGAATATGTTTCTATACCATTCTAGTTCATCATTTAACTGCTACTTATCGCCATATTGCAAAAATCTGCTTTCTTTTTGGCAATTAATTCACTTTAATCTACACTTCAGTTTTAGAGTATTTAAGAGTGACATTATTCCCAGCTAGTACTGTATTAAAATAAATAATTTATTATATCGTATATTAAGAAGTGCATTATTCACGTGCTACTCCCTCTTGCAAGTTTTTAATAAATATTTACAGAACGTTTTATCATCGCGAAAATATATGAATTATTCAATTTTTACTTAATAATTACAAAAAAATAAAAACATAAAAAGAAACTGATCACATGACAGACCAGGAAACGAAACCAGCAATTATTTTATACAATTACTCGGACATGTAAAAGATAAATTATATAGGTATTTCTTTATTAAGTGATTGAATATAGTATAAATTGAAATCGTATAATAAATTAATAAGTACAATTAAAAGTTCAAATTAACCATTCAGCAACAATGAAAAAGAAATTATTTTAAAATATAGTCAACAATTTATAACGTACTTTTTTCTTTATTGCATTTAATTAAGTGATAAGTAAAAAAAATTCAGTGCATCAAACAAATTTTTAGATAGGTACTAAAAACATATTAAATAGTGAGTTTATTAGATATTGTATTGTGTATTAATGATATTCAAAAATAAAATTGTTCATATAAAACCAGTGAACAAAACGCACGTTTAATAAAACAAAGATGTAACTCAAAATTTGTGTGTTGGCAGATTTTCTAATAATATGCGTTTTAATTATGTAAGAATCGGTAAAATTCGATAGTCGGACACGAATTCGAATTCACAATAAAAGTGAGCGACATGCCCAACTGGTAAATTTTTAATTAAAGGCTGCTAACAAAAACTGCAAAACTTTAAAGTTTTATTCCCATAAATTTTTGATTTTTGAGTTACATCTTTTTTTTATTAAAGGTGCGAAAAGAGTTCTGTTTTCTGCCAGTAAGAAAAGAGCTCCCTATTTAATTTTCTTCGTAGATATCTAGATGATAAACGATTTTTCGGACATAATACCTCACAGATAAATTAATATATTTTGGAGTATCCAGTAAATTGAGTCGAACTCACTTTTTCGTGGATATAGTTAAATATACCTATATATTAGAATGATATGTATATTACATTTTATTGTTGGGCATCACTTTTCGGGATAAAACTTTTTATACTAATTCATAATAAAAATAAATAAACATTATAAACACACTGTATAGATAATTTGAATATTTATTTTTGATAGTTTGATAATTTGATAACATTATTTAAAAAAAATTATCATTTATCGTATTTTGAAGTGTCGATGTTAAGCAGTATAAATATACATCTTACTATATTGTATTATCAACACAAATTCCGCAGCACTAGTACTACTAATTGTGTTTTAATTGTTGAAGAGACATCATTAAAAAAACTTGAATATCACTCAAGGTAAGCGTTTTTAGATAAATACTATTTCCTTAAATAAACACTAACATAATTATCTTATTTTTTAACGTATTAAATTTAAAAAATATCGTTTAGCAAATTTTAATTAAATTTATTACTGTTTGCAAATTTTAATTTTATTGTCATTTAAACATATAGAATATTAATAATTCATTGTTTAGTGTTATATATTTTAAACTTTTTGGTACAAAAAGAGTGTAACTTTGGTAAAAATACTGGTACAAAATTTTCTTACGTACGGGTGAACTAACTTAATTCAGTGACTTGATTTAGTTAAATTTGACAAAGAAATTTAATAATTTTAAGTATTCATTAACTCTTTTGTTTTGTGTTTTTAGTAGATGCTGTAAGTCTCAATTTGGTTTATACCTTTTATAAAACACGTACTCATTTAATAATAATAAATAAAATACTTATAAAAAAATACCACAGAAAAATATTATACATAAGTGTGGTATTGTTGCAAAGTGTTTTATTTATTATTAACAAAATAAATATAGTATACCATAAACTAATGATCAAACCTATGATAAATTGACTCATTTGATGTAGGAAATCGACTTTAAATCCCATTATGTCTTCCGTGTTGAAAAACAATAGATTTTATTTAAAAGCTCCTCAGTAGAAAGTACCTTCAAATGAATATATAATTTTTCTTTTAAAAATACAATTTTATTTTAATTGAAAACAATACCTTTTTACCTATTTAAGTATGCACGAATATTTATAAAGAGAAAATTAAACTCAGTTAAACAAAATAAAAAATTTACAATTAGGATCGGCAAAATTTTACTATTGTTATTATTTAACTCACTTTGAAATATTTAATAAATAAAATTTTACAGAAATAAATCGAAAGCTTAAATAATTTAAATTTCTATTTTGTTTCTAGATGGCACTAATAACCGCAAGCTGGATATACGATATTTTACTTGTATTGATAGGACTGCTAACAATTTTCTACGTTTACTGCACCGCACGTTATAACCACTGGAAAAAGAAGGGAATCCCATATATGAAACCAGCACCATTTATTGGCAATATAGCAGAGGCCCTAACACTAAAAAAATGTTTTGCAGAATTTTTTAGAGATTGCTATAACGCTACAACTGGGCCAATCATTGGTTTATTCATATTTCATAAACCGTATCTTCTAATACGTGACCCAAGTCTAATAAAAGCCGTTCTTGTCAAAGATTTTAATTATTTCTCAAATCGATCACATGCACACGCCAATGACAAGGATATTTTAGGCACACTGAATATCTTCAGTATTGAAAATCCGTACTGGAAAACTCTACGTGCCAAATTGACGCCAATATTTACAGCTGGACGACTAAAAACAATGGTACCACTATTGGTCGAAGTTGGTCAAAAGTTAAACAATCATTTGAAAGAAATTGCTGAGAAACAAACAGTTGAAATGAAAGAAACTTCCGCACGCTACTCCACGGATGTAATTGCCTCATTAGCATTTGGTGTCGAAGCCAATTCATTCAAGGACAAAAACCCAGAATTCTGGAATATGGGTGTTAAAATATTTACTTTCACTGTTCAACGTAATTTTGAAATTGCATCGTATTTCTTCCTGCCATTTTTCGTAAAACTGTTTGGAATTCAATTTTTCGGAAAAGAAGGTTCACGATACTTACGCAGTGTATATGATTCATCAACCAAATATCGTCGAGAAACTGGAATGCAACGTAATGATTTGATTGACA
Source organism: Brachynemurus nebulosus (assembly GCA_035578155.1). NCBI lineage: Eukaryota > Metazoa > Arthropoda > Insecta > Neuroptera > Myrmeleontidae > Brachynemurus > Brachynemurus nebulosus. The sequence continues at coordinate 42,338,174 of JAPWDM010000001.1, read as the reverse complement.
TGTTGGAAAAAATTAGACAGCAAGGTTCCGTCGACAAGGAAGAAACGGAGGAGAAAAAACCAAACGATATAAGTAAGTATTCAAAAGACTCTGACCGAATAAGTATAAACCACACGCTGGATCCAGGATGAGGATGAAAAACTACTGATAACATCAACATGTTTGAATCGACAAATTCTCTAACTTTTAAGACAACGGAACAGCATATTCCTCCCTTCTCCCCAGTAAAAAAGACTTGTATGTTGTTTGTATGTCTGTCTGTAGTCTCAATATACCATTTCGTGAAAAACCGAATTTTGGTCAGATTCCTACACATCTAAAGGTTCTTGAGGTTAGTCTCTTACAGAGTTTTCAATATTTAAGAAGGAAGGAAGATAGTAATACAGGTAAGTTCAGAAATCTAATGTGAGATCTGGATTAAAAAAAAAAAACTGTTTTCGAAGCTCCTTCAAGTTTGAAGTTAAATGAATTTTTCTCGAATTTTTTTAGAATTTCTCTTAAGTTTTACATATATGTGAGAAAAATTGCTTGTAACACATGTAATAAGCAATAAAAAAAATTAACAATTAATATGAACAAAGAGTGAATCCTATAACAAACTTCCTAGAAATCCCACTCTGTTCTTTTCTTTCATTTTATAGGAGCCTCTACTCAACATGTGCATGTAGCTTAGTTAAAATTTTGCTTATATTCAGCTAATTAAACTGCTTTGAAGTAGTTAATTGGTTTGTCCCGTGAATAAAGTAAGCTGTTAGAGATCAGTGACTAAAACAGATATGCCATCAGTTTACTTCGTTTAATGTCCATAATAATAAAATGTTTTAAGGCAGTTTGATCAGCTGGACGTAAAGATTAGTTTTGAGTGAAAAACGTTACTAACAAAATTTGGTGCTTATAAAATTTGGTGCAGAAAAAGTTAGTTACTTTTATTTATTGAAATCAAAAATTTACGTTCTTAAAAATCACCAGTTCGTAGGTTCACTCAAAAGAGTTCAACTCAAAAAAGGGTACCATCAATATGGGTAAACGAACTTAAAATACGTAAATATGTCTAAAATAATCAGTTTTTAAAAATAATGGAAAGAATTTTTTGTTGCAAATTTTATAAGGAACAAATTTAATAATAACTTTTTTTCAAAAACCTTTCATCTTGTTGTCGTTGTTGAATCAGATTTATATGACGTATATTCATCTTCAAAGTTGAATCTCCAGGAGTCAAGGATAAAACAGCTTAAACATTCATCTCTAATAAACAAATGTTTCTGGCTTGTAAAAATTTCCCCAAAAAATTAAAGAAAGGAAAACTTCTGAAAATTTTAATTTTCTATTCTTAGTAATAATTATTAATAAAATACTTTACTTTGTAAAAATACGACTTATTAATTTAAATTAACTTTGACATGTTCCGATCCATACGATTATCATCAGACAAGTCATGATGATCATATGGATCAAAACATGTCAAAATTAATTGAATAAAAAGTGGTATTTTTGTAAAGTAAAGGGTTTTATTAATTATTAGCAAATATGGAATGCCATAAAGTAATGTTCAAGTGAATTAAGTTATGTTGTTTTTTCTTTTTATGTCCCATCAACAAAATCACACAACAAAACTCTACGAGAGTAAAATTAATATTTTATTGTTCATCTAGAAATAACCGACGACATGCTAGCAGCACAACCAGCCGTCTTTTTCGGTGCCGGTTACGAAACTTCATCATCTGCAATGACATTTACGCTACATCATCTAGCTCTACATCCAGACATTCAAGAACGTTTACGAGACGAAATCAATACAGTTTTAGCTGAAAACAATGGTGAAATTACGTATGAAGTTATCAAATCAATGAAATATTTGGAGATGTGTGTCAGGGGTAAATAAAACTCAAAATAAATTTAACTGAAAAAGACTCCAAAATAAGCTAAAATATTTTATGTTTCCAGAGACAATTCGGCTTTATCCAACATTACCTTTCTTGGACAGAATGTGTGAACGCGACTATGTTTTACCGGGAACAGGTGTTAAAATTGAAAAAGGCACACCAATCATAATATCACTGTTTGCCTTACATCGTGATCCAAAATATTTCCCAAATCCATTAGAATATAATCCAGAACGTTTCAATGAGGAAAATATTAAAAATATTGTACCATTTAGTTACATGCCATTCGGAGAAGGACCACGTAATTGTATTGGTAAGTTATCAACTCGTATATAAGTAAGTCATCTATCTATTATTGCATGATAACCTTATATTAATTACATGACATGAAATAAAAAACTATGATTTTGTAATTTTTAAAATTAAGATAAAAATTTTAACTGGTGACATCTGTTTGTAGGCGAACGATTTGGTTTGATACAAGTTAAAATTGGTTTAATACATATTTTAAAAGATTTTGAAGTGTCATATGAAAAAGAAGTTGATGAAACATTAAAACTGGATCCAAAAGCATTCTTCATGGCTCCACTGAATAAAATTGAATTGAAACTCAAGAAAATCCATTAACAAATTATCCTCATTACTCTATACTAGAAATTTAGATTAAATAGTTTTATAAAACTAAAGTTATTTTTATTTAAGTAATATCCTTTGACTAACGCAACTAGGAAAACCGTTATAAAGAACATTACCGATTTTTTTATTTTCTTTTACTGTTGACTTATTATTGTTATAATTTATTTTTTGTTGTTATTTCTTTTTGGATAATAAATTTATATTTGATAAAATTTTGTACAATATTATTTCACATCTTTTCTTACACATCATCAATTACAGAATTTAATGTTAATAAATCGATTCGATTAAGAGTGAAATTTTGTCAGTTCACATGTATGTGCATGTAAAAACATCAGAGCATCAGAGCACAAGAATTCATTTTGACTGATGAGCAAATCTTAAAATCAGGTGTTATAAACTTATAAAGATATACAAATCTCATGTACTGCATGCACTGCAGACCACTTTCTGTACTTTACCTTTCCTTACTGGCTTGATAACATTTGGTTCATTATATTGCCGAAAGTTACCGAAACCTAACAAAATCGACATAATTTTATTTCAGTGTTCTTATCAAGTGCTAGTCTCTTCATTTCGTTTACTTTCTTGGAGTCACGCTTCAAAATTGAGAAGGAGACACATTAAACCTCACTTTGAAACTCAATATTTTTCAAATAATAGATACTTAAAAAAGGAAAAAACAACGTCGACTTCATTTTATAAACCCATTCTAACTATACCCCACATTATGCGTGTACCGTATAGTGTTAATAAACTTCTTAACGTCCCAGTCAACATTCTGACATCTTAATGAATTCATAAAGAATTCATATTTCTGATTTGGACGTCAGAAAACAAGTTCAGAAAGATATCTTTATGAATTCATAAAGATATCTTATGCGTCGATTTAGAAATACTTTATGAAGTCTTAAATATGATGTCTTAAAGAATTCTTTTTTCTGACTTCAGAATTGCGATGTCTTAAACAGCTCATATTTCTGATGTCTGAAAAAAGATATCTAAATTGAGAATTTATTATTAAGAAACCATATTTCTGACTTCAGAATTATGATGTCTTAAATAGTTCATATTTCTGATGTCTTAAATAGCTCATATTTCTGATGTCTTAAATAGCTCATATTTCTGACGTCTTAAAAAAGATGACTTTAAGAGATCTATACCAAGAATTCACTGAAAAGTATTAAGCGTAATTTACGAAATAAGAAAAATATAATTAGTTAATTTTATTTATTTACATAATTATATATGTACAACGTACATATATTAAATGTATTTAAAAATTAACATTTAAGATTAAATTTACTCCAGTATTTTATCAGGAATGTCACTATTTGTGCACTAATCACAAATTAGTGCACAAATAGTGACATTCCTGATAGTTTTAGTTTTCCTAATAGTTTTGTGTCAACTAACATGGTGATCTTCTCCCTGGGCGTCGACTGTTCACAAATCTTACGCACTTCGACACAATCGAGGCGAACTGAAGGAAGTTGTTTAAGTGTACTGACATGTGTATTAACTTCGTAATGCATGTTTTGCAATATCGGCAGCTCTTCACAAACAATTTGAAAGATAATTCATAATTTTAACATACTAAAGTGTTTGAATTTTGCCGCCATATCAGTCAATGACGTCAGCTATAGAATATATTGGAATTGGAATACATATATTGTACATATTGTACATGTAAAATCGTAAATATAGAGAAATCAGCGTAATTAATTAACTATGAATTCCCAAATGATGTGACTAATTTTAATGTTCTTCCCAAACTATTTACTATCAAAAAACGTGAAACAAAATATTTTTTATTTTCATGGTCTGCTAACTATACGTTGAAAAAGACTAATTAATTACTCACTAATTATAATGTCCTAAATAAAAAGATTATATTCCTAAATTTTCCCAAATGGTTTCCAATCGATTAAAAATATTTCCAGTCAAAAAGGAACATTTGGTCTGCTAACTTTATAGCACTATATTTTCAACTAGAGTTCAACAAGTTTGAACTAAAATTTGTTTGTTCATGCAAACCAATTTTCAACATGAAAAACGCAGTAATTTAAGCCGCCAATTTGTCAATTCCAGGATTTTCTGGATCTAAAACGGAACATTAAGGATATCCGTGGCTCGTAAGGACCAATTTGGTTTGTCAGGTATTTCAAATTATATGAAATTTTAACCTGCTCGAGAGCAAAAAGGGATTGTGTAATTTGCACTTAACACCCACAATAATTTTATTATTATGATTAATTTTAAACGAAAATGAATTTATATAATGTGAACCATATCACCAAAAACTAAACTATAATTCGTGAACTATATCACAATGTGAACCATATCACAAATACATATATGTATATATTGTCGCAAGGGCGAACAGTGACTGCAATACTACTGTGTGTAGTATGTATTCAACGAGTATCAAAATTATACTATGTTAGACTTGCAGTAACAAACAAACAAGCCAGTCCAACTAAAATTTGAATCTAATAAAATGACGTCACCAATATGCAATGCCGACAATAGAAAATATTCGACAGACCCTTGAATTTTTGTTAAATTCTATTTTTAAAAAATTTTTGAAATGGCTATAAAAACCTCAAATTTACCGTACATAACACCTTGTTGAAATTTACATATAACAAATTGTATAATCTTACTAAGGAATCGGTCTTTCTGGCATATTTGTTAATTAATGTCAGACAAACCTCTTCTAATATAATTAGTGAAAATTTTAGGCAATCTTACCTCACGTAACACCCAAATTTTTTTTTTTTTTTTAAGTGAAATTTTTAGACATAACCAATCTATTAAAATTGGTCTGTCTGGCAAATTTTGTTAACTACTGCCTAAAAAAAAATAATACTCCGGAATTATTTAATAAAACGATAGTTTAATAAAAAATGTAATTTAACAAACTTAGCTATACTTTTTTAAAGCCGGGTCAATTGTAATTGATATAAGAGGTCCCAAACTTAATTTTAGTAATAAAAATACACTTTTAAAGATAACATTGCTTCAAATAGACCAAATTTAATACGTAGATAATAACAAAAATTTTTAATTAAAACAAAAAAATTCAGGGTGTTATGTGAGGTAATTTTGCTTAAAATTTTCACTAATTAAAATAGGTCTGTCAGACATTAATTAGTAAAATATGTATGTTAAACAGACCGACTCCTCAGTAAAATATATATAAGTTGCTATAACATATATTATGTCAATTTCAAGGTGTTATGTGACGTAATTTTTTTAAAAATAGAATATAACAAAAATTCAAAGGTCTGTCGGGCATTTCCTATTGTCGGCATTAGTTACTATCGATTTAGCATTTTCAATTTGAGGTGTTTTATTAGGTATGATTTTACGCTATCGGAGCTTGGACTATAAGATTCATTTGACTAAAAAAGAATTATTTATTACAAACATAAAGGGTTTTTGTGCGACTTGTAAGAAATTTGGTGAAAACGTTGAAAGTGCAAAAATCTTGAATGAGTTCTTCAACAAAACACGTCTGATACCTGGAATATGATTTTTTGGGCATTTTTGTGAAAAAGTTAGTTTTTTTTTTAAATTTAAAAGTCTTTGCAACATTTTTTTACACCATTGAAAAGAGGAGAAAAATTACATAAAAATGGTTTTTAAAAAACCATTAGGTATTCTATGTAACCTGCTTTCCGAGAAAATCTAACTTTTATAAACGAAAATTCGCTATGTTATGTAGGATGCTGCGGCAAGGGTATTAATATATTACATTGTTCGTTTGTTTTTTGTTTTTTCCTTACATCCGAAATATGAACTAATTAAGAAATCTTAATAATGAAGTCAGAAATAAGAGCTGTTTAAGACATCAGAAATATGAGTTCATAACGTAGTCAGAAATAAGAACTGTCTAAGACATCAGAAATATGAATTCATATAGTATCCAGAAATAAGAACTATTTAGGACTATGTGAGTTCAAAAAGTGGTCAGAAATGAGAAATGTTTAAGACATCAGAAATATGAATTCATATAGTATTCAGAAATAAGAACTGTTTAAGACATCATATTTCTGATGTCTTAAATAAGACTTCTGTAAGAATTCATTTAGATGTCCTAATATTGTTTAATTTATTTTTGTTAGTGGTTTCTATAGAAAAAAAATTTTTAAGACATCAGAAATATGAACTAATTCTGAAGTCAGAAATATGAATTCTTGAAGACATCATATTTATGAAGTCTTAAACAGCTCCTAAATCGTCGCATATCTTTATGAATTCATAAATATATCTTTCTGATAATGTTTTCTGACATCTTAAATATGACCCCTTTAAGACATCTTTAAGAAGTCTTATTTGAGAAGTCCGAAAGATGTTAGAAAAAAGATGTCTATTTGATATCATTAAACTGAATTCATATTTAGAACTCTTATTTCTGACTTCTTAAAAAAGATGTCTTAAAGATGTCATATTTACACTTCAGAAAGATGTCAGAAAAAAGACTTCATAAAGACATCTTTCTGACTTTTGTGCTCACTGGGGTATGATAAAATTTTACTTTAGCGCCTATCTCACTACAAAACGGTGATTTAATCCCAAGCTCTAAAACTTTCATAGCGTCAACTACAGTTTTTTAGCTATAGTAGCTATAGCATTCTTAAGTCACGTATCCTTATCTAAAAGCCCACTTAAATATGTCCTAGATATTGCGAGGAGGCACATAAAAAAAAATAGTATTTTCTTTATATTGGATAACAGATATTATTTTTTCATATAACGTAAAAGCCCCTATATTCAGACGCGATTCAATACTCGAACAGTTTTGATATTTATCGGTTTCTTTTAGAAATAACTTCATTAATATATAAAATATCAAAACTGTTCGAGTATTGAATGGCGTTCGAGTATAGGGTCTTTTGCCCTAGTCAATTTTCATTAACGTCATAACATTTTAAAAATAACCGACCTATACCGAGCATGTCTTTTGTTTTAATCATATATAAAAAAAAAAAATTTGACCTGATCATAAATTATACTTGAACATGAAAATTTTTTTGTACTTTGCTTTTCGAAATACATCCAGTCTTATGAATTACCTATGATAATATTATTAACTATCAAAATGTCAAGTATAAATGTCACTCTCACTGAAAAATTAATAATTCAACCATCAAATTGTAACAACACCTTAACGCCCGATAAGGATTTTAGCACACTTTACATGCATATTATAATTTTGTTGATACATTAATCAAAATAATAACTGTTATAACATTATTTTGATATACAGAGTGTCCCAAACGATGCAAAATGAAAACTACGCAAAGCATTTTCTTAAAGGGAAAAATTTTAGGGAACTTTCTTTTATTTCGTTTAAATTGTTTAATTTTTAGATGGATAATTTGTGGTAATTAATAATAATTAGTTTCTTGAAGTTTTCTCCACCAGTATTGAATTACATTATATTTTCTTCTTGGGTATACTATATATATTTCTTCCATTGAAGGTAGAAACCCAGTGAACATAGAATGTAAATGTGATGTAACAAGGAAATAACAATTTACGTAACTTTTTTGACTTATGGGTGACATAACAATTATATAAAATTAGAGTTTTATGTTATATATCTAATTGTTACCTGTATGTTACGTAACAGTTACATGTCATTCTGACTGTAATAAAATGTCACATTTGTGACTGCTATGTTACGTTTAGATGATGTATCAAGGTTACTTTGATAAAACGTCACAGTGTGACTCTTATGTTATGTCTTCGCAACCTAACAATGTTACTTTGATAAAACCTCACAGAACTGACTCTTATGTTATGTTTTTGTGACGTATCAACGTTACTTTAATGAAATGTCACAACCATGACTCTTTTGTTATGTCCTGATGACCTAACAATGTTACTTTGAACAAAACCTCACAACAGTACTCTTATGTTATGTATTTGTGACGTATTAACGTTGTTTTAATGAAATGTCACAATCATGACTCTTTTGTTATGTTTTTGTGACGTATCAATATTAATAAAACATTTCACTTGTCACTTTTGTGAAATGTTTTGTTACCATAATAATTTTAAATGTATCAATTCGTGAGGAATTATCCATTTAAAGATTCCTGCAGTTTTTCAATCTATCCCCTGTTGGCGTCTGATGTAATTAAATTTCATCCATCCATTTTTGTATAAGTTGATTTATGTTATTTGTTATATGGGTTATGGGGTTATATTATATAATATAACCCCATAACCCACATAACAAATAACATAAATCGACTTATCCAAAAATGGATGGATGAAATGGATGGACAAATGTTTTATTAATATTGATACGTCACAAAACATCACAAAAGAGTTATGATTGTGACATTTCATTAAAACAACGTTAATACGTCGTTAAAACAACGTTAATTTTGTTATTAATTTAAAAATGAAACTTTTATGAAAATTCTTGTAAGGCTTTATTTGCTATTTTGTGCTATATATTAATATATAACGATGAGAATAAATAAGTGAGTTTGGTCTAGTGGTTAAGACTGTCGATAATTTAAAAGATGCTTCAGCTTGGATAATGGATCGAATCCTGCAACAGTCAACAAAAAAAATAAATAATAATAATAATAGTAATAATTTAGGTGTATGTAATGTTAAATAAGAAACAAAAAAAAGGGAATTTTGAATTTGCTTCTTGCAAGAGAAGACGTAAGGCGTATTTTTATCTATAAGTTACATCAAAGTTATATTTTCCTGAAACCTAACAAGAACATAACAATGTTACGTCACATTGTTACGTTTATAAGTGGGAAATTGTAAGTTACATGTGAGTCATATATGACTCACATTTTATGTTACATGTAACTTTCAGTTCTGTCACTGTGACATAAAATTTACAGAAAAATGTTCACTGGGAATGTATTATATAGTACCCAAGAAGTAAATATTAAGTTACTAATATTAAATAGAAGAAATATAATATATAGTACTCAAGAAGTAAAGGTAGTGTAATTCAATACTGTTGGAAAAAACTCCAAGAAATTTATTTTGTTTATTTCAATATATTTTTTACCAAAATTTTGTTGAATAGCTCCAAAATTATGAAAAAATATTTAATCTTCTACTAGTTCTTTGATTTATTATTAGTCACTAATAGTAAAGAACTATCGATAACACTATCGGTAATTACTATTGATAGTTACATTTTACAATTATGCGTGAAGAAATAAAAAGAAAATTAAACAATTAGATAAAAAGGATTTGATAAGAATGGAAATAAAATTATGTATTTGACTAAATTGGATCGGAAAATATTCCTTTAAATCAAAAAATAAATAAATAAATAAATAAATAAATAAATAAATAAATAAATAATTTTGCTAATAATAATAAAAAAATTAAAGAAATTTTTAATCTTTAAATAAAGAAATCATTTTGAGAATGTCACCTTTGTTTTAGACTGCTAAATATGTTTTTTGTAACTAAAACTTAACTGTCGGAAGTCATCGATAATTGCGATTATCAGTACCGTAAAACCGTCTAAACCGCCGGACAGGGGGTCCAGACCCGGACACTTTGCACCAATGTTCAAAGAAAGTAGTTTCTACATTAACCTGCTACAACAAACATTTGTTCTTGACGTCATTAGAGAGAGAAAAACATCCTCTAAACATCTGTACCAATAAAAACTACGGATTTCAACTTTTACTATCTCATTTTACAGGATTACTATTCTCCAGTTTTTCAAAGAAATAAAATGTATGTCTAATGTAATTTTCGTCATAATTGTCATATTGTTTTAATTTTGATATGTATGTGTTCAGAATTTTATCGCGCATCATTTAATGATGTTTGAAGTTATATTCGATGTATATATAAAAAAATACATGCTATATACATATATCCGTTTAAACCCGGACACATCAGTTTATTACACTACGGCCGCGATTCGCACTGGCTGTAACTTCCACTATTCATACGTTATATTTCCGCCAGAATTACGCGGTTTATGCCTCCTTCTGGTGTCATATCGCATGTTTACTTCATAGAGAGGCATACTATGTATTGACCCCTCTCCCTTCCCACAAAATGTTTTGAAGCCTTTGACAGGTTTCAAGACATCAGACGATATAAAACACTGTCCTAACCCCGACGGGAGAGGTTAGTTTTCATGTTATTATTTAAGTAAGTGTCCGGGTCAAGACGGATTTGGGGTGTAGACCCGGACACTTACTAATTATTTTTTATTTTTTGTATTTTCACTTATAATGAAACAAATGGGTCAGGGATATAACAAATAATATACGCTCTTTCTAATGGTAATACTTTATTGGTGATTTCTATGAAGGAAACGTGTATAAACATAAAATTATACCAAAAAGTGTAAAAAAGTGTCCGGGTCTAAACGGTTTTACGGTAATACTCCACTATAAGTCACTGGAAATTAATAACGACTACATTACCATTGTTAATTGTATTCTGTAACCAGTGAAGAGATTAAATACGTATTCATATCTTCATTACCATAATCAAGATTGATCTTCTCTTACTAGGACAATCAATTTTATTAATATATGTGCCTATTTAAACTTGTGATATGTATTGAAATAATTCTTAAAAATTATTATCTGATACATACTTGTGTATGAAATTAAATCAATCACATTTATCAGGACAAGTTCTTAAGTTGGATTGATATTACAAGTAACGCAAAAGCCCCCATTATGGAACGGTATCTAATACTGAAACAATTTTGACATCTACATATTAATGAAGTTATTTCTGAAAGAAACGTCTAATAACAAAAATTATTATTAATAGAATGATTGTTTTTCAATTTAAATTCACCTCGCAATTAATGTTTCCTTACTTAATTAAAAAAATAAATATGTAAATGTCCAAACTCTTCCAGTATTAGATACCGTTCCATAATGGGGGCTTTTACGTTATTATAGATTCACAGATCGATTCTGACTGTTCAAAGTCCAACTCTATTTGTTACGTATCCTTTTTTATTGCATTAGTGCAATACCAATACAACATAGTGTAACAAAGATAGGAAACATGTTTGGTGGGCCAAAATTAATCTGTTGAAGTATGCTTAAATCGATTCTCACACGAGTATAACTGCATAAACAGCTTAATCGTTGCATCAAAAGAATTTGTAGTTGACCTAAACTCACCAGAAATCTGTTTTATACCGGACAGATTTCTTTTCTTTTGGTTTCTTTCAACCACTCTGGTACTCTCTTTAGTTTCTCTTCTGATGGGTAGAAGGTTATTAAACAAATCTATATCTTTCTTATAAAATTATTTTATCCAGTTTTTCAGACTGTATAACTTTGACTTTCTATGAGTTTTTTTGAAAGATTTGTAATAATTTTGGGATAATTTTTCTCTTCTACTATAATTTTATAATTTTATTTTTTGTTAATTTTACGACAAGAATTTTATTCAAAATTTAAAATGTGTAAATAGCAAACCATAAATAGGGAATCAACATTAAGTTTTAATCACTTAGAAATATTTTTGGCTTAAAATATGCGTTAGTTATTCGTTTTAGCGAATTTCCAGAATGGAATTCAGCTATTACAGCCACTGTCATGACGCGACTTGAGCCCGGGACTACGGTAGAAATTTGTTTTGAAGTCCCTAGAAACCAAAAATAATATTCACTAAAATTATATATATATATATATATATATATATATATATATATATATATATATATATATATATATATATATATACATATATATATATATACATATATATATATACATATATATATATATATATATATATATATATATATATATATATATATATATATATATATGCGTCCGCACGATAACTCTTGAACTAGGTTTACGAAATTTGGTGAAAATGTTGGAAATGCCAAACCGTTGAACAAGTTCGTTAGCCAGACACGTCGGATGCCAGGAACATGGTTTTTGTTCCTGCAAAAAATTAGTTTTTTGCTAAAATTTCCACTTATTCAAAAATTTTTGCGAAACCATTTAAAAGAGAAGAAAAAATACATAAAAATGGTCTTTAAACTATTGTTCTATGTCAACTAGTTTCCGAGAAAAACTAATTTTTATAAACGGAAATTCGCTATGTTATGGAGGATGCTGCGACAGGGGTATTTAGAATTCCGAAGGAACATTTCGGAACCCTTATAGTTTTGTCAAAGCCACCTGCTCATTTGTCTCACCCACAAAATTCTTTCACATCTTTTGGCATATGAGGATGAAATGTTCCATGTAGGTACATGCTAAACGAAGAGATATCAGTTCCCAACAAAAACATTTTTTTTTTAATTTCTTGAGACACTTTCCAGTATTGGGAAGTATAGATGAAAATTTTTTTATATGTACCACATCGTTTGGAATATCATTAGAAATCTTAATCCAAGAAAATCTAAAAAAAAATTACAGATATTAGCATTTACTAACTTGCAAAATTTCGACTAACTTATGTCGGTAACGTTCGGAGATATAGGCAAACAAATTTTTGAAAATTTAAAAAGTAATTTACAATATAGAAAATGATCTTCCAATAAATGAAACTTTCCATCGAGATATGTTTTAGTATCAGAAAATATCCTTCAAAAATTCAAATCCAAATCAAAGGGAAATGCTAGAAATGCACAAAATTTTCGTAAGTATTTTTAGAAATAATTTCACATACCTTATCATGCGGAATATCATTAAAAAGATCTTTAAAAATGATCTTAAATGTGTAAAAATGATCAATCTCTTAAACATATGTTATTTTTAAGCCTCGTTTGCGAAATACTAAACTCCAAAATTTATGTTTTCTACTATATAACAGTTACTAAAGAGTTCAAATAAAGCTTCCGTCGAACATATTTATTTTAACACGGATGACAAAATCCTAATGCCCTATATTTTATTCTGAAAGCTGCGAAAAACTCTATAGCTACTGAGAAACCCAGACTAAATGCATTCCTAACTTGCACTTAATTATCATTTTATGACTAATTTTTTAATTCAAAAGATAAATGTCGTAGAATGGTCAACTTATGCTCGTATATATTTCATGGGTTTTCATCATTCCATCAAAATGTTTTTAATAAAAAGACTTCAAAAAAATTATCTACCTGAACTTAAAAAAACAAAAGCTCTGTTGAAATAGTATCAGTATAGATTAAATTCGGCGGTAAAAAATTTAGATTTAAAATATTTATTAAAAAAAAAAAAAAAAAAATGGTATAATTAATGGCGAAATTTATTTATTTACATACAAGATGCATATTAATATAAAATATAATAAATGTATGTAAAAGAGAAAACTTAAAAAGATAATGCCACGGCTATACATACCTACACATATAGCTCGAACGACTTCAACAATAAAATAATACATTGGCGTTAAATTACCAAAAACATGGTTTAAGTAAAACTTCGATTTTTAATAAATAATAATAAACCTGTTTATTCCACAGTAATTATTCAATTGTATATAACGTATATAATATGAATATAGAGTAATTAAGAAAATAAAATTAATTTAGTACAATAACAGTCCGAAATACTATACACGTTCAATAGACCACTACGCTTAAAGGCAGATTCTTATTTGATCCACTTATGTAACAAACAAGCAATTTGATGGATGTCGATATTATGAAAAAATATTAATAACTGTTCAGAAGCAGCTTTATTAGATGAACATGTCCATTGAAACTTTCCTAATACATAAGTCACACTTGTTTTCTCAAAAAAATAAACTGCCTAATTCTGTTGTTATTTTGAACATAAACATTAGCAGAATCCATCTAAAAAAGAATTTCTATGAAAGTAACAAAATTAGAAATAATTTACAAAATTGTATTTTAATTGCGTCGAAGTACGTTTGGAAGCAACTACCTACTCAATTTAAGGTTGATGGAGCGCTAGAGATTAAGTACTACTAAGTTCGAAAAAAGTCTGCCATTTATTGTCGCAAATTAATATTATTAAATTATGAAATTTCTTTTCTTTAATTTAGAATTGCATTGAGAAAGCTCGTTTTGTAATAAAAAAATAATTTCATAATAAAAAATCATAATAAAATATAAATTTGACTAGTAATGGAGTCGGATAAACAAAGCATAAGGAACTGTTTCCCCCCTCAAATTTTTATTTTGTAGCAAGTTAATTACATCGAAGACTATACGAAATGAATATTTTCTACCACTTGCAACCGCCGCTACGAAAGTTATCGGCCATTTTATGAAAAATCGACCATTTTAGTCGTACTTTCTAAATATAGATGAATATATCTCGGTATGTGTAGCTCTAAAAAAAAAACGAAAAAAACTGAGGCTATTCATTACAATATAATCTACCGGCGGCTATAGTATGAAATTTTTATCTGCACACATAACCTTAAAAAAAATAAAAACTGAAGATACTACTAAATTTTGGTTTTTTGGTTTTAACCCCTTATTGCATGAATTATGGAGGTGAAGAGAAAAATTTTTTTACTGAAAATGTCTTTCACTTCTTTTATTTTAGTAGTCAAATTAAAAAAAAAATTAAGTCTTATTGTTTAGAAATTACTTAACGAAGCCATATATGGCTTCGTATGCATTCTAGTATTATAATTATAATCGATATATGACTTCGTATGCGTTAAATAAAAAATACAATTATATTTTATGAAAATCTGTATGCAATTTTATTTGCCAATGTAACATAAATAAACTTGACATTTTCCACATTTGGCGACTGAACGGAATTTTGAGCAGTTTTGACATAATTGTCAATTTAGTTTTGTCCATTCGGGGAAATGGTCACCTTATCTGATCGCACAGACTTCAAAGGGAGGTCTTGATGCCTAGCTGGAGTTTTTCGTGCTTTTTTAATGAGTATAGGTGAGCCGGGCAAGCTAGATGGAGTACCTTTTCGGCTTGTTGCAGTACGTTTTCTGGCCACTGAGTTTGATCGACTGCCTCGGCTGGTGGGAGTACTGGGAAATCAGAAGCAAAATCATCGTCACTCACCGTGAATAGAATTGACATGCTGGGATGTACCATAAAAGCGATACGAAGCCATATATGCCCAATAATAATTTGGATTAAACGTATACGAAGCCAAATATGGCAACTTCAAAATAAATTTAAAGAAAACAAGAAAACACACACGAATCACAACTATTCCATGTTCTCGAATATATGTATAAAGAATATGTTTTGAAAATTTTTGATTTTAGTACTAACCGTTTTATTGTTTAGTTTTCACAAATAAAATTAGCACCAATTTAATTGCACTGTAACGGTCGGACACTCTGAACATAACTTCAAATAATTTGACAACCCGCACTTACCAAAGACAACAAAAATTACGTTCCGTTACTCGAAGGAGTATAAAGTTCGGATTTAACATTAAGTTATTGTAGGTTTTTTATGCACTTTATGATGGTGAAAAAGAAAAAATTTTTAAGCTTGAAAAAAAGTGAAAAAAATCTATTCAAAATTCAAAATTGTCAACAATGAACAGTATTTGAAAAATAATTTAAATCAAGTAAACTGTCATAATTTAAATATGAGTTGTAATAATTTGTCTCATACAAGGATTACAAGCTTCCATATGAGGATTACACGAATTGAACTCGATTAGAAAAGCAAGTTTGGAGAAATTAAGGCTCAATTGTTTTCAAAAATACACAATATCAAAAGTTTATAAGCTCCCAGCCACCTCACAAGCTGCAAATTCAACAGCAGCTGCAATAATTTAAATCAAGTAAACCGCCATAATTTAAATATTATATGAGTTATAATTATTTCTCCCATAAAAGGGTTACAAGCTTCCAAATGAGGATTACACGAATCGAACCCAGTCAAAAAACCAACTTTGGAAAAATTAAGTAGATAGTTCCTCGGAAGGTTCATAGGTATTAGGTCACTTATGTTAGTTTGTTTCTTAGTTTGTTAGTACACTCTTAAACAATGTTGAATTTGCAGCTTGTGAGGTGGATAGGAGCTTTCAGCTTATATACTTTTGATGTTGTGTATTTTTTTTTTTTTTTTTTTTTTTTTATTTAATTTAACTGCGTTAACAATTAAAGTCATTCGCAGTATAATATTTAGATATACAGATACATTATGATAGTGTATTTTTGAAAACAATTGAACCTTAATTTCTCCAAACTTGATTTTTTAATTGGGTTAAATTAGTGTAACCCTTACATGGAACCTTGTGACCCTTGTATGGAACAAATTATTACTGATTACAATTATTATTACAAATTATTACTAATACTGTGATTTAAATTATTTTTCAAATACGGTTCATTGCCGACAATTTTGAATTTCTAATCGATTTGTTTCACTTTTTTTCAAGCTTAAAAACTTTTTCTTTTTCACCATCATACAGTGCATAAAAAACCTACAATTTAAGAAAAAAAAAAGAACCTCGTATGATACAATGCACAAAAATCATTGGCCAGTCAATTTTCAAATTTGATGTCAATTTTTAAGGTTTGTGTTAGATATTTTCACTTGAAATTTTAACCAGTTATTGTCCATGTTATAAAGTATATTTTCTGAAAATTTCATCAAATTTCACTTAAAACATACGAAGTTAAAACCAAAAAACCAAAATTTAGCAGTATCTCCAGTTTTTATTTTTTTTTTTAAGGTTATGTGTGCAGATAAAAATTTCATACTGTAACCGCCGGTAGACTATATCGTAGTAAATAGCATCAATTTTTTATTTTTATTAGACCTACATATACCGAGATATATTCATCTATGTATATTTAGAAAGTACGACTAAAATGGTCGATTTTCAGAAAATGGTCGATAACTTTCGTAGCGGCGGTTGCAAGTGGTAGAAAATGTTCATTTCATACAGTCTTCGATGTAATTGACATGCTACAAAAAAAAATTTGAGGGGGGAAATAGTCCCTTATTCATTAAAATTTGGAGCCTATCCGATTCCACTATAGTGGATTTTTTAGAGTAATAAAATCTAGCAACATGTCATAGTTAAATAAATATAGTTACAAAAGTTACCGTTCAATGTTGACAATAGAAATTACTATCTCTCCTAAGTACACAGTCGATAAAAATGTTACAGTATTTGTAAGTTACAGTTTCGTGAATATTTATATTTTGATTAACAAAATAGATTACAATGTGAAAATCATTGTCAAAACAAAAAGGTCAGTTTGTATTACTACGAGGTTGTATTAATCTGTGCACAGTCTGTGCCATCTATGGCATGTGATACAATACTACAGTATTTATTTATGTTGATAATAGATAGAAATCTGTTTTATCAACAATATAATGTCACTTTCATCCATATATGTATTATACCAATATTGCTATCAATTTGCATTTTTGGTCGCAAACATTAGAGTGCCGGCGATATCACTCTCTCTTTCTATTTAGTGTACCTATTTTCCTTGTCCGAAATTTCAAAAATGCCTCCATTTTAGCCACTTAGGTTTTCATTATCAAGTACGAGTATAAATTACAGTAAATTTCATTTAATAAGCGATAAATGTGTTTATTTATTATTTAAGTAAATAAAATTGTCTTTCGTGAGTTAAAAATTCAAACAATAAAATATTAAAAATATGAATGAGTTTATTTATTATATTTCATGTGAACCGCTAGACATGCGCAGAACAAAAATGGTACACTATTTTTGTATTGTCTGTCTCTCTTTGTTGGCGACCAATTAATTACTCTCATAGGCTAGGTACGTTGCTAGCAATTATATGTATACTACATATATGCTTTCATCTGTATTTCTAAGTATGTTTCGTATGTTTGGTAATGTGGTAATGTACTACTACTAATGTATGGTATGTATATTCTGGCGTATAACGTGCAATGCTGGCAAATTAATTCAGTGACGAATTTTCAGTGTGACAAATAAAAATGCCCATACATTTCTCAGTTTTAAAATTAAATTACTAAAATACTGGACGTCAGAATTTGTTAATTGTATTTTTGGAATGTTCGTAAAAAATTAAATTTCTTTTAAATAAGTTTTTTATCAATTTTTTATTAGCAGAAGGTGATAATTTATTTTATAAAATGAGTGTTTCCAGTTCGTTTTTAAGGATAACCCTATTACTTGTATGTTAAATAAAAAAGTAATTTTTAAAAGTTTTTATCTCACAAACCTGGACGTCAGAAATTGGTTTAAGTTTTAATATTTTGTGTATTGGTTTAAGTTTTAATATTTTGTGTATTAGGTATCGAAACATAACGAATCCAGAGATGATTCTTTTATTTTTCCAAGGCTCTAGCGCTCCATCAACCTTAATATAGATGGGCAATTGAAATTTAATCATAGTTTTTATTTGAACAAAAAGTCAAACTGGTTTGAAAGGCTTCAGTTACTTTTTTTTATTACTTATTTGTAAAATTCGGAAATTAAATTGGCATTGCCTCTTCAATTATTGTACAAAAACTAATTATTTTTTAAGTACCAATCATCGATCAATCTCTGTCAAAATTGAAACTAAATATAGGGATACAGGAGTTTGTCCTACGCGGCGTATAGCCGAATGAGTCATTTGACCGAAACGACAAAAGTCCGAATAGTCATTTAGTCGAACTGTCATTTAACCGATGCGACAAAATACCGAAAAAGTTATAATTCCGAATGGTCAAATTACAGAAACGACATTTGACCGAATGGACATTAATCCGAAAAATAAATGCATATGCAGCTGTTGGTAATGAAGCAATTTATTAACCATGGACAGGAAAATAATTTTAAAATTTCAATTTTGAAGTCAATATTATTTTTATAATGTTACATTTATAAGCCTTTCATTATAAATATTAACATTTATTATGTTTCTTTTTATATTCAATAGTAAAATGCATTAAGTATTTTAACGAAATAAAAAGTTTAAAACAGCTGCATATGCATTTATTTTTCGGATTAATGTCCATTCGGTCAAATGTCGTTTCTGTAATTTGACCATTCGGAATTATAACTTTTTCGGTACTTTGTCGCATCGGTTAAATGACAGTTCGACTAAATGACTATTCGGACTTTTGTCGTTTCGGTAAAATGACTCATTCGGCTATACGTCGCGTAGGACAAACTCTTGTATCCCTAAATATATTGATGAAAATCTTGATTCTATCGTTTCCCAACAAAATTTATGTAAATATTTTGAGATCCATTATTCTTATAAAGCATTATAGTCCTAAGAATATACCTGCTAGATTCTAGTAATTTAGTTTCGGAATCTTACCATAATATAAAACTAACATAGAGGTAATATAGGTAAAATGTATTATACATACATATATGGACACTCGCATGACGCATAGGTTTAACAAAAACAAAAAAGAAATGAGGAAAAAGAACCAGATTTCTACTGTACTTTGCATATACGGACTACGAACATAGGTTGTACATACATTTATATAATAAATATAATTATACCTATACGGTTAAACTAAATTGATATTTGATGTAAGCACTGTCACGGGTGAAAAATAAATAACTCTACTGTTATCTTACATCTCGCATTCTGTATATCATCAATTAAATAAATTTACTAAACGTACTATACCAAGAAAATAAAATATATATTATTACAGTTACATTACAAATATAATAATAATACGTACATACATATGTATGTTCACAAGTGTACATTTACGAGTTGACCCTAACAAATACAACTGGAGCAGAAATAAAAGTCGCACTTTGGAAATAGACATTAAATACTTCAACAAGGAACAACTGACGAACAATATACATACCTATGTAGAAATGTACATTATCTTATAGACAAACGGATAGGCAAAGACAAATCATTTACATACATAGGTACATAATGCTCAGTTTAAAAGTCTTCGAATTCGACAGTCCTTTGACTACAGAATGCCAGTTGAACTGACAAAAGTTTGGTGTTTATTGTTATCTATAAGTCCTTAGAATTCTGAAGCAAAATCCTTGAAGCCGCTATAATTTCATCATATCTATCTGTTTATCTGTCCGCCCGTCCGTCACTACCCCGCAATTAAAACACCTTGCGATCTCTGGACATGACATTTTGCACGTGCATGCTATAAATATAGTGATCTCAATTAACATGCAGTTAAAAAAATTTGTCTCCTTTTTTTATGGTACTGCCCCGTACTAGAAAGTGAGGATGAAATTTTTTTCACGTACGACATAACGTGGGTTACCGTTAAAAAGGGTCCGTTAAATTAAGTTAAGGTTCCTTTCATTATTTTTAATTCTAAAGCTCGGTTTGCGAAGCTCAGCTTATCACGTATACACAACTTTTAAAATGTTGATCCAAAAAAATTTAAGTAATTGGAAAACATATAGTCCATAAAGGCAATTTTTTCCAAAAGTAAAACCCCAAACTACATTTTACTTCTTAATACTACAGAAAACCTAATTAATTTTTCAACTTTATAAATTGAATATAATCATAGTATAACCTTAAAGTCTCTGCTATCCCTAAAATGTAATACACAGTAGAGCTAAGCAGGGGACTCATGACTCCAAGAACAATTTAAAGTATAATTATGCCGAATTTTAGTTCACTGACACAAGTCAGAATCACTGTCGTCTGATCTATCCGCTCTTCCACTATTGTCTAACATAAGTAATGATGAGCAAAATTAGTCTTGGTCTTGCATTTTTTGCAAGACCAAGACTATGTATACCAAGAGCAAGAGCAAGACCAACATTATAAGTATGGCTGCAAGATCAGTACCAAGACTCAAGTGAGCAAGAACAAGACAAAAGCAAGAAAAAAGCAAGACTCTTGCTAAACTATTTAAATAATTGGAAAATATAATTCATACTGAAATTTTTTAAAGCAATAATAAAAATTGTTTCCTTAAAAATTCAAAGTTAATTACATACTTGCAGTTAAAATGTGTGATCATAAATCAGTATAATGCTTTCGACTACCTTCAAAATTTTTTGGTCGAATAGTAAGTAAAATATCGGCGTTTAATAGATTTTACCACTTTTAATAATAATAGAGTTTTACCAACTTTAACAGAAATTAATGCCGAACTAACTGAAACCCGTAAAAAATTTAATCGAAATTAGTCAAATAGTTCCGAAGTTGCGTGTTAGAAGGTTTTACGAATACTCAGGTGGACAGAGAGGCAGTTACAGAACAAAAAAATTTTCAGGAACCGTAAAAAGTGAAAACTCTGGTTTTAAAAGGAAAAAATTCGCTAATAAAAATTTTTTTAGCAATACCAAGACCAAGACTGCATTTTACAAAACCAAGACCAAGACTCAAACTGCTCTAGCAAGACCAAGACCAAGATTCTTAATGCAACAACAAGACCAAGACCACTGAGAAACACTGTTCTACAACATATTCAAATTTCACTGGTGGCGGGGCTGACATCTGAGTTAAGTCAGCCCCGCCATTGTATCTCGGTAACGGCTGCGGCAAAAAAATCAATTCGCTGGTAAACAAATAGCAAAAAAATATCCCGTAAATTTCATTTGAATAAGTACAGCAGGTCCGGAGATAAAGGGGTGGCGGGGCTGACTTCAGACTTAAGTAAGCTCCGCCATTGTATCTCGGTAACGACTGTGGCAAAAAAATTAATTCGTAGGTAACAAAATAGCACAAAATATCCCGTAAATTTCATTTGAATAAGTACAGCAGGTCCGCAGATACAGGGGTGGCGGGGCTGACTTCAGATTTAAGTTAGCTCCGCCATTGTATCTCGGTAACGGCTGTGGCAAAAAAATCAATTCGGTGGTAAAAAAAAATAGCAAAAAAATAGCAAAAAAATATCCCGTAAATTTCATTTGAATAAGTGCAGCAGGTCCGGAGATATAGGGGTGGCGGGGCTGACTTCAGATATGTCAGCCCCACCATTGTATCTCGGTAAGGGCTATGGCAAAAAAATCAATTCAGTGGTAAAAAAATAGCAAAAAATAGCAAAAAAATATCCCGTAAATTTCATTTGAATAAGTGCAGCAGGTCAGGAGATATAGGGGTGGCGGGGCTCACTTCAGATATAAGTCAGCCCCACCATTATATCTCGGTAACGGCTGCGGCAAAAAAATTAATTTGTTGGTAAAAAAAATAGCAAAAAAATATCCCCTAAATTTCATTTGATTAAGTACAGCAGGTCCGGAGATATAGGGATGGCGGGGCTGATTTCAGACTTAAGTCAGCCCCGCCATTGTATCTCGGTAACAGCTGTGGCAAAAAAATCAATTCGTTGGTAAAAAAATAGCAAAAAAATATAACCTAAGTGGGATCTCTGGGTTATGACTTGACGGGGATAGCTTTACAGACACGTAAAAATTGAGGGTTTTGTAAAGGATCAAAATACAAGTTGATGTTTTATTTTAATAAACCTACTCCAAAAACACGTTGTGCAAATTTCCAATTTTTATCATCAGCCCCATCAGAAATATAGAGGCTAGAAAAGTTCCAAAATTTAAAGAAAAGCCAATTTTTTGAAGTTTGTAAAAATTAAAAGATACAAGTTTCACATATAAAATATTTTTGGGTAATTGTACCCATATACAACTATTTCCATAAAAAAATACATATTAAGCTGTTTATAACACTCTTTCTATATAAAAAAAAAAAAAAAAAAAAAAGTGAAATTTGCTAATTTTTGATATCGACTTTAGATATAGTTTTCTTGCGGAATTGACGAAAATAGGCCAAATATGGACATAACTTAAAATAAAGAGAAATTTATTACCATTAAAATTATTTTTATTTCAACCTTTTAGGATGAACGGTTTATGAAATATGTGAATAAAATTGGAAAAGAAAACTAGCCAGTACACTTAAACGAATTAAGATAATTTTTTTAAAGAATTGTCCTTAATACCTCAAATACAATAGAAAGAACTGGGAGAATATTAATTTTTTCTAAAATGGTCGAGCAACAAACTTTTTTTTGGACCGTTTGACATAGACCGACTCGTTATGATTTCGGCGCCCCCTAAAGCTGCCGCTCGGGGCAGGGGCCCTGGTTTGCCCCCCCTTCCCCCAGATCCGGGACTGCCCGTTTACCAAAGTAAATTAACAAAGAATCCTACCACATTTTGCCATTAAAACTATGGATAAATAATTGATCCAGAATGACAATATGTATATGTATATAATACATATACATATACTCATACTGAAAAAACAACCATTGAGCTCATTAAATGTTTATAAAGGTATTTACCGACTTTTCTTCCCACAACTACATAAAGACAACTTTACATAAACATTATTAAGGCGAAACATAATATTGATGTAGGTATGTTTAAAATACGGTAAAAGATGCATATAAGCCCTGCATACATAGATGCATATAATATGTATTTCCTAGTAAGATACCATGGTTTGAATTTGTGAGCAAAGAAATTTTAAAACCTTGGTTTATTGTGAAATAATTTTATTTATCAAGAACTGTCAGTCAATTTATTTTAAAAGATCTTAGCATAATTTTAAATCTAGTTCCTGAAAATAAGAGTAATTCAAACTACTTCAAAATCACGTCAAGAGTGACGGAAGACCAAACGACAAAAACTTACGATGGAAATAAGTTAATAACTTGTAACAAACAGGGAATTTTTTACCTAGACACGCAGATCAGTGTAAGCGAATTTAACAATTTTATCAACTAGTTCATGCAAAAAAAGTAACTTAGAAAATAATATAAAAATTTGCTATACTGCTCTTTGTTAAAAGCACAGCTTTACTTTGGGCAAACAACAGCAACAAATCTTTAAGACTGGATACGAGACAATGAGACTATATATTTTTACCACGGAAGTAAAGAAATTCAATTTTATCGATAATGACCATCAGTATCCGATTTTTTATGATGTTAAATAAAAAGTAAAGCTTTAAAAATCAAGAAGACCAGCACACAGAATCATCAGTTGACTATGTTAGTGCCAAGCCATTGAAATAAAATATAGTTACATATAAGTAGATGGCGTGACATTTCTTTGCGGAGGTGTTAAATGCGAAGTAACTACATTTTAGTGTTTATTGGAAGAACTCACCGAACGACAGGTAACCAATGTTGCAATTATTTGTGATAAATTAGTAAATACTTTATACGTATACATATTATCCACTACCATGTATGTACCATAAACACTTTATAAATACAGCTTTTTTTCTTGATTTTATCAGTTTATAGAAATTCAATATACATACATAATATATTGAAAAAAGCAAAAAGTCTGATGTATACTACCGACTTGCCGTGATTCAGTTTATGAAAATGAGTCGTCCAACGGCAAAATCAGTTATATCCAAAAAAATAAAAAACAGATTTTAGTTGCTATGGTTACTTTAGTTCATCTGCTACATGTTGAAGTTGAGAAACAGTTATAAAATAAACTTTATCCCATTAAAAGTAAATGAAGAAGAATGATGAAAGGTGCAAAACCAGTTATATCCCAAATTGCCACAGTTCCAAAATCAGTTCTATCCTTTGACAGATTCAAAATAAGTTACAACTATCTAAGTTACAAAATAAGTATGTATGTAATAAAATGGCATTATTGAGAGCTTGTACTGTGTAAATATGTACGGTGAGTATATAGGCATAGGGCTACGACATTTCTGATTTCAGCCTAGTTGTCAAATTCAACCATGGCATGGGTTGGGTAAGCTGAACTGAGCTGAACTGCTTACAATTAGTATAGTATTGACCGTACTGACCATCGCTATTGACGCTGTTGATTGTTACTGTCAAAACATCTCAGTGTTGAATTAAATTTTGAAAATTTTACTTGTAGTTTTTTGTTGAAAATGATATCTTATGTTGTACCAGGCTGCAAAATTCAAGGGTGTTACTTATCACCAAAAAGTAAAAATAAGTTGATTAAATTTGTTACACATTTATGCCCGCCATATTTAGAATTTACGTGACGAAGATACCATACAAGTATATTTAAACACTTAAAACAGAGTCGTATTTGAAAATTTTTAGATTTAATTATATATTTTCGTTTTATTAAAATATGAAAAAAGTAACAATTTCTGTTAAAATATAACGAAAAATTCTGTTAATTATTTAAAATTTTAAATAACTTTTAGATGAACTAAGGTAACGGGCCTAGTTTCTGACCTTTTAAGAGTGACGGCTGAGGTTAAACGACAGTAATAAATATAAGTTTAAACTTAAGAGACAATTAATAATTTTATCAACTAGTTTATGGCTTTCAAAATAAAGTCATACAAGTAAAATAATTATTTGAATTGAATTAATAATTTAAATTAATGTTTTAAAAATTGACAAAAAGGACCCAGTTTCTGACCTTCAAAATTTCTCATGTGACAGTTTTTGACCCTGACAGTGGCCTAGTTTCTGATCCTTAAATTTAAAAATACAGTTTTTTAAAATTTGATTTATAAATAATTTTTTATTGATAAACACCCCTGTCGCAGCATCTGCATAACATAGCGAATTTCCAAATATTAGGCACTGGCGGATCTCATCTAAGAACTGTACCTATTTAAAATAATTAAGCTTTCTAAGAGTAAAAGATTTTTTAAAATCGGCTGGGTAATTAATTTTGATATTTTTGGGACACAAGAACCCAAACGGACTTTGTGCAGCATAGTTGTATCCATCTAAAATAATTTAGTTCTGTAACAGTGAAAAAATTTTCAAAATCGGTCGGTTAGTTTATTTTTTACAATAATGGGATCAGTAAACCCTGGCGAAACTCATACAACATAACCTTTATTCATCTAAAATAATTTTAGTAAAAAGTTTATCCTAACAGTAAAAAAAGGGTCCTAGGGATCTCATACAACTTATGGTAGTCCGAAAGGTACTTGTGGACATCATTTAATTACTTAATGAATTCAAATACTTTAACTTACTAACGGTGAAAAAATTACCAAAATTTTCGAAATTCGCTAAAAAAATCATTGAAAAATATTTGATATGTTACGATCAATTAATGGTCAACATCAGCAAATAAAAGTTACTCAAATCGAAGAAAAAAATGAGTTATTTGTCCGTAGAAATTAAAATATAAATTCTGAAAACGAGCAAAGAAATATTGAAAAAACTTGATCGGCAAAACATTCTGACAAATAACACTACTTTTGAAAAATATTAAATGATTTTCAAATGACTTTGGAAATTGACCCCAAGGTCGACTTCAAAGTCATCATGAAGTGCATCACTTTGAACTCTATAACTTTGGTCCTAAGCACTTTTTTCAGAAAATATAGCGTACCATAATCCACTTCTATGTTGATTCCTGGTCTCTTTTCCTGCGTTTCTAATATTTATGTCATTAAAAAAATGTACCGTAGACAAGGATGAATAGGGACGCATTCAGAATTCACACCGTATTTTTTTGTATTTATTTTATGAGTACCTAATCTTTAATATATTAAAAATTTACACGAAGATGGTCACTTTATCACAGTATCCAAAAAAAATTTAAAAATATCGGTGGTTTTTGAAAAATTAACAAAAATCGTATAATTTTTTCTCTATGAAAAATTGGGGTCAAAAGAGACGAGAAAAGAGAAAATGGGGACAACCCGTAGGGTCGACCAAAATTGAAATTCTAATATAAAATAATTTTGAACTTTTTGTATTTATACATTAAAAAAAGAAATAATAGGTACTTGATGATTTTCTATAAAAATAAACGTACTTGATGATTTTCTATAAAAATAAACGTAGAATCTAAAATAAAATTTATAAAGTATAGAAATGTTATGCTGAATGTATTTATAAAAATTTCGAATGACTAGATAACCTTGAAAGTGCTCTCTTCTATGTCTCAATACATACTTCATACGTCCCTAATCAACCCACATTCGTCTCTTTATACTTGAACGTCCCTATTAACCTATATACTGTCCCTATTCACACCTTTTCCGTCCCTATTAACTTTCAACTTAGCCCAAATCTCAAGTCCTCTTTATTTCCTCTTAAAAAATAAAAACAACTAAAAGCCTGCAGTCTTTTTTTCAGATATGTTCTAAAATAATTAACGATTAAACAACAATGTATTCATTAGAGCACCGAAAAATATAATTTTTAGATAAAGTTTTAAGGAACAAAAAATAGCACTGTTTGAAGACGTCAATCGAAACTCAATTTTTAATATTTTTTATTCAACTTCAAGCTTAGTCACTATTGTTACCCGAAAAAATAATAATTATACTATAATTTAAGTAAGATATATGTTCGCATTTACGTTTAGTATTTGTAAATTAAGTTTATGAATAACATTTTTCGTTTCGTCCCTATTCACCCGCCTGTCCCAATTTATCCCGCTCTACGGTATTTGTTTCAAAAATTCATCACAATCATTGCTTTTTTTACTACACAATGGGTAATGTAATGAGAACATATTAATTTTTCTGCAAACAAAATCATTTTCATGTATTAGTACTGACATGTAGTAATTTTTCTTTTTTTGATTCTGTCAAAAAATCTTCCACCACACTTGTCACTGTATCAATACTTTTGCCTTCATCAGTTTTTAGCTTCTTTTTTATCATGTCCTTCGTGGTTGTTATTTTCATTGAAGATCCAACCTTTGCTTGAAGATCCAACCATCCACGCACCCAATAGCATCCTCACCGTACGATTCTCTTGTAGATCTGTGAACAAAAACAATAAAGTGTTAATTTGGCAGTAACATCGGGAATAAAACATAACCTAACACCTTCCAATATTATTGTTTTACTGATTAGGTATACCTGACACTTACATAGAAAACAGTATAATATAACAAGTAATACTTACAAAGATGTTTTAATATTCCGGAATCCGGCAGAACAGAAATCTGAGTTACATGCAAAGAACTTTGCAAACATCATTGAATCAATTTTAAGCAGATTCGTACTATCTGCTTTTACAAAACCGATTTGCATTTTAATAAATAAATAGGTACGAATAAAGTGCACTGACGAAAGAACAAAATTATTACTCCTTGAAGTTGATAGATATCCAAGTTGATAGATATGTACCTAGCTGTTTACATTGAACTTGACAGTTTCGGTACAGAAAAGCATACTTACGTTATATCTGAAAATATTAATTATGTTAAAAAAAAATATTGAAAAGATATTACTGAATACAGTTTCTTTAAGTTATTTCCTTACCTAGAACAGTACAGTAACAGCTTTACAGGAGCAAGTTATTGACAAAATTTTACCATTTTTTTCAATTACACCACTAATTTCATGAGGAAATTGACCTATTTGAGACGTTTGTAAACATGCAGCACTTATAGTTGCACAGTTTAAATCTTCTTTAATTATACTACAGCTTAGAATATGCTTTGCTGCTACTATTTTCAATCTCATATTTTTTGTCTTATTTGAATAAAAATTTATTTCATTTAATTATTATGTCATTTACCATAAACAAAATTCAAATAAGCCAAACCCCTGTGTCAGATTCGAATAAACAGTATAAACGAACAAAAAAATTCAAATTTTCAAATTTCTGCCAAATTCATATTTTAAATTTAATTGTTATAAATTAATGATTTATTTACATATTAAATTTATCAACATAATTACCTATTTAATATTTGAATGCAATCTAAATGTAATGTGATTAATATTTATAAATTTTTATTGAAAAATTTAATGTTATTAACTTTTCTTCGAATACTTAGTTGAAAATCATAGTTATCTAAGATATTTTTATTACTTATTTGTCAAAATACTTAATGCGTCTCTTACACAATAAAATAAAAAATCCGTCAATATTTTTTCAACTTAGTAATAAAATAAAAAAGAAATTTAAACGGAAGTTATATTTTCAGCAAATTTTAGTGATATTTAAAAATACCTACAAAAAATGAATTAAATTACATAAGGAATATTACATAAAATATTCCTTACACTTTACGCTTTATATATTGTGGAAAAGGCCACATAATTAATTTCAAATTGTCATCACATAAAAACACAAAACTGGGAGTTTTTTTTTAAAAATAACATGAGATGGAAACACGTATAGATCCTGGGTGAGGGAGTGGGACAAATGTATATCGTCGATTGCCTTGCTTAAAAAAACTTTTTCATTATATATCACTCAAAAAGCTTCCTTTTTGAAAATGTACCATTTTAAAAATTGAAATGGAGATAGTTTGTCCATATAATAAAAAAAGACAACAAATATCCCTTTGGAAATTTTTTAATCCATTTCTAACAAATTTATATATATATATATATATATATATATATATATATATATATATATATATATATATATATATATAATTATATATATATATATATATATATATAATTATATATATATATATAATTATATATATATATATATATATATATATATATATATATATATATATATATATATATATAAATTTTAGTGAATATCATTTTCGTATTTTCGTATTCTAGGGACCTCAAAACATATTTCTGTTATGGTCCCGGGCTTAGGTCGTGTCATCACACCTGCTGTAATAGCTGAATTTCCAATTTTGGAAATTCGCTAAAAAACAATACATATTTGAATTAAATTTTGTTTATTTTCCGCAGTTTAAATTAGATGTATAATTGAATGAACTGAAATCATCACACCTTTTTTCTATAAAAGTTCAATTGTTTTTTTCAAAATTTCTTAACAGTACAGCAGCTAAATAAATTCATTACAGTAAGTAAATAAAAATATTGAAAAATATTTAAAGTTCGATTACTTTGTCTATTTCACGAATTAAAATTATTTTTATTTTTACTGAACGCGTTTCAACCTTTCGGTCATCCTCAGAGTAGAAAGATGAAAATAATTAATGGGAATTTATAGGTAAGAAAAATATATAGGAGGGGTGTAATATTATTGAATTGGGAAAACCCATAAAATTTTGTATCGAAGCAACTAACTATACGTGTAGAGAAGAAAGCAATTAAACCAGTTTGTAGGTACCGATATGAAAAAATTTTATTTTTACCTAATAATATGACTGTTCAGATAAATTACCTGTTTATGAAAACTAAAATAGGGGTGTCCGAAATTATTAATTAGTAATACTAAATATTAATAATATTACACCCCTCCTATATATTTTTCTTACCTATAAATTCCCATTAATTATTTACATCTTTCTACTCTGAGGATGACCGAAAGGTTGAAAACGCGTTCAGTAAAAATAAAAATAATTTTAATTCGTGAAATAGACAAAGTAATCGAACTTTAAATATTTTTCAATATTTAAAATGGAGTTTCACAAAGTAAATCTCTCAATAGTGAATTATTTAAATAAAAATACCTAATTGGAAAAAATTGCTTTCATCTAAGATGTTCATAAAAATATTTAATGACATTTTAAAAGATTTTAATGTTAAAATTATATCTCCATATATTAAAAATTAATAAATATTCGCTTTGAAATTTCGTTGGATACAGTTTTGGCTATAGTTTCAAAAAACAATGCTTTAATATAGGACTCAGTATCACCACATTTAAAAAAACTAAACCTCATGCCAGACAACCTTAAGTGAACATATGAATATCGGTGTATGTATAAATACGAACAAAAGTCCGCCATACATTAATAATGTTTCACAGGCACTCGATTACATTTGAAACTAAAAAAAAAAAAAGACGGGAATTTCTTAAATTCGTAAGTGATGAATCATGCTTTTTAAGTGAAATAGATCATATTTCTGTATTAGCAAACAAATCATTACTATTTACTAATTCGTTTTTTGGATACATTGTTTTATCGGTATTAAGCAAGCGATGCATGGGATATTGCTATAGAAATGCGGTTTATAAAAATATTTGATTTTCTACTTTTTTAATAAAAAAAAAAAAAATATATTACGAATATTTTCAATTATACATTTTTTAAAAAGAAAACTTGTAAGTAGTCTATTTACTGTATTTGTTGCTAAAATGGTTACTTTCTGAAAAAAATAAATAGTATTTGAAAATACTGCGATTTTCTAAACATCAGCTAATCGAAAGACCAATCGTCTAAATGACATTTATCGCACAACTAGAAGTAAAATAATAATGGTGTACCTCAAGAGCAATGTTTTACGTGTATCTTTGACATAATTTTTCAATAATTGTTCGCGACAAATCGTGCCAGCCCCCGGATTTTAACTATAAAATTTATTCTATAAAAAAAATCATTTAATTTTTCAGATGTACACTGCTATATATTTACCACACGAAAATAAAATCCTGCGTGACCCAGATCACCTTCACATTCTAGAAAAACTTTTCACTGAAAATATGTTGAAAGAAAATGTAGTTGAACCCAGCACAATTGGAGATTCAAATGAAAATGAAAATTTTAATAAAATTGCACCGGTTATAAAGAGAACTAGAAAAATATCGAAGAAAATTACACTGTGCATGCTAATTACAGCAGTGAATATATTTGATGCGATGGGTTTATTTTACTTAACACCAACAGGAGCATTACATATAATTAAGCCATTCATAGTTCATACACATATGTAATTTATTAAATTTAAAAATTTGATTTTTTTTTTTTTTTGTATAATTTGTTAAATATTGTATTTTTTTAAAAGAAGACAATTAAATAAATTTCTCTGAATATGTATTGCCAACTATAAATGAATAATCAATAAAAAAAATACCCCAGTCGCAGCATCCTGCATAACATAGCGAATTTCCGTTTATAAAAATCTGTTTTTCTGTGATTTTTCACCCTTTTAAGTGATTTTTCCTCCTCTTTCTAATGGTGTAAATAAATGTCGAAAAAAATTTTTAACTTTAATTTTGGCAAAAAATAATTTTTTTCACGAAAAATGGTCAAAAAAACCATGTTCTAGGCATCCGATATGGCTGATTAATGAATTTGTCAAACGGTGTGGGACTAAATATAAATTTAATACATAAATTTTAGTGAATATTATTTTCGGTTTCTAGGGACCCGAAAACAAATTTCTATTATAGTCTCGGGAGATTTATTTCGGAGCTCTAAAAAATAAAACTTTCTTCGGAACCCTAAAAAACGGCATATAAGTAACATACAAA
This sequence comes from Brachynemurus nebulosus, assembly GCA_035578155.1. NCBI lineage: Eukaryota > Metazoa > Arthropoda > Insecta > Neuroptera > Myrmeleontidae > Brachynemurus > Brachynemurus nebulosus. The sequence goes on along the minus strand of JAPWDM010000001.1, from coordinate 42,305,684 downwards.
CATATACATATATATGACGTATATGACTTATATCATGCTTATATACAATCTATCTTCCTGTTGTACCACAAACACATTCGTTCATATAATTATACATATAGGTATACCCCTGTCGCAGCATCCTGCATAACATAGCGAATGCCCGTTTATAAAAATTAATTTTTCTCGGAAACTAGTTGACATAGAATAATATTTTAAAGACCTTTTTTATGTAATTTTTTCTCCTCGTTTAAATGATGTAAAAAAATTTGGCAAAAATTTTTAAATAAGTGGAAATTTTGGCAAAAAACTAATTTTTTGCAAGAACAAACACCATGTTCCTAGCATCCGATGTGTCTGGCTAACGAACTTGTCCAACGGTTTGGGACTTCCAACATTTTCACCAAATTTCATAAACCTAGGACATTCCGTTTGAGAGTTATCGTGCGGACATATATATATATATATATATATATATATATATATATATATATATATATATATATATATATATATATATATATATATATATATATAAATATAAATTTTGGTGAATATTATTTTCGGTTTCTAGGGACCTCAAAACGGATTTCTGCCATGGTCCCGGGTTCAAGTCGTGTCATGACAGTGGCTGTAATAGCTGAATTCCATTCTGGAAATTCGCTAAAAAAGTTAAGAAAATCACCAAGTATGGGTTGCACATACATTACATCAGGTTTTCGTAAACTGTAGCTGGAATAACATTTTTTAGGATTTAAATCTCTATTTTTAAGTTTAATATTTCACTAATGTAGCTTAAAATAAAAGAAACCTGAACTTCATTTTAAAAGATCTTTTCTAACGATATCCCATACGATGAGGTGTGTGGAAAAAAAATTTCCCTCCCCATTTTGAACCCCAGAAAAAATTATTCTTATGTATTTACTTAGATGTATACCTGTAGTATGCCTTTACAAATTTCATATTTATAAATCTAAAGATTAGAAACTATGGGATCCTGACAGGCAAAATAATAAAGGATTTTAAGAGTTCTATAATACAGAGCCCTAAAAAGAGAAAGGTAATGAACCTTTTACAAAAATTTATAAAATAGCAAATTTTGAACATATATATAATTAATAGGACCGTTAATTACTTAATTAAGCCGAGTTTATATTGGTATAGCCAAACAATTTTAAAGTGAGATACCTTCCTTCATTCGCGCAAGTAGAGTGGATAAATAAATAAACTCAATGGCCTGTGGTTCATAGGGCACGTATTTTTAAAAGATATCGACCTTACCTTAAAAATGACTTTCTGCGTTTCTTTCACTTGATTTTCTGCTCTGATCTATTCTGCATTTCAGCACTTATTTTACTTGATTTTCTGTCGACTCTAGAAGAAATGAGAAAGTACACTATCATACTTTTTTCAAATTCTACTATATTCTGATCGTTTTGGTAGAATACTGTCTACACCCGAAAGACTTTTAGTAGAAAGTAGTTTAATTTTACCTTAACCAACCCAACTCCACAATTTTAGCAACGATTTACATTCGGATAATAGAACAAACCGGCAAATAATATAATAGCTATATCAAGCTATTGTCTGCTTTGATCTACAAAAATTGAGAACTTAAAGTAACTTAAATACAGTGGCCATCCAATAGTACGTACTCCGATTTTACGTAGTGACGTCAGCGATTTAGTGGGGTTCTCCTCTCACAGATATGTTGCTGTTTGTCTGTGTTGGTGAAAATTTATGTACCAAGCCAGAGTCAGGGCCGTAGGTAATATTGTCTGATGGTCTCGTAGCCTTTAAAAAATTTTAAATTTCACTGTAGATATATATGCACATATTCTGTATACGTAATATGCAAAATGTAAATGCAAAATGAGTAACGTAAAATTCTAGAATATTCTAATCGTCAACTAGCAGAGATATCAAAAAACAGACTTCACCGTTGAATTGGTCATTAAAAATGAGATTCAACAGTGTAGTTTGATAAAAATTCTAGAATGTTCTATTTGTCAACTAGCAAAGATATTGAAAAATCAATTGTAACATTTAATTGTCCATTGAAAAAAAGGTCAAATTACACATTTTGACAAATGTTCTGGAATATTCTATTCGTCAACTAGCAAAGATATTCAAAAACAGACGTCGCCATTGAATTGGCTACCAAAAAGAGAGACCAAATAACACATTTTGAGAAATGTTCTAGAATATTCTATTTGCCAACTAACAAAGTTATTGGAAAATCTATTGTATCACTTAATTGTCCAACCAATATTGACAAACCAAATGTCCGATTTTGACAAACAATTTTTGCTATTTGACGAATAAAATATTCTAGAACATTTATCAAAATGTGCTGTTTCGTTTTTTATTTGATGACCAATTAAATGGTGCAATCGATTTTTTGATATCTTTGTTAGGTGATGAATAGAACATTCTAGAATTTTTGTCAAAATGCACTGGTTAATCTAATTTTTAGTGCCCAATTCAATAGTGAAGTTTGTTTTTTGGTATCTTTGCTAGTTCACGGCTAGAATATTCTAGAATATTTGTCAGCTTCCGCTATTTGGCGTCTTTTACGCTGATGAATGCGATAGTGAAGTTGATTTTTCGACAGTTTTCTAAAAGTCGTCACTCATATTCATTAGTATAACATTTGATTTCCTTTTTTTACACAACCGAATTTTAGGTATAAACTGTCTCTTAAGATAATATTGTTTTAAATAAATTCTGATAAATAATATTTACCAACCCCCGAAACAAAAGTTTACCGACGCCCCTGATCTTCCGATTTTACGTACTTCCCCTTAAATTTGCACCGACCACTACGTAAAATTGGATTTGTGGTGTAGTTAATACCTACTTAAATTTCTCTACCGTTTACTCTACCAATGTAAACTCGGCTTTAAGAGAGATCCTAAAAGAACTTCCTAAGATATTATTCTAGTTAAAATTCTACGATAATATTATTCTCGCATAATTCTCACAGGTAATAACTAAAAATAAATATGATAAGTACCGGTGAATTCAATAGATGGCAGTATAAGGTTCATTTCGACATAGAGATAGTACAGGTAGAGCAGACAAGCCATTAGAAATGTGATGGTCCAACAGAAAGAAATAAAAAATAACTGTAGTTTTTGTCTCTTTTTATTTTGAACTATGTATGTACGCAATTGATGCAGTTTATTCAATTGATCATTATTTGTGACTCCAGATAACCAGCAGATAACGCGAATAGCGCGGGAACGGTTAATTTTTTTTTATATATAACAATTTATTTATTTATTTATCTATACAGAAAGAATACTACGTTCTCACAAAGATTCGTTTTTAATGAAAAATATTTATATCAAAATCGTAAGTGAAACATTAAAAAATATTACCAACAGCAATATTTCATAATAATAATCATATCTTAGAGTAAGAACCTCTTTATGATCATAGGCAACAACTTATATACCTTATAATACAAAATTATAAAGATATACGCTTAAAATACGTAAGTGATAAATTAAATGACTTAAAATATAGAATTAGAATGTATTACAATAAATTAACTATTTTTAGTGGTCAGTAAGAATCTTGCATTAATATATTAAAAAAAAATATCTGTTTTATATGTAATATAATAAATAAAATTTAATTTTATAAATTACCTTTTTATTAATTTATTTCACATATTATTTATAAAAATTCCTTCCTCTATATTATTTATGGTGCATTTCTTTTAATTTAAATTATGCACCATATAAAGGCTACTAATGCGCATGCGTCATGAAACAAAAATAGAAACAGTACAGTTATTTTCTATCTTTTTCTCTCCGCTCATAACCCCCACTTAAGTGCTTAATAGGAATTGCCTACTCTACTGTATTATCTTTATGCATTTCTATCGCATTTTGTTTCAACATACACTGATTCAATGCAATTACAACATAGCCTGTATTTTTATAGTATTTTTGCTTTCGAGTATAATCAATCGCATTCAGTTAAGTCACCGTCAGTGAAATCAATGACTTAACAAGTTGAATTGTGTCTCACACATGCGTATTACGATATATGTACTGTGTTCTTCAAAATCATATGTTAAGGACTTGGTACACCAGTACGAATACCCAGTTTATTTTATTTATTTATTTATTTATTTATTCATTTATTTATTTATTTATTTATTTATTTTTTTGTTCAATAAGAAAACCGCGTGAACTCGAAAATTCAAAAAAATTGTGGCAGCAAAACTAATATTTATTGCTAGATCTCTATATAACATAATATATATGAACAAACAACCGTTAATTTTTAAATTTTTAAGTTTACACCTGAGGGGTGGTTACATTAATTAAAAATATGTAGATGAAAAAAAGTAATGTTATATTTATTACTAGAACTCTGTACAGTATATAATATAACCAATTTTTAAATTTTTGAACTCTATCTTTGATAGGATGTTTCACCCTTTAAAATCCTCCCTTTTTTAGCACGAATTTATATTTTTTGTTATCAGATAGTTACCCCCTACGTACTGGCAGTTTCAGATTTTTTTGAAATTTCGAGTTCGCATAGTTCGCTTGTAAGACCAATATTTATTTAATTTTTATTGTTCATAAGTTATTACCTACGAGTTTGGATATGGAACAAATAATACAATATTTTTTTTTTTAAATTGGGTTTTTGAATAAAAAATAATTATTTATTTATTTATTTATTATTTTTTTGTTTTTCTTTTCTTTTTATTTCAGTACTATATCATAAATAATATTGATAATCGATGCGAAAAAAAATTAAAAATGTTATATAAGAAATAATAAATTAATTAAAACTTATAAAACTTTAAAAAGTATCATTTGATTATAAACAGCACAAAAAAAGATCGCGATGTCTGTGACGTCATTATGGTCATTATGTTAAGATATTTACTTATTATTACACGAGAGGTTTGTAACTTTTCGAATAAATTTGGGTGTCTAACGAAAAGTTGTGGCCTAACAATTTAACGAGAAGAACTGTCAATTAACAAAAACGCGACAGCGAAGCTGGAGCGTTTTTCGGTTGAAAAACTTTATTATATTTTACAAAATTTTTTAACAAAGCTTATTATTTTTGCAACTAAATATTTAAAGTAATAGTTACAACACTGAAAAATACGAATAATTTCGGTTATTTATTTTTAGTGTTTTCAGCTAGCAACTAACTTTACTACAGTGCCACCAACATACAGTAAACAAATTATCAAGCGCGCTAAACAAACTTGATCATGTGGGTCTCGATATATAATGAAAGCCCTGTACATGAGTTAAATTGTCAATATAAAAATATTTGTAGCAAGTAAAAATTTTTAGGAAAGTTACCATTATGATGTCACAAATGCACTCGGAAACTGTCGACCCGTTATCGGTTCTAAATTTTATTTTAATTTGATATAACTTTTTAAATATTACGTTTAATAAAAAATAAAGATTTTTGATTATATATATATACATATATATATATATATATATATATATATATATATATATATATATATATATATATATATATATATATATATATATATATATGATCTTTCATTTATAACAAAAAAAAAATTTTCTTCAAAAATCTAATTATCCGCGTAATTTATCTGAGCCTTTGTGTTAGTGTGTCTCGTCCTTTATATAAACATGAATTTAGAAAAAATTATTACTTTTAAAAACAGCTTTTCTGTAATTTATGATTTTACTTTAAAGTTTAGGTAGTTAATATATAGTAATATTAACATTATACAGATTTATATAACATTATATAAATAAATTCACGAAATGATTTAACATGTGTAAACATACACTTTTTTTAATAGAAATAATATCAATAACTGTATTGAAATGATAATATAAAATATTATCATTTATTTAAAAAAAATAAATGATATAAATATTTTTTAATGTTATGTTTATGTTATTCTTCCATAAATGTTTATAAAAACCAACACACCGAGAGTGTGTATGTTGTAAGTCAATACAAATGTGTTTGCGCACATATGTGTGATCACTGGTCGCGATCGGCTTCTACGTTTGTTGTGGCTATTTACAGATGCTGTGAAAACGGATTGATTTAAATTCAGGGCTCATTTTGAAATAATTATAAAATTGTTTACTCTTTTAATAAATAGGGAAATAGATGGTTAAGGGTGCGTATTTTATCTTCTTCACAAACTCCCTCTTAACAAAGAGTATTCTTAACTTAAATCTTATAGGCGAGGAACTTACCCTTAAAAAGATGATTAGAAATTGAAAAAGTGACCACGAGCGTTCTAGTGGCTGGTTTTTTTAATCGATGCAGAGTTTAAAATATAAAATTCAAATACTATTTTTTGACTAAACCACGGCTTCAATGCTAAAAATTGATAAAAATAAATAATTTGACAAGTATTCTTATAAATGTTTGATTTTAGTCTACGTATTCATTCTAAAATATCATATTTGTCAGTAGTTTTTTCTCTCTCAAAGAAAATGTTATAAATATTTTTTATATACCAGTTGCTTTTGTAGAATACTACTAATAAAAAATTTATACATGTATCTTACTTATTATTTTTATTAATTTCAACTTTTCACAGTGACTTTAAGTTTTGAATCGATTAAAAGAAAAGTTAGCCACTAGAACGCTCGTGGTCGCTTTTTGTTAAAAAATAGGGTTAAGTTCCTACTCTATTACTAGTAGCAAGAAGTATGTATTTTATGTTTCTCTTATGTTACTATTATGTTAAAATTTTCTTATGGTTGCGTAGCATTGCATGAATTTCTCACTCTAATTAAACAAAAATATCATTTTCTTAAATTTGATAATAAAATTAATAGTAAATTAAAAGACCACAAAATAATATAAGAAGAAGATAGAACAAACTTTAAGACAAAAAACAGTTTAGGAGGAAGATAAAAAAGTTTTAAATTTACGGGATGCACTCATTTTCTACATTCTCGTTTTCGTCATCATATTCTTAATCTTTGGTAATCATTGCATGTATTAATACACAGAACATCCATTCTGACTGATTTAATTTACCTTGATATTTAATGAACTTAAAGTGACTTGATTGGGTATGACTGGTTTGATCTAAAATAGCCTAAGTTGGAATGATTAAATTTTACTTAAATCAATCTGTTCATTACTTAATTACTTAAAATTTTAATAAATATTAAATATTTTTAACATTTTTTTAAAACTATGCAAGAACATTTCAAAAACATTTTTACTTAAAATTATAAAAATATTTATTGTCAACTTAAAGCATCTTGACCATTATTTAAAACTTGACGAATATTAATATTTATTCTCGACGTTTTCAAATATTCATGAAAAGGTTCCCAAAACTCCTTAGAACGGCAATTAACAACTAAATCTTTATCGGTAACTTCATCAATAAAACAATCCTTCTCATCACTGAAATCATCCCAAGGTGTTAAGGACGTTGGTATAATACAAGGCACTGCGTGATAACATTGTCGACTTTGTTTTGACATAATTAGAATATCACCACTGTTAAGGAATATCGCTAACGGTTTTTCCTCTTTAGTTAGTCCACCGATTAAAAATACAGCTGTTTGACCAAAACTATAAAAAAAAAAGAAAATTTATTTTCACTTCATAATAATTTAATTTAAGAAAAAGTTACCTCAATGAAAATAGAGGTGCCTCCAAATTCGGTTCTGAATGGTCAGTGTGTCCAGACAATGTTGAATCCATATGATAATAGTTTATTATGGTAGCCTGAGCTAAAAATTTTGGAAAACCTAATACTGATGCTAAATACTCACACATTAGAGCTAAGTCTGTTGGAAAAGGGTCTTTTGAGTCTTCACTATAAATCTAAGAAATAATTTTAAAACAAATAAATACTGTTTTTGTTTGGGGGCGAATTACCGGGTGAATTATCTAAAAGTTATTATTTTTAGTAGGCCGAACTATTGACTTAATTAAAAAAAATTGTTCAAATAAAAGCCACCAGTGCAATGGAAGCAAACGATTTCTAGAATCAGGAGCCTTATAGCTTGCTTATAGCTGCTATAATAATAATAATAATAATACCACTTTATTCAAAAACCATTATTAACATGGACAGAACAAGTCAAGTTGTAACACTGAATACATATATATAAGTATCTTAAAATAAACAACATAATTAATAACAACAAAAGTAAAAAATAACATTATAGTTTTTAAAGTATGATACAAACTTAAATATTTTACTAGTATTACTACTACATATTAATTTAATGATGAACCTGAATTTTTTAATCTAATACATCAATAAGCAACGCAAATTTAATAGCAGAAAAAAAATTCTCCACTTTATTATTTTTTATCAATTTTATATTGGGTTTATTCGTATCGGCATTGCTCGTAAGCGGCTTACAAAGACATATTACTCGACTGTCTGCAAGCACATGCTTAAAACGAGTATGTATATTTCTATTTTACCGACCTTGGTAACAAGCTAAGTGTACTCGTTTTTAAACATGTACTTGTAAGCAATCGAGCGACATGTGCTTGCAAGCCGCTTGCGAACAATGACAATACGAATAGGCCCATTATCAACTTAAATACACTTCACGTGGTTAAGTTCAATCAACACAACCCAAGCAACTTGCAGCACCTACAACAGCCTAGCATCAGGCCCGACGAGAGGGTGGGGTAGCTGGGGTTACAGCCCCGGGGCCCGGGCTGGTAGAGGGGGCCCGTAACGGTAAGTAGAAGCCCGGAAAAAAGTAAAACAAACTTCTTTTTGCTTATCATTTATGTTTTTGGGGAGAAATTTTTAATAAATGTGCTTTGTTCGCGGGGTCCGACATTTCTCTCCACGGCCCTGCCTAGCATCAAGAATAAAGTTTTAAAAAACGGATTATTAACCTTTTTGCTTTTTTTTCTTTTTATTTATTTTTTTTATGATCTTATTTACTTCTGATAAATTTATTTCGGATTTCCCGCCAAAATTTTTATATACGTGAAGTCCCTGAATATACATAGATCATATACATGGACATCCAACTTAAACGGAAGAATTGACAAAATTGGTCAGGAAAATGGCAGTGGCTGGGAATCAAACCAACGATCCTCTGTTCGACAGCTGTTGGACCATCGTTGGTCTAGTGGGGAAGACACCAGGCTAGTTACCGGAAGATCCTGGGTATAATGTTTCACAAGCACTCGATAATATTTGAAACTGAAAATACGAAGAATTTATTCAGCTTAATTTTAAATCAATAATATCAAAATGGGCAGGGTGTGTGGTGTTAAAAATTATTCTAGTGCAGTGTAATTGATATAAAGTGATTCAGGGAATTAAATTTGAAAAATCCTGCATTTTCCAAGTACCCAGAAGGAAAATCAAGTAAACTAAATAAATTTTATTTTATTAATATTGCAATTTGTTCTTTATGATATAATAATAAAACTATTTCAAGTAATATTCAAACTACCGCTTTGGTACACAAGGAACACTAATGCCCTCTTATTTTTAGACGCTTTTTTGCATACATGGAGTTCGGTCACCTTTTTCTAGACACCATGTCCCTGAATTTCATACGTATATAATATATAATACGGACCTTTAATATAAAACAATTTATTAAATAACTAGCTGTACCCGCGACGTCTTTCGCGCGACGCATTGTTATAAATTCAATGAGAAGTATATACGTGTAATAATTATACAGAACTTGCATAGAACAATAATTTTTGCGTAATGTGTGCACATCTCAAAATAGTTTTCCTATTTTCCCGTGGGAATGAAATATTTTCCCCGAATAAAGAGTATCTTGGATGTTGACACAGGCAACAACTTATCACCATACCAAATTTCATCAAAATCCGTCCAATAGTTTTTGCGTAATGTGTGCAAATACTCAGAATGGTTTTTCTATTTTCCCATGGGAATTTTCTCGGAATAAAAAGTATCCTAGATGTTGAGCCAGGTAATAAGTTATCATCACACCAAATTTCATTAAAATCGGTCCAACAGTTTTTGCGTGATGCGTGAACAGACAGACAGACAAAAATCTTAAAAATCGCTATTTTGATATCTACATCGATAACTATTTACAGTACCAGTACAATTTTCAAAAAATATTCCACGTACAGAACTAGTCTTGTTACAGTTTTATTATATGTAAGTATAGATTAATTTATAAAGGCAAGGAAATGGAATATTACGAATGCCATTTAGTCATGAAGCATTCTTGAATAAAGAATCTTCATAATGTCTGTAATACGTAAGTGCTGCAAGCTGCTTCGGTTTTGTGAATTTATCTAAAAACTTTTTAAGGATTTTATCCAAGAAAAAAACACTATTTCATTATACACAAAAACGCCGTGAGCAGCGGGGCCCCATCACGGTAGTCGAATTTTCCCCTTCATCTTCGGTATTGAATGTTTACAAGCGAAATGTGATTGAAAGTCTACAACCGAATTGTCATTTTGTTGGTTTCAAAACTGGTCATGAGTGTTCGCCTGATCGAGGCTTTAAAAAAAGGTTTAAAGTATTTAAGGGCTGTATCTCAGTAAATTTCAATTTTGTGCCGAAAACAGGTAGCAGAACAAAAACCAACACAATTCGTACGAGGGCATTCCTGCCCATGTTTATCCGCTAATTGCCTTTATGTTTTAGTTTTAAATATTAAAAAAGGACCTTAAATAGTAAACTGGAAGGCCTTTATAAAGATATTTTTTCTTTCAAAAAAAAAAAAAAATAAATAAAAAATAAAAAAAATAAAAAATAAAAAATTATTTCTTCGGTATTGAGTGTCTACAAGCGAAATATAATTGAAAGTCCACAAGCGATTTGTAATTTTGGTGGTTTCAAAACTGATAATGAGTGTCCGGCTTTATAAAAAGATTTTAAGTTTTTAAGGGCTGAATCTCAGTAAATTTCAATTTTGTGCCGATAGAAGTTAACAGGGAAAAAGCCAACACAATTCGTACGAGGGCATTTCTATCCATGCTTATCCGCCAATTGCCTTTGTGTTTTACTTTTAAATATTAAAAAAGGAACTTAAATAGTAAACTGGAAGGCTTTTATGAAGATATTTTTTCTTTCCAAAAAAATCCAAAATTTCTATTTTATAAATAATAAAAATCCAAAATTCCTAAATAATAATTAAATAAATAAATAAACAGTGACTTTAATAACATTTGCAAATTACTTAATATGTATGTATTTCATTTGTTAAAAAATTGTATTCACTTTTTTTAAATTTTTTAAAATTACTATTCGCCTACTTGTATTTAGAATAAACATAATGCTTTTAAAACACATATAACAATAGCATTCAATTCCGATGTAAAAATGGGAGAAGTGGGGGGAAAAGTGATGCGGACTCCCTACAAGGTACTAGCTGGATACTAACTGAATACACGTACAAAATTTCAGCCCTCTAGGTTTCCTTATGGAGTCTCTAGACATGTTAGAAAACAAGCAAAAAAATTAAGGAAATATTGGCGTAAAAATCCTGGGGGTAAGGGTTAAAAGTTGAAACCTCCAAAAAACAGTGTCTGGCTATTAGCTTAACCTGTACACCAAATTTCAGCCCTCTAGGTTTATTTGGGGAGATTTTGACCCGAACGAAACTGTTAAAAAACAAGAAAAATCATGTTCTTTTGGGTATAAAAATGGTGGGGGTAGGGGTTAAAAGTCGAGACCCCCAAAAGGCACCCCCTTGATACTAACTCAATCCGAATACAAAATTTCAGCCCTCTAGGTTTATTCGGGTGACCTGTGCGAGTGGTACAAACTTCGAAAACGTCGAAAATGCATGAAATTGTAGCTTAAAAATGAGGGGGTTGGGGGTAAAATATTAAAACCTCCAAAAAGCACAACCTAGGTACGAACTTTATCAACACACCAAATTTCAACCCTCTACGTTAATTCTGGGGGGCTGGGGGCCTGTTAGATCCAGCGAAAATCGTTTTTCCCCCCTCTACTCCCACCATATCATCCTAGGAAGCTGAATTTTGGATATGTTGTAGATAATTGACCGAAACATTATTTAAAACCGGTTTGGAAAAGTTTTATTGCTTTTCCGCCCCCCACCACCCCCTTAAAGGTCGGGTCCGAAAAAAAATTTGCCCAAAATTTGACCCCACTTTGATAGTATTGTTGTGCATCGGAATAAGCCCCACTTACCAAATTTCATCTCTTAACTTCCATAGGGGGGCCCTACACATATTAAAAGGTTGCGGGAAAATATATATATATATATATATATATCAGACATCTTTTTTTTTTACATAATCGTGTTCTACGGGTCCGAAAACGGATAGCGCCCCTGGTCTCGCCTCTCGCAGCTCTTATCGTATAGACTGTATAAGTCTAATTTTTCGGAGAAAATTCGACTAATAACTGACAGCTTATATATTAAAATAAAAATGACTATAGTCCGTTCAAATTAAAATTAAGCCTGTAACCATAATAATTGTCAATGATTCCCATTGGCTGCCTTTACACGATCAGTAATACTGTCAGTATTTACTGATAAAAATAATGAATCATTATTTTTATTACTTCAGTATTTTTATGATACCGTACACTATCATTATTTTCTTCAGTATTATAAAACAAACTGTCAAATTTAATTTTTCGAAATTTTTAAATTAATAAAATTTTGGAATTGTTATTATTATGAAAGAAGCGTGTTTAGCCTGTTTAGCTATAGTACTAGCGTTTGCAGCTCAAAACAAGAAAACATGAAGAAAACAAAAAAGAAAAAACGTTATGTTCGTAATGTTTTTTCTAGCTTAGCCATACATATACGCATGTATTCACATACGATACATATCGTACATTTTGTACATAATGCCGTACATACTAATCAATTAATAATACATATAAAATATGTAGCATTGTACAAGCCTACTTTTCCATGATGTACATGATGTACATATTATACGATCTACATACAATCGATTTGTATTTATCTCGGCTGGTACCGCTGGTATATAACGTACATAATATACGAGAAATATGTTTTAACGGTTTTAACTGTCATTAATGTCACTGTCCCCTCCACGTCTTAGTACTGAAGTGAATACTGATGGAATTATAAGCCATTCTTCAGTACTTTCATCATTATTTTAGTATCGTCAATACACGATCAATAAAAATGTCAGTATTTTGAAATACTGACAGTATTACTGATCGTGTAAAGGCAGCCATTGAAAGCATTTAAAATTTTTGTTTATTCAGGCTTATCTTTAACTTGAACGGACTATAACTAGTTTTAATATTTTTTATGCAATAATTCAACAATTCATATTCAATAGGTCAATTCGTATCGACCTAAGCGCAAGCGACTTGGGCTCAACTGCAATATATGCTTAAAATATAATTATTAAAATGCAAGCAATTTATGCTTAAAATATAAAGTTTATCATTGAATATTAATGTTTCTCATTTAGTTAATTAAGTTACTCGATACTTAAAATCACTTCGACATATAGTTGACCTAAGTTATTAAAATATCGTATATTTCAATAACTTTGAATTCAAGATTTGATGACATCAGCGTGTATTTGAAAAATTTAATACCAAAATGAAATCAAATAAAGGAAATTTAAGTACGATTGGCAATTTTACATTACAAAATGTTTTTTTTTTAAATTTACGTAACTGCAATAATAAAAGAGATAAAGCCAAGAAAACGGGAATTATTTAAATTCATAGGTAATGAATCATGGTTAAATTTAAATGGAATGGCCATTATATATTCACTGGTACAAGTGTCGCCATCTGCAAAAGATTTTTCGAAATACGGTAAAATTGTAAGTAATGTTCAATTTTACCAAGATACGAGTAGCTTTTTAGTATAATTTCTATTTTGCAAATTCCTAGGATGTCATTTTTTGATGTTGGCATTTCTGATTTTCTTTCTTTTTTGTAATCTTATCTGCTTCAATTGTCATTGGCAGTAAACGGTACGCCATTTTGAGACAAAAAAATTTTCTCTATGATTAAAATAAAAGAGTTAAACATAAGTTTCCATTTAAAAAAAAAAAAAGAAATATTCCAATAAAACTGTTAATTTTAGAAATTCACTAATATTTTTCGTGCTAGGCTCCCTTCGGTGTTTTAACTTTCTTTTTTTTCGGTTAGATGAATATTTTAGAAACAAAACAAATATCAACTTTTAGATTCTTCACCCTCTACATATTAGACAATATAACGTTCAGTTACTTTTGTATCCCAATTATGATGGTATCCAAGTGTTACCCATCGTAACTTCTGTAACAATTTAGGACCTCGTATGGAATCAGTATGACACGTCTCCCACCAATCTTCATTATTTTTTAGTTCATTATGAGCATCCAAATTTGACTTTTGCGGCTTCTTTGAATAATCTCGAAGACATCTACTGATCCAATAACGTTGTCCCAAATTTGTAAAAGGATTTTTTACAAATATTAAACCTACAAAAAAAGATTTTTTGATTTTTTTAAAATACAGTTGTTTCTCGTTTTACGCGGATTTTTTTTTACATGGTTAACTCTTTGACACCCATATTTTCATATTACGCGCGTAAGTTTTAATTAGATACCTACAGTATTTTTCCTTATCAGGTTCCCTTTCCTTATTATGCCATCAGATTGTCAGATTTAGTCACTTTTTAAAATTAAGAAACATTTAAAAAAATGAGACTGTTTCCAGAGAACCTGATTAGGAAAAATACTGTTGTCCTTGTTGTCCCAATTCATTTTTAAAAATATTACCTTCTATTTTATAAAAATATTTGGTAGATGATCTTGTTATTAGTTATTAAGAGAATTCTGATACGGAGAGAAGCATAACCCCTTCCGGTAAAATGACGAGTATAGCTCGTCCTCGGTTTTTTGTGCCATACGGCACAATGACGAGCTATACTCGTGAAGCGACAGAAGTTTTGCTTTGAATTTTTTTCTTTTTTTGTAAACAATATCATTTTAATTAACAATATGTGATAATTATAAAATTAAACAAATTTTTTTAAATAAAAATTAAATAGTTCTTTCATGCACAATTTTTAATGACTAAATCATACCGGAAGGAGTTAACTGTTTATAAACCAATCTACGTATTATTATCATACAAGTAAGGAAAATTAATGAATAATTCTAAACAGATCACTGTAATGAACTCTTTTCCTAACAGTGATTTTGGTAAGTTAATTTTTAATTTTTGTCTTTAATATGTAACTAACAGAAATTTACAACAAGGTGCAGCTTAAAATTATTTATTTTATCATCAAATTAAATTTTCTGATAATGAATTTTTTTTAGGTAACTAAAAGGTAACGCCTATATTTATTAGATAATTAAATATTCTTAACACGTAACATTTTTAACACGTTGACGCAACGCTGTATCTAGTAAACAACTCCGTATTAAAGCTGGAGCCACGGATGAGACAGATGAAAGCTACATATAAAAAAGTGTGGCCCGAAAGTTGAAATAAGCTGCATTTTATACTGCTTACTGACTAGTCGTCCACTACAAGAGCAAACATACATTGTTAGATGGTGGCTGTGATTGTTAGATCGTGTTAGTTAAGTAGCAGATACATATATATTATAGTTGTTCTATAGTATGTATCCACTCCCACCATGCACCTCGACCACATACATAACGAATATCACACATACTAACATCACTATACTACACATACAAACGCAAACTCTATATATGTATATAACCATAGAAAGTGGGGGTGCCTCGCTGTCAAGTTTGATGACGTAAAATTCTGGCGACAGCCTGAATGTTAACTATCATATAGTAGTTTGGCCCCATGACTGAAGCCAAGCGAGTGGTGCAATGTGACATTAACAACAGTGCTCACTACACTGAGAGTGTGTTACCCATGCTACCTTTCCGCGGTAGCGTCACATACATGTGTGATCACATTTGCAATTGATCTTTACGATTGTTCTGGTTATTACACAGATGCTGCGTCATCGGACTGTAAAGTATTAACCACTGATATATGAATGGTATGGATGCCCCCAAACCTACTTTTTATATACATTCAATTAAAGTCACCACTAACAACAACTGGAGACTATTGGTCGTCAATATTACTTTGGCTTTAATCTAGTATTGTGCAAATTTGATTGTGATTATTTTAAAATTTTAGGTTTTTTTATAAATGATTATGTGCGTTGCTTTTGGCTGTACCAAATCTACGAGTAAAAACTACGAAGGAATTCATTTTTTCACATAAGTAAATATTTGAATTTAATTCTCACTTATTAAAATTGGAGCTAAACCTAATTTAAAAAAAAAAAAAAAAAAAAAAAAAAAAAAACTTTAGTTTCAAATACTTACTAATCATGAAATATTACGTATTTTATCTACAGTTTAATATAAGTTTGTTTTTTTCTAATGCATGGAAATATTTTAAATTCTATTTTTATGTGAGAAAATGTTAATTTGGTTAATAGGTCTTTTCATCATGTGACGAGCGCAAGCGCAGCCGCGATGTTAAAATAGTGGTAATTCAAAAGTTTCGTACTGTTTTGGTCAGGAATAGCTAGGAAAGCAATATTATCTCAATAAACAAATGAATTATTGGAAAAAATCGTCGATGGTGCTTCACTTGTTTATAATTCAATTGAAGCCCATAATCACCCATAATTGTGAACAATTGAAAAGGTGGCTAAAATATCATGGACGTCTGCAAAAACGAAAAAAAAAAGTGAGCTGATTGAGAGGTTAGGCATCCATACTACTTGTTTACTATGTCAAAAATAATAATAAAAACAAATAATATCTATAATTTTATTTTAATTAATAATGTCAACCAATTTTTAGTACAACTTTAAATCATTTATAGCGTGTATCACCCTTACAAACTCCATAATAACACCGTTTCTTTACTCCTTTTCGTACAGATAACATTATAGTAATGGATTGAAAAATTTTAATTTTCAATTAAAAACACTTATTTTTTTATTTTTCCTTACTTTTTTTTCAATAAATATTCTTTATTTAATATTTTTTTATTTTAATTATTTGTAGATGGGTACTTTAACATGCTTGTTTACAAAAAACAGTACGAAAAAAATGGCCGATACTGACACATGCGCACAAAAAAAAAATTGTGATGAAAAGGCTTATTTTAAATTATGGCGTCCTTAGCAACCACTATGACGACTCTAGCAACAGCCAGTGGCGTAGCTCCACTATCTCCACTACTTTAAATAAATGTACCTTATGTATGTTTTAAAATAGATACTTAGATGAAAAAAAGTAGAGAATAATTTTTCAGTTTTCTTTTCTAGTATTACAAAAATTTTTAATTTTATGTATTAATTGATGACCTTTCCCGATGCCATTACGAATGACAAAATTTTTTAACTTTTCATAAGAATATATTAAAACTGATAAGCATAATTATAACGTTGTAATTAAAAAGATGGTTTAAATATTATGTGCATTTGACGTGTAAATATTATGAGCAAAATTTTCAGATGAAATGTTATACAATATTTTTAGGCTATTTGTTTGCATCATTAATAGGAATAATACAGTTTTAAATTTTTTTTTAAACTTCTCATAGGTTTCTAAAAAATAAAAGAAAACGAAAACTTTGAGTAGAAGCTATAAAACGAATAGGCTGGATCAAATAGATGTATTACACACATTTAGTGTAATTATTAATTAAGTATTTAGTGTATGTAAATGCAAAAAATATTAATATATTAAATAATTATAAATATATATTTTTTATAATTTTTCATCACAGTTATTATTGTAACCAAAAACACAATTAAAAATAAAAATTTAGAAGTTTAAATATACATAATTTTAGAACGCTACTGACTTGGACAAACTGAAGACTCATGCTTCACTTAAGATTGCCTTGGTGAAATCTATAGTATTGATAATTATATCAATGGTATTATGGAGGGTAGAGGTCAGGAGGTGTATCTCTTATGGGACTTGAATCGAAAAAGTGGCCCCTGAATTTGATGAAATAATAGTTCAATAAGTAACCAGAACGGCGCTGATAGTGATAAGCAGTCAGGGTTCGATCTGAACTTAGCAATTATAAGTGAAGTGAAGTATGCTAAATGGAAATACTAACTGTTAAAAACAATAAAAATTGAATTAAAAACAATAAAAATTGAATTAAATATAAAAACAATAAAAATTGAATTAAATATAACAATTAAAACTGTTAAAAACAATAAAAACTGTTGTTTCAGTTTTAAAATTTTTAGCGCTTAATTTTAAATTTAAGAATTTTACTACACTAGCGCCATCTTAATTTCATCCACTTTTGGGGCCACTTTTTATATATGGAGATGATGGAGATACTTCTCCTGATACTCTACCCTCCATAAATGGTATTAACACCTTGACAATCATAACCTATAATGACAAAACGCCTAACTGGTACACTATTTTGACAATTAATACACTATATATGGTATTGCTGACGTCGTAAGACATAGTAAGTTAGTAAGGTTTCACTTGACATCTTACTATATCAATAACCGTCATTCGTCAAGGTGTTAAGATTTCCTAGATTATAACACCCGCGTAAAACAAGGATCTACTGTATTATTAATTTTTCTAAAAGTTTACCTGGTTTTTCATTAATTTCATAAATACTCCATTGCTCCGGAGGTTTTAAACCAAAAGAACCCAGTTGGTTTAATTTTAATTTATTAATATTTGCTTCAGTAGAGTACGGCCTCACCTGTAACATGCCCAAGTATATTATTATATTTAATTCTTTTATCTCCAAAAAAAAATATATATATATATATATACTTTATCAAAAGGAAGTTTATCCGTTGAAAAATTATACACTGTAGACATATCTGGAGTCTTTTTTTTGGATTTAAATTGTTTAAATACTTCTTTAAACATTTTTGATATTATAAACATTTCGCGCTCACATTTAAATATCTGTCATACGATAACCAACACGACCAACACTAACTTGATACACAAAAATAAAATAAGTAATGAAATAATTTAAAGAATACACAAAAATTTTAAATACTTAACTCATATTGCACAAGCATTTAAGTTATTAAAAATTTATTTTTGTTAAATTTACTAAGCATGTTCTAATATTATTTTATTTAACTACATATTCTTATTTACTCAAGTAGCGCCATCAAGGAAGTTAATATTAGATCACAAAATAATTATAAAATTTTAAATTAGAACTAAAAATTATTACATATTTATGAATTTGCAATTAATTATTAAAATAAATATAATTAATTGCTATGAAAATAAATTATTTTTATTAACAATAATAAATATTTCACATTTTCATAATAATATACTTATACATATATTTTAAAAAATGTGCAAATGTAAATCAATATTTATTTCCGCTAAAACGTCATAACAGAAAGGCATCATGGGTTAAATTTGGTCAGCTGACTTCTGAACTACATCTTCCAAATAAAATTTTCATTGCTACAACACATTCCTAAATCCAAAATAAAAATGTCCGGAAAAGATAAATTACCTATTTTCCCTTCCAGAGGGTACGTATTTTATAATATTATTAAAGTATTAATTTATTTTTTTTGATAATAATTAAATTTAGATTAAATTCAGTACAGGGAGTGTCTTTAACAAAATTAATGAAATTTTTTACTTCCAGAGCACAAATGTTAATGAAAGCCCGTCTAAAGGGTGCTCAAAAAGGGCATAGCTTATTGAAGAAGAAAGCTGATGCCTTACAAATGAGGTTCCGACTAATTCTAGGCAAAATTATTGAAGTATGTAACATTGTATTCTGTACTAATAAAATTGTAAAGACATTCATACTTTTTAGACTAAAACATTAATGGGAGATGTCATGAAAGAAGCGGCATTTTCATTGGCTGAAGCAAAATTTGCAACTGGTGATTTCAATCAAGTTGTATTGCAAAATGTTACAAAAGCACAAATTAAAATTCGTACCAAAAAAGACAATGTGGCTGGTGTAACCTTACCAGTATTTGAAAGTTATCAAGATGGTACCGACACCTACGAGTTAGCTGGTTTAGCTCGTGGTGGACAACAGTTAGCAAAATTGAAAAAGAATTACCAAAGTGCCATTAAATTACTCGTTGAATTGGCGTCGTTACAGACATCCTTCGTTACATTGGATGATGTTATTAAACTTACCAATAGACGAGTTAATGCCATTGAGCACGGTGAGAATCATTTCAATTTTTTTTATCTATAATTATACGAAATTAATTAAACGAAAAAGGATTTGGGGATAGGTACTACGATTTTCGTACGGCGCCAAGATTTGATAATAGTTCCTTGTGGAACTCGGCAAAATAAAACGAAAAATAAAAATAAAATTTTTCAATATCTCGCTTCGTTTTTGAAATATTGAATGTTAAACTTGTCTTTAAATTTGGATCAAGTATTGTATGTATAGTATGTGTAATATTTTGATAATGAGCGTGTTCCATTTAGAAAACACAAACGACACTGTGTCTGTGTGGCACCGTGCATAAGGAAAAAAATGCCACCCATTTTCAGTGTTTTTTGTACTTTCACAAAAAAACTTTTTTTTGACTGTATTCCGAA
Organism: Brachynemurus nebulosus; assembly: GCA_035578155.1. NCBI lineage: Eukaryota > Metazoa > Arthropoda > Insecta > Neuroptera > Myrmeleontidae > Brachynemurus > Brachynemurus nebulosus. Next base: position 42,285,149 of record JAPWDM010000001.1, on the reverse strand, counting down.
ATTGGAAATTCTCAGAATCACTTGAATTTTTTACCAGATACTCGGCAATATTAGCTACGATTAATTAGTTTTGACAATATACTTTAACTTTGATATAAAAATTAGGTGGTGAGGTTAATTAAGGTTAGGTTAGTTTAGTTAGTTTTAACAATATACTTCGATTTTGATGTAAAAACTAGGTGATGAGGTTAGTTAAGTTTAGGTTAGTTTAGTTAGTTTTGACAATATACTTCGACTTTGATATAAAAACTGGGTGACACAGTGTCGTTTGTGTTTTCTAAATGGAACACCCTCATTGTCAAAATATTGCACATACTATACATTAACGTTCAATATCTCGAAAACGAAGCGAGATATCGAAAAATTTTATTTTTTAGTTTTATTTTGTCGAATTCTACAAGGAACTGTCATCAAATCTTAGCGCGAGTCATGGTCTTGCCAAGGATCTGAAACATGCAATTTTTGTTATATTTATTTTATAAATGGAATTTTTTCAATTATTTTTATTTATTAAAAATGCGAACCTTGAAAAATTCCATTGACTAGTAACTTCTGATGGTTAATAAATTAGTATACCGTAGTGAAGTTTATATTTGAAATAGATATGTAAAAAAATCCGACTACAATTAAGGCTGATCGCACACGTTCGATTTTAATCAGGAGAATCGGTGCAATGATTGGTACTGGAATCGTATGTATGCGATAACTTTCAATCCGATAATCGGATTGATTATTGAAGTTAAAATCGGATGTGTTCTGGTCGCCCTAAAATAAATTTTAGGTAGGTTTCTTCTCTCTTACTGCTAAAAATTTAACTACTAGATAGCAACATTGTATTAAAACCAAAGTATTTGTTAAGTATTTAAAATTATTAAGTTGTTAACAAAAATTTCATCACACAGTCTGTTAAATTTGGGAGTTACCATTTTTATACTAGGAATAAACTATTTTCTTAACCCATTATATGCCGACCCAATTTTTACTAGTTGGATTTTGATAAAATTTTTCCTAAAAATTCAAAATGAGGTTATTAAGTATATCCCCAAAGATACTGCTTTCCTTGTAAATGTCTCGTATTATACAGATAATATATTTAATGTTGTAGTGTGTATAAAAACTTTGACGGGAAATTTGAAATAAAATTAGAAACAAAGTGAATAAGGTTAAAATAAGAAAAAGAAACAAAAATAAAAATAAAAAGGTTACTAATTCTTTTTTTTTTTTAATTTATTTATTATATTAGACCAGCGGCTCCCAACGGGTGTGCCACGAGGTAAAAAAGGTTGGAAGTCACTGTTCTAGACTTTTTAAAACGAGTATTACGGAAATAAAAATGGTTATATTTTTCATGTTCAGGAATATTTTCAAACCGAATTTGTTCAAAATGTTACAATGTTTTTTCCCATATTTACATTTAGCTTACTAAAATTCATATATTGTTAACATGTTGACATGACATGAGGCATTCTGACAAACAATTCCAATATATTAAAAATTAATTTTTTTTCATTTTAGTTATTATTCCACGAATAGAACGAACACTTCAATACATTATTTCCGAATTGGATGAAATGGAACGTGAAGATTTCTATCGATTAAAGAAAATCCAAGATAAAAAGAAGGTGGTGCGAGCCCGTGCTGAGATCGAGACAGCGATTCGATTAGGTAAACAAGACAAAAATCAACAAGAAGCAGCTAATATGTTAGATGATAACGATGACGATTTACTATTTTAAATTAAATCGTACACTTACCACGTGATGTCGCTTTCAACAACTGTATTAATATTGTACGTTCCGAGTGTAAAATACTTGTAGAAATTTTGCTCTTGTTCCACTTGTGTTTTTTTATTCATACATTTACTTCGCTGTATAATATAAAATTATTAAAACGTATTCATTGTATTATTAGATATTTTTCGGTTGGGGATATTTTATTTTTATTGTAAAAAAATTGTAGTTGTTAAATTTAATTGTAAATTCCATATTTTATTAAAGTAAAATCTATGTTTAAGTTACATTGTTTTTGTGGTTACTTTTTTTCTCCTATAGAAAGAAGGGGCGTAACAACTACAAATCTACAGGGGGCTTCAGTAAAAATTTAAGTAACGTAATCTTTTGATAACGCAATTCTCCGATAGCATTCGAAAATGTCGTTTCCAACCATTCAATTTTCGGAAACAAAAATTATTTTTTGATTGTTGTAATATGTTTAGAATGTCTGTAACTTGCTTCGCTTAAATTTTCAAAAAATTTCGTTATTGTTTTGATACGACGCACCGTTTACGAAATGTTTATGATCAAAAGTTTACGATAACGAAAAGTATCATTTAAAAATAAATATAAAAAAAAACCTTAAATAAATACGACAGTCCGATTTTGTGCGTTCCCTGTCAGATGTTTAAAACATCTTTTCAAACTTGTTTTCCCATAATTTTATACTCGCCTACTATCCCTATCTCCTACTACTACTGTCATCCCCCACCATTGAAATTAGTATATATAAAGCATATTATAGTCGATATAATTTTTATCGTATTTGAAAATAGGCTTTAAGCTTGAAATAACTGTCACAATTAAGAATAAACGTGATGTTTTTTGCTAAGTAAAATATTGGTTTTATTATTTACAACTTAGTTTTAGTTAAAAAAACACGAAAAAACTGAATACACCTCTCATTCATGCAAACAAAAAACAGGACTTTCCTGGCAGAGACATTATTTATTTGCCCTTGTTGCCCCAGACTATAAAGTATTTGAACTCAAGCAACTTAACTGCCACCTATCAAGATTGTTGAGAACTAACGAAATGGTCGGCAAGTATGCATGTGCGGTGAGAGCTTTAGCGCACATTTAAAGTTCAGGCGGAATAATATAGAGCTGTAGTGAAGTGTTTCATTATTCATTCATTAGGATTTTCTTATCAAACTAGTTTTTGCTTACACATGTTAGGATCTCTGTAACTACGACCCTGCTGTCTTGGACCTAGGACCATTATATCTACGCGTAAATTTGATCCTGTTATAGGGATATTTTTACCAACGAGGTTTGTTTTTATTTCAATTTTATTCAAAATATACGTTATTAACATCATTGGTAGTAAGTAACCATTATTTTAATTTAATAAAAACTATAAAATAATTCTGTAGAGTTAATAAAAAATTATAAGCCAAAATAGTAATGTTATTTTACTGATAACAGTTAGTAATTTTATTGTTCCATGTTAGTGTAGCATTTGATAGATATGATGTATATGTACTATATACCAACACATACATAAGTATATGAAAAATCTGTGTGCTTACTACAGTTTAGTAGAACTGACTATTACTACTTGTCGTGATTTCCTCTCGGGGTGTGCCGATCTTTCCCGTTTCAAATCCCTGGCAGTTTGTGTGAACCGGGAGTTTGATTCAGTTGTAGTATTTTGCTCCAGGATAGGTATATTGTATTGTTCTGTGATACTATATAATTTTATTTATCAGCAGCTTACAATATTCATTTGTAAGTATTGTTAAAATATTGTTGTATATTTTTTGTTTAGAAAATATTCAATAAAATGTTTTTTGTTTAATATTTCGAAATTTAACTTTCTTCTCGTTTAATTAAATATACTAAGTATAAGGTTTTGTTAAATTTTGAAAAATTATATATTTTTAATTTACCGGTAAATATGTTTCTATGAAAGTAACTTATAAAATTTATAATTTTAAATAGAAATTTAATTGTTAAAGTATTAATCCAAATTTTATAAAAGTTTTCGATAGTACTTACATAGAAATTTTAAATAATACCATGCTAAAAATTATAAATATTTAATAACAGTAAATATACTAGTGAGTGAGTAGTGACTTATTAGTTCTATACTTAATTGAAGTAAATAGGATGTTATTATTACCGGGAACCGTAAAGGGTAGCGTTTAATCCTAATTAAAAACATTTTCCAACTAAAAAACACATATTTTTTCAAATTATGAATTAGACTATTGCAATTAGGTGTAAGAGTTAAAAACCTTGGACTCTATTATAAGCTCGTGGATATTTCAAATTCTATTTTTATTGAATTTTTAACACCAAATGCTAGAAAGTTTTCTATTTAAAAGCTGACGCTATTTTATTGGTGGTAGTATCCCATTTCATAATTATTATACGAGTATACGACTTGTATTTTAGTTTAAATTTTTAGGATTCTAAAGGAAATTTCGAAACCCTTATAACAATAATAATGTTTTAACGTCCGTTCTTCAGACTTACTATCTATAACAGACGCCACCTACATCATTAGTTTTTTATCTTTATTTACACTATACATATTATCATGATGTGAATGGAGGACAAGAAAAATAGTAGAAGGGCTAGGATTTGGAAGGTATGCGTCTGCAGTCGACTTCTGAAAAGAACTATGATATTTATCTGGAACTGGAAAATTGCAGAAAAACCTTCACGAGCATAGTCGGCCGCGGGATTCAAAATCTCGACCTACTAGTCTTAAATATCAGTGCCTAAGCAGGCTCGGCTACTCAACTTGTTCGAAACCCTTATAATTTCATCATGTTTATTTATGGCCACATTTTAAGAATTTCTACATCTTTCAACCTGTGAACACGAAATTTTCCACATACAAGCTACAGGGAGAGATCTCAATTAAGACCATGCGGTTATCATATTTGAAAGGGCTCGCAAAATGAAATTGAGGTTCCTTTTATTATTTTTCATTGCTAAGCCTCGTTTGCAAAATATTTAGCTTCAAAGTAAGGTATTTTTGCCCTCCTCTATAATTTTCCAACCGTAGATTCAAGAAATTTGAAAAAAAAAAATTACTGATACTTGATAAGAAGAATCAATTAAAACTATTCCGGCTAAGGTTGTACTGGTAACTTTTGAATATATAAGCAACCAAATTTTCGAAAAATGAAAAAGTAATTTAAAGGAAGGGAAATAGTCGGTAGTGAATAAAAAGGTTTAGCCGTATTTCCGTGGTGAAACTACCCTCAATAACAACTTATATTAATAAGTGTACTAACGGTATGGTGAGACTATAAGTAACTGATATCTACCACCTTCCCGGCTAAAACCGAATAGTTACGGAGATAACGCACCATCAGATTAAGACTGCACTATCTGCAAAATTATTACTTTCGAGGTATCAACACTTAAAGATTTTAAAAACTTAAAACATCTACCAAAATTACATTTTTTAATGAATTTCTTTCAAATTTGGAATATCGTGAAATGAAAGTAAGCTACACAATATTGTTTAGTCAAATTTTATATTAAAAAACATAGTTATGTCTTTTCACACGTAATGCTTTTTTATTTTAAAAATTTATTTCACCAAAATGAAAAAAGTAATGTGTAGAGGAATTATCTACCAGTTGATGCTTTTCTATTTTAAAAAATTATTTCATCAAAATGAACAAAGTAATGTGTAGAGGAACTATCTGCCAGTTAATACATTTGTGATACCTACTGGTATGATTTCTTTTTAGAATTAATAGTTTTTTCAGCTTGATCTGGAATAAAATTTAAAAAAAAAACTCAGGTAAATAGCGTGTCAGGATGATTTCATTTAACCAAAAATAAAAATAAAAATAATATATTCTTAAGGCGGCCAACCGTCTCGGATTCTGCGGGACAGTCCCGGAAAAGTAGCAGCTGTCCCACATTGTAATTTTTGTTAAAACAGTCCCGGAATGAGTCTAATTCGTCCCAGAAAAAAACTGATTAATAAGTAAAGGTCCCAAGACTGGACTTATCGATTTTGATGAAATTTGAATATATTGTATAAAAGTGTTTCTTAACCTTTCTTCAGTCACGGCTTGGTAAAATCTCGGATAATTATGTGCGGACCAGTCGCATTTATAATCACATATGATAGTTATGTTTTTTTTTTTTTAAATTACACATTTACCCAATATGAAATGTGTTTTTCCGACCACTTCACTTACCATCTATGTAATTCAGATACATATCGACACTTTCTTAAGCATTAGAGAAATATTTAAAAGCCTTTCTTTTATTCTAAATAGCATTATTGTAACCCGGAATCATTTCCCCCATTAGTTGGAATAATATTTGGTCGTGTAAAGCCGCTGCTACACGATGCTACGAACACCTTCCAACATTCGACGTTGGATGGTTCATAGCATCGTGTAGCTGTTGTTCGAACCTACGAGTGTCCAATGTCGAGCGTCAAACGTTCGCATTTGGTCGTGTCCCGTTCGATGTCGGTATTTTTGCACCGAGTCAAAGGGGTGCTTCGAACGTTTGAAGGTCAATGTTGGTTGCGTTGGTTGGTTCGACTCAGCAGCTGCACGACTCGTTCATGTGAAGAGAGACAACATCAGTGTATAACATTAGAGATAACATCAGACAGATAACAGCGTCGTCCACTAAGTACCAACACATCATCATTCGTGTTGGATCAAACATTCGATTCACCGTGTAGCAGATACATTCGTCGCACCAACTATCGAACTTAATTGCCTCAAACGTTCGATCGAATGTTGGAAGGAACGTTCGTAGCATCGTGTAGAACCCGCTTAATGTGAAACGTCGGTTTGCGACCACTTCGTCTATCATCTAATTCAGATACAATTGACACTTTCTTAAGCATTACAGAAATATTTGAAAGTCATTCTTTAATTTTGAATAGAATTCTTGTAACCTGGAATCATTTCCATCATCAGTTTTAATAACATTGGTCGTGTAATATGAAATGTCGTTTTCCGACCACTTCGTCTACAATATAACTCAGATAAATATCAATAGTTTTTTTGAAAATAAAGTTTTCAGAATTTTTCAAAATATTACATGAATAAAAAATAAGTTCCAAGATTCCATGTTATATTGTCCTTCATTGGCTAGTGATAAAGTTGGCCGCCTTATACATTCTTAAAATTATAAAAATTAAGTATCTCTAAAGACAAAAAAAAAAGCATTTTTACAAGGCAAAAATAACGATGTGTTTAGAAACAAAATAGATTTAATTTTTTAGAAACAAATTCTTATTTATTTTCTGTTTTTAAATTGTTTAAAATTGACGACATTCAGAACAATTTCATTGTTAATCATGTTTTTAAACATAAAAATTCGTCAAATACGTAAAGTGAGCACAAATAAACTGTTTTTCACTAATAAAATCAAAATAGACAAACTTGCAATGTATTATATACATAACGTAAAATCCCCTATACCGGAACACGATCCAATAAAAAAACAGTTTTGACATTTACATATTAATGAAGTTCTGAAAGAAACGTCTGATAACAAAAATTATTATTAATAGAATGATTGTTTTTCAATTTAAATTCACATCACATTTAATGTTTCCTTACTTAATTAAAGAAATACATATATATATATATATATATATATATATATATATATATATATATATATATATATATATATATATATATATTAAACAGTTTTTGCTGAATGTGTCTTTTTTGCGTTTTTTGTAGTTAGCGCAATAAAACTATACAAATAATTTTTATTAGTCCAGTTAAGAGATTATAAGAGCTAAACCACCTTTATATTTGGTTTAAATATTATTTATGTATGTGTATTTCTATTCAGTACAGATTTTTAATATTTTTTTTTATTTCGGAGCGTATTATCAATTGGTAAATCAAAACATTGATTTGAAGTTGCAAAATTTTATTAATAATGAAAAATTGTCGCCATTTTGATAAGTTAGTTTAGAATTGATTAGAACTTTACGAAATACATAGATGGCGAAACAAAATACAGTATTTTTATGGTTTATTTTATCGAATATTTAAACCATTCTGTATTTCCTACTTTGACATTCTATGTATTACTAGATGTCAAAGTAGGAAATACAGAATGGTTTAAATATTCGATAGCAAACGATGTATGTGATGTATCTCATGTACGTTACATACGTGTTCTTTTTTAGGTGTCAATGTGCTGATTTTTTAAAGGTGTTAATATATTTTGTCCGTTTTTTTATAGATGTCAACAAATTATAAAACAAAGCATTAAGTGCCGATGCACACATGCGTTTTTTACTGCTGCGTGCACGCAGCGGCACCGTAAAATGTGATGCACACATACGGTTTTTGCACGTTGCGTGCACGGTGCGGCGTCGCAGCGGTTATAAAGTACTTTAGCGATATTCTAAAGGTTGCTCATGCTCATGCTCATGCTCATGCTCATGCTCATGCTCATACTCATACTCATACTCATACTCATACTCTTGTTCATACTTACTTTGCTTCATTTGCTTACAATAATTTCCGTATACCTTTTCCAATAATTTTTGGGATGACTTTTCGAGAGGGTGTTATTAGTGACCATAAACTTTCAAGATGTTAAATTATTTTTTATTACTCATGCGGGAGAAGTATTAACTTGGCGCACACATTTCTGTACGCAAAATAGCTGTTTGCCCACTGTACTCTTCCCGCATACTTTTTTGCGTGTGGAAAGTAACTTTCCACACGCAAATTGACAATAAAACCCGCAAAATTTAATCAAAACACGCAAAGCCGCCTCTTAATTTTTCATTCAATAAATATTTCATAATTATTTCTATAGAAACCACCAACAAAGTAATTTAAACGATAATTAATTCAGAAAAAAAAGACGAACATTTAAAAATATTATTTTAAAAGGTAATAAAAATGTCAAAAATTGTGATAATAAGAGAAAAAAAACGCCGTGAGCAGCGGAGCCCCATCACGGAAGTCGAATTTTTCCTTTCATCTTCGGTATTGAGTGTCTACAAGCGAAATATAAATGAAAGTCCACAAGCGATTTGTAATTTTGGTGGTTTCAAAACTGATGATGAGTGTCCGGTTGATCGGGGCTTTAAAAAAAGGTTTTAAGTTTTTAAGGGCTGAATCTCAGTAAATTTCAATTTTGTGCCGATAGCAGTTAACAGAGAAAAAGCCAACACAATTCGTACGAGGGCATTTCTATCCATGCTTATCCGCCAATTGCCTTTGTGTTTTATTTTTAAATATTAAAAAAAGGAACTTAAATAGTAAACTGGAAGGCTTTTATGAATATATTTTTTCTTTCCAAAAAAATCCAAAATTTCTATTTTATAAATAATAAAAATCCAAAATTCCTAATTTATAAATAAACAGTGACTTTAATAACAGTTTCAAATTACTCAAATATGTACGTATTTCATTTGTTAAAAAATTGTATTCACTTTTTTTTAAATTTTTTAAAATTACTATTCGCCTACTTGTATTTAGAATAAAAGTAATGTATTTAAAACACATTTAACAATAGCATTCAATTCCGATGTAAAAATGGAAGAAGTGGGGGGAAAAGTAATGTGGACTCCCTAAAAGGTACTAGCTGGATACTAACTGAATACACGTACAAAATTTCAGCCCTCTAGGTTTCCTTAGAGAGTCTCTAGACGTATTAGAAAACAAGCAAAAAAATTAAGGAAATATTGGCGTAAAAATCGTGGGGGTTAGGATTAAAAGTTGAAACCCCAAAAAACAGTGTCTGGCTATTAGCTTAACCTGTACACAAAATTTCAGCCCTCTAGGTTTATTTGGGGAGATTTTGACCCGAACGAAACTGTTAAAAAGCAAGAAAAATCATGTTCCCAAAATTTGACCCCACTTTGATAGTATGAGGTGCCTCGAAAATGAGCCCCATTTACCAAATTTCATCTCTTAACTTCCATAGGGGGGCCCTACACTAATTAAAAGGTGGCGGGAATATATACATATATATATATATATATATATATATATATATATATATATATATATATATATACATATATATATATATATATATATATATATATATATATATATATATATATATATATATCAGACATTTTTTTTCTACATATTCGTGTTCTACGGGTCCGAAAACGGATAGTGCCCCTACTCTCACCTCTCACCGTTCTTGTCGTATAGACTGTATAGTGTAATTTTTTCAAGGAAAAATTCGACTAAAAAGTATGTGAAATTCGTAATAAAAAATAGTATGTGCAACTCGTGCGGGATTGTCGATTGCCCCACTCAAGCAAATGAGCGCATTCACTACGTTCGTGCGCTCAACTTCGCTTTCGTGGGCAATTGACAATTTCCCACACTTATTGCACAATATACTATTATTGCTTACAACAAATACCACCCTATGTTCACTCCAATTGTATTTAAATTTGTTACATGTTTCACAAGCAACGGTTTCTTTTTGCATTCATACAGATAAGTAGGTAACATGCTGCCAACAATACTGCTGATTTTTGCCGTACTTGAAAAGTCATCTCATTTAAATATTGAAAAACTATACTTACGTACATAAATTATATACCTACATTTTTTCAAAGTCTGCGTTGAAATGTATTCACAATATTATTGTCAACAGTTTTATGAAGGGTGATCTTTTGTTATATTTTTTACAACTTGGACTAGTGAAGGTACATATTTGTACAGATTAATTTCTTTTATTTAATAAAAACAGGTAAATTTTTAAGAAATTGTTCTAAATAGATATTTAGGATAATTGTTATTTTCTTATTTTTAATATGAATTTATATAAATATTAAATCCTTATATAGAGTCTATGTCAGACTAAACTTTTTTAGTTAGTTAGACAAAAGTTATATAATATTATGATAATAATTATTCATTCAATCAATTGTTGAAAGGTCTATCATTATGTGTGTGGAAATATTTGGATAACTAGTAACTTTTCCTATAAATTAAAATATATCAAAGAATGGACAGATTTTTATTTTATCTGTATTAATTATTTTGAGTTTAAGAAATATTACCCTAATTTTTAAAGTTTTATTCTTGTAAAATATTGCATTAATTTGGACATCGAAATTTGTATGTTTGACTGTATTGCATATTTGTATGAAATTTTTCTAATGCATAATCATCGATTGTTAACTATCGAAAAATTTTCCAAATCAGCAGTATTGTTGGCAGCATGTTACCTACTTATCTGTATGAATGCAAAAAGAAACCGTTGCTTGTGAAACATGTAACAAATTTAAATACAATTGGAGTGAACATAGGGTGGTATTTGTTGTAAGCAATAATAGTATATTGTGCAATAAGTGTGGGAAATTGTCGATTGCCCACGAAAGCGAAGTTGAGCGCACGAACGTAGTGAATGCGCTCATTCGCTTGAGTGGGGCAATCGACAATCCCGCACGAGTTGCACATACTATTTTTTATTACGAATTTCACATACTTTTTAGTCGAATTTTTCATTGAAAAAATTACACTATACAGTCTATACGACAAGAACGGTGAGAGGTGAGAGTAGGGGCACTATCCGTTTTCGGACCCGTAGAACACGAATATGTAGAAAAAAAAATGTCTGATATATATATATATATATATATATATATATATATATATATATATATATATATATATATGTATATATTCCCGCCACCTTTTAATTAGTGTAGGGCCCCCCTATGGAAGTTAAGAGATGAAATTTGGTAAATGGGGCTCATTTTCGAGGCACCTCATACTATCAAAGTGGGGTCAAATTTTGGGAACATGATTTTTCTTGCTTTTTAACAGTTTCGTTCGGGTCAAAATCTCCCCAAATAAACCTAGAGGGCTGAAATTTTGTGTACAGGTTAAGCTACTAGCCAGACACTGTTTTTTGGGGTTTCAACTTTTAATCCTTACCCGCACGATTTTTACGCCAATATTTCCTTAATTTTTTTGCTTGTTTTCTAACACGTCTAGAGACTCTCTAAGGAAACCTAGAGGGCTGAAATTTTGTACGTGTATTCAGTTAGTATCCAGCTAGTACCTTTTAGGGAGTCCACATTACTTTTCCCCCCACTTCTTCCATTTTTACATCGGAATTGAATGCTATTGTTAAATGTGTTTTAAATGCATTACTTTTATTCTAAATACAAGTAGGCGAATAGTAATTTTAAAAAATTTAAAAAAAAGTGAATACAATTTTTTAACAAATGAAATACGTACATATTTGAGTAAATTGAAACTGTTATTAAAGTCACTGTTTATTTATAAATTAGGAATTTTGGATTTTTATTATTTATAAAATAGAAATTTTGGATTTTTTTGGAAAGAAAAAATATATTCATAAAAGCCTTCCAGTTTACTATTTAAGTTCCTTTTTTTAATATTTAAAAATAAAACACAAAGGCAATTGGCGGATAAGCATGGATAGAAATGCCCTCGTACGAATTGTGTTGGCTTTTTCTCTGTTAACTGCTATCGGCACAAAATTGAAATTTACTGAGATTCAGCCCTTAAAAACTTAAAACCTTTTTTTAAAGCCCCGATCAACCGGACACTCATCATCAGTTTTGAAACCACCAAAATTACAAATCGCTTGTGGACTTTCATTTATATTTCGCTTGTAGACACTCAATACCGAAGATGAAAGGAAAAATTCGACTTCCGTGATGGGGCTCCGCTGCTCACGGCGTTTTTTTTCTCTTATTATCACAATTTTTGACATTTTTATTACCTTTTAAAATAATATTTTTAAATGTTCGTCTTTTTTTCTGAATTAATTATCGTTTAAATTACTTTGTTGGTGGTTTCTATAGAAATAATTATGAAATATTTATTGAATGAAAAATTAAGAGGCGGCTTTGCGTGTTTTGATTAAATTTTGCGGGTTTTATTGTCAATTTGCGTGTGGAAAGTTACTTTCCACACGCAAAAAAGTATGCGGGAAGAGTACAGTGGGCAAACAGCTATTTTGCGTACAGAAATGTGTGTGCCAAGTTAATACTTCTCCCGCATGAGTAATAAAAAATAATTTAACATCTTGAAAGTTTATGGTCACTAATAACACCCTCTCGAAAAGTCATCCCAAAAATTATTGGAAAAGGTATACGGAAATTATTGTAAGCAAATGAAGCAAAGTAAGTATGAACAAGAGTATGAGTATGAGTATGAGTATGAGTATGAGTATGAGCATGAGCATGAGCATGAGCATGAGCATGAGCATGAGCATGAGCATGAGCATGAGCATGAGCAACCTTTAGAATATCGCTAAAATATTATGTTATGGTTTCACAAATAATACCAAACAACAAGAAAAATAAAAACAAGTAACGTAAAAGCTCCTATACCGGAACATAATTTTTAGGTGTTTCATTAAACTAGCTTCTCTAAATTACTTAATAAATGACACACCCATTTTTTTCTTAATAAGCATGAAACCAAGTTTTTTTTTAATCCAATGAATATGTTTTTAAGAAAATATAACCCAAAAATTTTGATTTATAAGTGCCGATGCACACATGCGTGTTTTTACCGCAGCGTGCACCCTGCGGCGCCGCACGGCACCGCAAGTATGTGTGCATCACACAATGTAACTCATTGAGACAGATCAGAAAAATGTCATCTTTAAGGATTCTTTATGACATCTTTTTGTCAAACGGGTTGTAACTACGTGGCATAATCACAAAAATTTTTAAAATCAATACAATATATAATTTTTCAGAATTTTTTTCCGGGTGCGTCCTACTTAGAAAAAATTACATATCCAAAAATTTCCTTAAGTTCAAAAGTTTTGCGACACTTTTTTACTGTACCATTAGAAAAAGGAGAAAAAATCACATAAAAAAGGTTTTCGAACTTCTAGGCAAATTGATTTCCATGAAAAATTAATTTTTGTAAACGAAAATTCGCTGTGTTATGCAGAATGTTGCGACAGGGGTATTTTTTATTAGACTCTGATGGACAACGGAAACTGACGGATAATCTAGTGAAGTTCTACTGCATATTAAAAGCTGAATTACAGTATGCCATTTTCGATGGTTAAGTTTTATGTAGGTAAAGTATATGAAAAAGTTGAGATAGGGAGAAATCAATATTGGTGTTTGGTATCCGATTTTGAAGAATATTGCTCGGTCTTCTTATTTTAAACAAAAAAGAATTTTTTGACTGTATTAAAAAATTACGCAAAACGTTTTTTCAAAAAGAATTCGTAACTTCCTTTTAATATCCTTAAAAGCTGTTTTGAAGTGCTTTTCAATTCTATGTAGTATGTGATACCTATACTTATTCCGAAGCTTTCCAAAATTATCGTCAAATTGTCCTTTTTATAAGAACAAAACAAACTTAAACAGATTGAAATGCCTCCTATTTTTACGAAGATTCTTCAGTTTTATTAATTTTTCCTGACTGAAATCGTGAGCCTGAGGCTTTAGGCAGTGACTGAAATTAGTCTGCCCAATGGGAGATCAGTATACTATAAGGTCAGAGTTCGATCTCCGCGGCAAACTAGGCTTGTAAAGACTTTTTGCAGTTTTTATTTAAGACAAAATCCCCCAAATTTCCTTTCTTACTTTATTAAACTAATGGTTCCTGGGATGTAAATGAGCGAAGCAAGTTAAAATGTTTCATTTTAATTGAAACATTTTCAACTCGTCAATAAACAAAAGTTGTATCTTCAAAATAAACAATGATGCACAATTAACTTAACATAGGTATTGTATAGTGTACCTAGTACAATGAACAAAGAGAAGCACAGGCTATTTAACATACATTAGAAAACTTTCCTCTTTCCATTATAAAGGCTTTCAGGACAACACAATAAAATGTTTGTTCACGTCAGTCAGTTTCTCATTTTACTATTAAAAAGAAAAAAGAATAAAAAAATCTTTACACAATTTACATACGTTTTTTAACAAAAGATCCTTTTTTACATTTTTACAACAAAACTTTCCTTGTTTTACTGTTTATCATTTTTATAAAAAAAGCTTAGCATTTTTTATTTCGTTATCATTTGTTCTGGGCAAATTTTTAAAACAAAAAGCACTACACAGTATTCCCCGAGGTAAAAAGTATTCTTTTGTCCCCTAGCTATTAACAATATATACAAAGTTTGAATTCAGAGTTATTCATTTTTTTAATAGTCAATTGTCGTAATTTCATTGTTTCGTTTTAATTACATTTTCGTTCGGGAATGATTTGTTTTCCCGTAGTAAAAAGTATCCTATGTCTTTTACATTTGCTCGACTATTGTTATGCAAAATTTAGAGTAGATTGGAAGTCCAAAAATCTTGGGATGAGTTCGTCAGTCAGACACGTCCGATTTTTAAAAGCCTACTAAATTTTAGGCATTTTTCGCCTTTTTAGGTATTTTCTTCCGAAAATACCAACAAAATTCAAAAATTTTTTGATTTTTTTTTACATCCTCGAAAAGTGTAAAAAATTATATAAGATAAGCTTCTAAACCATTGTTCTAAGAGAACTAGTTTTTGACAAAAATTAAGAAAGGAGGGGTATCGATAAGCTAAGAAAATTAACCCCTAATATGACAAAAAATTTAACTATATTTTTTTAAATATTTCTTGTTATTTTAGTAAAATATAGGACACTAACTTAACGCTATAATAATTTAAAAGTAAAAGTGACTACGTTTTCTTCGCAAGAAAAATCGGCAAACTGTGGTGAAAATGGCTTTTTTTTTAAAAAAAAATGTACCTTTTTTCTTACTAAATCCAGTTTTTTTAGACATGAGGCATTTTTTTAGCATTATGATTTTTTTTATATGTTGTTCTTTAGACGTCAACAAAATATAAAAATATAAAAATTAAAATGCTAAAAAATGCGCTTATGTCTAAAAAATTCGATATAGTAAAAAAGGGACAATTTTCCAAAAAAAAAAAACCATTTTAACCACAATTTGTAGATTTTTTTTGTGAAGAAAAAGTTAAGTTAGGGTCCTGTACTTTATTAAAAAAAAATGAGAAATAAAAAAACAAATTGTTAAATTTTTTGTCATATTAGGGGTTAATTTTCTTAGCTTATCGATACCCTTCCTTTACTGAATTTCTTTACGATAAATGTTTCATTGTTTTTGTCATTACAATAACTATATTTATATCTGTTTCATTTTTCAAAATAAAAATTAACTAATTTTTCAAGAAAGCGTTATCGCCAACTTTGAAAATTTGTTCATGTTAGAGAGTTAAATTATTTTAGATGGATATAGGTTATGTTATGTGAGGTCCACCAGGGTCCTGGGGTCTCAAAAGCGCCAAAAATGAACTACCTAACCGATTTTGAAAAGGGTCTCGCCGGGTAAGCATATGTGATTTCGGCCCAGTGGCATTTTCGGCTATTCTTTTTCATGAATGTTGTTTATGGTGAGTAATGTTCGAAAATGTAGGTATTAGACCTCTACTCCCTATATTGCCAGAGATATGGAGGTAACAACCCTAAATTTTAAAATTTTTTTCTTCAAAATTATTGAAGAAAATTAGATGAAATTAACAGAGAATGTTAACATAAAGTAGGTTTATATTATACATAGAAAATACAATCATTAACTTTAAGACTTTTGGTGTGTTACTTTTAATGAAGTTTTACTGTAATTATAGAGATAAATATGTTTTATTAAAATTAATAATATAGCTATATACATATTATGTGAATATAAACTTACAAGTTCATCAGAATGCATTTAAATAGGATGTCAATAATCATCATAGTACAGTACCTATTTTATTGTATATTCCCTGATCATTCCAGTAGTAATGCACTTACTATACGTAAATTTACATACATACAGGATGCATTTATTTTATGTACAAATACAGTAAAGCTCGAAAATCTAACGTTTTAAGAAATAGTCATAATATAGACATACTGCCCATACTATACTGGTAGTTTGACTCAAATTATGTATCGATAATCCATACGTTTGTCTCGTTTGTCTCTATACTCAAGGTTATATAACTAGATGCAGAATTTTTGAGGTATCAAAGTCCAACAAAAAGGAAAGATGTATTTTTAGTAAGATATATACATATTTTATTATATTAAGAAGACAAAATACTATTGCAATAAAGATGGATATAGAGTAATTATGTCTAAACTCAGGTAATATTTGACGATTCATACAATGTATAAAAATACACTACGTTGTAAAAAAAGTAATCGATTTTGAAATAGTTTGCTTATTTATATAGTAATGCAATGATATACCTACTTAAATAAGTAATTTTAAATTAAATAAATAATATTAAGAAATTACCTTTACTAACTCTGAATACTTCGAAGTAAAAAAATGAAGTAGCATTATAAACTAAAACGCACCTATCACTAAAATTTACTTACACTGTCAGCACATCACTTAAAATATAAAATTATTACACTGTAAAATACATCTTATTGTTAGTCACTATCACTTGAACTTTCATCACACGCCTATTACTAAACGCACCTATCACTAAAATTTACTCACACTGTCAGCACATCACTTAAAATATAAAATTATTACTACACTGTAAAATACATCTTATTGTTAGTCACTATCACTTGAACTTTCATCACACACCTATTACTAAACGCACCTATCACTAAAATTTACTCACACTGTCACCACATCATTTAAAATATAAAATTATTGCACTGTAAAATACATCTTATTGTTAGTCACTATCACTTGAACTTTCATCACACACCTATTACTAAACGCACCTATCACTAAAATTTGCTCACACTGTAAAATAGCTTCCGATCCATCATTTTTTTTGCTTCACTAGCTATTCTAGTTAAAGTTGCCAGCGATATACCCGTAGCTGCAGTAACACGATTTTTAACTTGAGTTAATCGGATTTCCACACCATCACTTTCACTTTTCATAAACACTAACACATTTAAAATGATAAGTTTTGCTTGTGGACTTAACATTTTATTTTTAATACTCGTATTCATTTCCATATTTAAATTAATTAAATATCAATAGATAAAAACCCGATTAAAATAGAGGGTATAAAAAAGTGTAATAATAATCAAGAATACGATAAATTAAAAAAAAAATGTTAAAATATCGAAAATTGTATCTTGCAGGTAAAGCACTTGACTAGCCAAAGCTAAGTAAAAGTACTGATTCTAAAAATTACAAATTTATTTGTAAACATACAAATTTTGTAAAATTAATAAACAGATTTTATTGAAAAATTCATAATAATAGCAACATTTACAAAGGTAGGTTTTATGCAGATTTTATGACTGTATCAGGTAGTTCAATAAAATTGAATACATTTCATTTAATTAACCACTAAAACATACAGACTTTAGAAGAGAAAAGTGTAGACCGTTTTATTATTTGCAATATTTAGTAAATTGTTCGGATAAGTATAAAATATTAAAAATCAAACGTTTCTAAACTACAAGAAATATGTAATATAATTAAAACTAGAAATACCTGTGATAAGAAATTTAATGTTTCAAAACGACTTAACGCTACCAATTTTAAAATATTAAATACTAACAGGAAAAATTTTTTTATGAAAAATACCCTTACATAGTAATAATAACATATTTAGGTATTTATAAATACGATTTTTTTAATGTTGTAGACCCTTACTTTCATTTATTTAATGGAGTACTGTAGTAAAACTGGAAGTGGACTTTGATCGCTCAGAAACTTTGAATTTAGTTATACATGCTCTGGGGTATTATGGTAATACTGTGATAGTACATACATACGTATGATTTGTCTATAAGTCGAGACAATTTGCAACCATGGCTATAAGGTAAAACATCTATAAGTTGCGTAGCGCCTGTATGAAAGATTAGTATCGAATAGACAAAGTTTCTAGTATCTACGGTGGCAGAGCCGGGAAGCATTGATTTATGAGTATCAATAACTGACTGTAAGTCACTGGATGGATGGTTCTTTTTATATAAAATTTTAGGTAACCTGAAATTTTATTAATAAAAAAATCGGTAAACGCGTTTTAGACGCGCATTAAGTCGAGGTTTTATAGTTCAGTAGCTATAGAATTTTTGACAATTATCGGGATAAAATTTGATATTAATATTAGTTTTTACTTTGTTAATAATATGAACTTTTACTTTCTATATGAGTTTAAAAATTTACCAAGTGCGTGTTGGACACGTATAAATGTTGGGTTTCTCAGTAAACAGAGTTTTTCATAGTTTTCGAAATAAAATATATGGCATTTACACATTTTAGTGGAGTGTTGTTAGCTTTATACCTCGAAACGCATTGATAGTGATCCTTTTTTTTCTTTTTTCTTTTTAAGTCAATTTTTAATACTATATACTAAAATGTTTATAAGTTAATTTTTCTCGCTTTTGTCCCCGCAAGATCCTAGGACCCCAAAAAGGATTCAAAGCAAGCGGCTGGACGGATTGTTACCAAATTTTGCTCAAATACTATTCAGATCTGACAAAAAATAAATGTTAGGTTAAAATTGATCCCTAGGGTCCTAAGGTCCAAAAGGACATAAAATAAACAATTTAACTGATCTTCATCAAATTTTGCTTAAATAATATTGAGATTCTAGAAAAAATTAACCTGTTGCTAATATTCACCTCTAGGGTTCGAAAAACCCCCAAAAATGCCCCAAATAATCGATTGGATGGATCTTGTCCAAATTTTGCTCAAATATTGCTGAGCTCTGGGAGAAATGAATATGAGGTCCCAGAAAGGGCCAAAGGACCCCAGAAAGGGCTAAAAATAAACTACTTACTAGATGGATTTTCACCAGATATGACTGAAATATACTGAAACTAGCGTGAGTGTAATATATTGAAACTAGCGTGAGAGTTTTTTTTAGATACAGATTACGTTATGTAAGATCCGCCAGGGTCCATGGGACCCAAATGTATCAAAAATGAAATAAGTGACCGATTTTGAAAATTTTTTCACTGCTACAGAGGTAAACTATTTTAGATGGATATAACTTATATGTTGTATGAGGTCGGCCAGGGTCCTGGGATCTTAAAAGCGCTAAAAATAAACTAACCGACCGATTTTGAAATTTTTTTCACTGCTAGAGAGCTACACTATTTTAGATAGATATAGATTACGTTATGTAAGGTCCGACAGCGTTAGTGGGACCCAAAAGTGTCAAAAATAAAATAGCTGACCGATTTTGAAAATTTTTTCACTATATATATATATATATATATATATATATATATATATATATATATATATATATATATATATATATATATATATATGTATAGTTGCGTCCGCATCAATGTCCGCCAGTATATATATATATATATATATATATATATATATATATATACTGGCGGACATTGATTGATATACTTCGGAGCTTTATAGCTCTTGCGGTTTTCAAGAAACGATACAAACTTACCTTTTTTTTTAAATGGAATAGTATACTTATTTGTTGATAAAAATTATTCAATAAAGCAACAGAAACAAAAAATAAAAAAATAAAAATTTTTATCTTAAGTTTTTTTTCAAATTTTACAACTTTCGCGCTTAAAAGTGATTTATTTAAGTAAATTTTGGTGAGTTTAAGAGCGCCTAGTTCAAACAAGCTGCATAATTACGAAAAGTAGCTAAGCGGTAATTGTATTTATACTACATAGATGGCTATCTAGCTAACAACTCGTAAAACTCGTGTTTCCAGGTAGGTAATACAGAAATTTTTAACTGATTTGAATGACATCATCTAACATGCAGAAACATATTTCTATATTTTGCATACTTACTTTCGAAAAAAAACTATTACCTTGGTTTGTGTAATTTTAATTTTAGATTCGTTATTTAAAAATATTAATGGTTTTTAATTTTAAAAATATTATTTTTAGGCCAGTTTGATATGAATTATTGTCAGGTTATGCAAATATAAAAGTACTTCGGTGTTCGCAATTTTAAGTAAGGTATTCAAATAGTACTATCTGTTGATTCATCGTTGAGTTACAGATGCTTCGCTTTCTATACTTTTATAAAAAAGTTAAGAAAGTGGGTTTCTGCAACAGTCAGAAAAGTCTTAAACAACAATGATTATTTAGTGACTACTGAAGATAACTCGACCTAAAAACATAATCGTGTTTATCTAAAACATCAGGTCACGTATACAAAATCTAGCTCAAAACAGCAATGTGAACCAGATCTGCTGAACTTGGAAAAAGGCAACGATTTAAATATAATTCATACAAATAGCTGGGATTTCAATGATATCGATGTTGAAAACGACAACGTGAATGAAGAAATCGCCAATGACAACGTTGGCAATGATAACGTCCACTAAGCGTCCGCTAGGTCGAAAACGCGGCGCGGCGCAGTTCCGCTTTCGGAGATAGACATCTGAATAAATGCAGGTTCGTCCACTAGGTCGACAGAGCGGCGCGGTACTGCCCCGGAGAACTTATTGATGTAAGAATCGCGCCGCGTTTCTGACGTAGTGGACGCTCAGCTATAAGAGTCAATTAAAGATAAAATATTTTTAATAAAAACTTTATTATTTTTTTAAATAAACTTTATTATTTTTAATAAAACCTGTTTCATTACAACATTTGTTTGAATTACAGAAACCATTTTTGTCTTTTAAAATACAGAATAATTTTTTTTTTTTATAAAAATGACTGTTTGAATACTCGGAAAGTCTTTGGTAATCAAAACTTTTCATCGGGTTCTTTTTTTCGAGAGTAAGCTCATTACACTGTAAATGTACATTATAGAACCATTATTTACATGATTAAATTTTGTTTCAAATGGGAATGCTTTTTCTCTTCATCATCAGTGATCAACTAATTTTTATTAGCATCCACGGACAGCAAATTTTAATACTTTGATACTGTTTTTTCTATTGAAGTTGAGGGAAGTTGAACTAAATACTTTAATTTTACACATCGGATGAAATGGGCTGTGCAAATTTTTGCTGATTTTGAAAAATTGTGTGAATTCTTACTGCAAAAGAACATAAGATTAGGAAAATGATTATTTACTGTAACAATTGTATGGTCGTTTTAAGTTTTCTTTTAAATTAATTTTATTATCAAAATTACATGATAGTTCTTTACAAGAAAACATCAGATTAATCTGTTTTATAACAATGATATTCTTTTGTTATAAAAATTTAACCACCCACACTATGTATTCATACATATGTTACACGCTCGTCCATTGGGAAACTTATTATTTTTAGTTGGATGGACTATACGACATTACAGGCTTGCGAACTCTTGTGGAGCGTCGGAGATTTTTTAAATGACTCATATCACCTGCAGCAGACTCTACATGCACGTTGTCATTTCCAACGTCATTGTCATTGCCAACATTATCGAAGCAATCCTCACTATTTGTATGGATTACGACAGTTAAGTCTTTCCCTTTTCCCAAGTTCGACAGATCTGGCTCGCATCGCTGTCCTGAACTAGACCTCGCACACATGATCTGAGGTTTCAGATAAGGTTTCAGATAAACACGATTACGTCTGTAAGTCGAGCGATCATCAGCAGTCACAAAATAATCATTGCTGCTCAACACTTTTGTGACCATTGCAGGAACCCACTTTCTTAATCCCTTTTGTAAAAGTATAGGTTGACCAGTTTTAAATTCAGACAACTTTTTTGAATTTCGATCATGATATTGTTTTTATATCAACTTGTTGCGTTTTTCCATTACTATTGCACACTTATACGGAAATTTAAGCACAAGTAACTTTTTATGAACTGGTACAATTGTTCTTTGACGTCTACCAGTCAATAATATTCTGAAGGAGATTGATTATTTAGCCTGGGCGTATTATTGTAATTTATTATTGCTAAGAAAAGATCATTTCCTGATTTTTCAAGCATAGCTTTCCCTTTTTTTATAGTAAGTTCTACCATACCATTTGAATTTTATTAAAAGCTTTATTAAATACTTTATTAAATTTTTTTGAGCTCTTCCAGCTTTCTTTGTAGCTCTTCCAGCTTTCTTTGTAGCTTTTCCAGCTTTCTTTATAGCTTTTTCACTTGCTTTTAAATGTAAATGCTTTAATTCTAAGTAACCATTCCATAAAATGAAATTTACAAATTTTTATTGATTCTTACTAGAAAATAAATTAAGGTTATGAATATGTTTAAAATACATTTCTTTCAGACGCATTGGTAAAATACATACCGCTATCTCGAAAATTTTTATATTAAAAATATTTTTTGGACAAGTTTTTTCCTTTTTTAAAAAAAGGTTTAAAAATTTAATAATTTAAAAATAATATGATAGCTGTTGTATGAATTTTATGCTATGTTATCCAGATATGCCATCTATAATTCAGTTTCAGAAAGGTTTTTAATAATGACATTCTCACACGTACTAAATTTTGACTTCTTTAATATGGTGTAATACTAAATATTACAAACACAGTTCTAATTTAGTGAGCTGTTTATTGAATATTAAGTTGACTATTTGAGGAATAACTACAAATTATTTTAATATAAAATGTATTTAATTAATAAGTTTGCTTTTACTGTAAAAGATTAATGTGAACATACCATTACAACTTATTTTGTGTTCTTTTAGTATAAATTGAAAATAAATCGTATTTTTTGCGCTCGTTTAGACAAACCTTACCACGGGTTTTGAAAATTAAAAGTCAAAAATTCAATTTCTCAAAAATTTGAAATAAAATAATGAAAATTTTAGCATAATTGGTAATTTGAAGTAATAAACTAATTTTTAAGAAACATCTCAACATATGTTTCCATTTGAAAAAAAATTTTTGTCTATTCCAAAAAAACCGTAAGTCCTAGAAGTCTGGAACAATGTTTCCTGAATGGCCCCCTCTATTTTGAATATTTTTTGTATAAACTTTTTTTTCGATTAGATGCATATTTTAGGAATAAATCGAATAGCAACTCTCGGAAAACTCCCGCTCTATATATATACCATGTGAGTTTTTTGAGAGTTGCCATTTCTATTACAACCAAATTTTTATAATAGAAATGGTACTGGAAAAGGTTCTTTTCTTAGATGTAATGGAAATGTAACCAAGAAAAACACTATCGGTTGAAGTAGTCTCAAGTACATATGCATATTTTCACCGCCTAACTCATAAATTAAAGAAAAATTAAAAAATTAAACTTGGGTAAAAAAAATTTTTTTGCTCATTTATGTTGTTAATTAATGCATTTCATCAATTTCATCGAAAAATTAATATATAGTCCCATTTAAAAATCTATAAGTTTGTATCATAGCTCGAAAACCATAAGAGCTATAAAGCTCCTGACTATATCAATCGGTTGCCCCCGTCGATATCTACAACTCTTATTTGTACAATTTTTCGATTAAATCAACGGTTTGGCTGTAATAAAAATGGCAACTCTCGAAAAACTCACACTATATATATATATATATATATATATATATATATATATATATATATATATATATATATATATATATATATATATATATATTATATATATATATATATATATATCATTTCAGTTAAATTTAACCATGCATTATGGCGCGCCGTTAGTGTTTTTAATCGCAAAACTATTAAATATATAATTAAAAATCAAATTACCTCAAAAAAATTATAATAAAATTTAGAATAAGAATTTTTATTATTATAAATATAAAACGAATTAATTAAAATTGTGACTGAATATAAAATTAATTTTTTTATACAGAGAAGATAGGCCCTTTTCCCCATTTATTATGATAGTGAACATAATTTTTAATATTTTCAATTATATATGCATATAAAATTAATTTTGTATAGTTGGAAGTAATTTTAATTGTCGCAATTTTTATTCAGTTTAATAAAAATGAATGTTGAATTATTTATATTTTATGTTGTTGGCTGTTATTTTTGTGAATTATTATTTTATTAAATATAATGTGAATGATTTTCTATTATATTACAACTAACTTGAAAGTCATACATTACTGTATCATGAAAATTAATACAATTAAAATTATTGTCACCATGCAAATATAATGTTTATTATTATTTAAAATGCAATTATTTTAGATATAAATTTAAAATCATAATAATTCTTTAAATAAATATTATTCAAATATAAAATAAAACATAAATTCTTGTAACATTCGTAGATACAAGAAAATAGTATAATTAAATTATATTTAAAAAAAAAATTAGTTAATCCCCCAAAAATAACATCCTTCTATAATTTAAATTCAATGAATTCTCATTATGTACATAATTTTATTTCTAGCTATTTTTATTATATTATAATTAATTTGACTTAGTTCGTTTGTTCTACACAGATAAAAATTAAATTAAAATTATATTAAACATAATTTTAGTTACAAACAAATTAAAATTATCATTAAATATAATTTTAATTCCCGAATTGAAATTATACTAAATATAATTTTAATTCTGAATTAAAATTATTCTTTGAATTAAAATTATCTATAAAGGACCCTCCACATTCTCGCCAGGTTGGCCGAGTACAAGAATGTAGAGGGTCATTTCGTTGTGCCTCGCGGTTGGTGTGATAATGCTATTCATATGCCTCAGCCAACCTCAGCGAGGAACTCGGCGAGAATGTGGAGGGTCCTTTAGAGATAATTTTAATTCAGAATTAAAATTATCTATCTGATAATTTTAATTCAGAATTATTATGATTTTTATTAATAATATTAATGAAGAAAATATAATTTTGTTTAATGTAATTTTAATTCAGAAATAATATAATAATAAAAATTGTTTTATTAAAATTATCAACATAATAGAAAATGGATTATTTAAATTTATTTAGAAAAAAAATTGAGTAAAAATTTGTTACAATAATAAAAAATAAGGTATTTTATATTGTAAAATAATATTTTGCTACAGATATTTGCTGCTATAGTTAAAAAATATAACTATTTAATTTTTTCTTTCTTAAATAAAATTGAATTCATATAATGTTTATACATAAACAACTGAAATAAAATTTTTTAAAATAAAATGTTATTTTTTAAAATTCTATTTTACTATTGGTATTATAAAATATATTGCAAAAAAAGTATCCCAGATCATTTTTTTAGTATATCATTTTAATTAGATCAATTATTATTATATTTAAGATAATTTTATATAATTTTCATTATAAAAATTTTTATGATGTTGATTTTTTATTATATATAATTTTTCTGATGTTTAATACAATCCGCGTATTAAAAACACCAACGGCGCGCCATAATGCATTGTCACTTTGAATTTAAATAATTTCCGTTTTCTTGGCTTTATCTCTTTCATTATTGCATTTACGTAAATTTTAAATTTGCAGTTTGTTTTTAGGAAAGAATAGAAGATTGACTTGTTTCGAATATAAGAATTATTGAATTTTTTAACGAAAACTCATGATCAATTTTATCTGAAATAAGGTATATATATATATATATATATATATATATATATATATATATATATATATATATATATATATATGCATATATATGCATATATATTATATACATATATATATATATATATATATATATATATATATATATATATATATATATATATATATATATATATTACATAAAGTCTGCCTAGAATATACGGTCGAGATGATTCTTTAATGAGGTCCACCGGGATCTTGCAGATACGAAAATGGCAGAAATAAGCTATCGAACCGATTCTGAAAATTTTCTCACTGCTAGAGAACTAAATTATTTTAGATGGATACAACTATGCTGCACAAAGTCCGTTCGGGTTCTTGCCTCCCAAAAATACCAAAACTAATTACCCAGCCGATTTTAAAAATTCTTTTACTCTTAGAAAGCTAAACTATTTTAAATGGGTACAAGTCTTAGATGAAATCCGCCAGTGCCCAATATTTAGAAATTCGCTATGTTATGCAGATGCTGCGACAGGGGTATTTTTATACTATAATACAAGTAGGCGTATAGTAAATTTAAAATTTAAAAAAAAAATGAACTTACTTTTATAACAAATGCAATACATAAATATTAAGTAATTTAAAAATGCTATAGGTATGTGTTTTATATTTGTAAAGTAGGAATTTTGGATTTTTTGGAAAGAAAATGCTTTTTAATATTTAAAAAAAAAAACACAAAGGTACTGGCAGGTAAGCATGGGTAGTCGACATAAAATTGAAATCTACTGAATTTCAGCTTAAAAAATTACCCCTTGTGGGTAAAAAATTATTTTTTTAAAGTCGAAAAATCTTTTGAATAGCTTAACAGATTTGGTTGAACTTTTTATATGTTTCAGATACCTCTATGGCATCTCTCAGAAACAATTTCCAGCTTCAAAAAAATATAACCTCCTCCTCGCCTCCAAAAAAAAAAAACAAAATTGGTTAACTTTTTAATATTTTTCTTATCAACTTGTAGCTGTGGTATAATTTTCAAAATTTTTTTGCCGCCTTCTTATTATGATTCATAAAACATAATTTTTTTCAGAATTAATTTTCGGGTGCGCCATAGTTAAAAAAAATTAAATGCCTGGAAAGATTTTTTTAAAGACAGGTATACGCTTCCGGGTACTTAGTCGATCGGAAATCATTTGCGAATTTTGAATATGTTCATAAAAACGTTTGACTGCGCAGTTTTCGAAAAAAAAATAGTAGATTCAAGTCTTGTTAAATTCCTCGATCAGCCGAACACTCATCATCAGTTTTGAAACCATCAAAATGACAATTCGCTTGTAGAATTTCAATCACATTTAGATATCTTGAAGATACCGAAGATGAAGGGAAAAATTCGACTTCCGTGATGAGGCCCCGCTGGTCACGGCGTTTTTTATTATTTTTTCTAAGCCTGCTCATGCGTTTTAAAGTCATTTTAAAAAGTAAATTGGGTAAACAAAAAGCAATATAAATTAAATTAGTATCCAGTTGTAATTAAAGAATGAAAAAAGTAAAAAGATTTTTTCAAAAAATATCAAGGAAATTTACCATACTCTATCATTAATTTTAATGATAAACAGTATTTTAATTAAAAAGCACGTCTCACTGCTCAAATTAATTACGAAAGCATGATACGTTGTTTTGAATAAGATTTTCAAGTAAGAAAAAAAAGAATGTTTTTTCTCCAAGCCTTATTAAATTTTCAAAGATGAATGTTTATTTTCTTCTTCTGTTTATTTATTACTTAGTATTATTTTTTCCTTTCATTTATTTTTTTTTATTGTAACGTAAAAACCTCTATACCGGAACACTATTTTTAGGTGTGTAATTAAACTGGCTTATAAAAGTTGACAAATAACTTAAACACCCATTTTTTTTTCTTAATAAGCATGAAAGAAAGTTTTTTAATCCAATAAATATGTTTTTAAAAAAATACAACCCAAAAATTTTTATTTATTAATGTTTTCCTTTTACAAAATGTCGACATCTATATACAAACAAAGAAATATTAATGACACTAGGAGCTGGGAACGGATATACAAACAGACGTGTATTATGAGTAATATGACACACAGAGTGACATCTAGATGTCAATGTAGGAAACATAAAATGGTTTAAGCATCAGACGTAGATCAAAATATTGTATTCAACAAAAATTGTTTAATATATATATATATATATATATATATATATATATATATATATATATATATATATATATATATATATATATATATATATATATATATATATTTCTTTAATTAAGTAAGGAAACATTAAATGCGAAGTGAATTAAACTGAAAAATAATCATTCTATTAATAATAATTTTTGTTATGAGAGGTTTCTTTCAGAATTAACTTCATTAATATATGTGTCGAAACTGTTCGGACATATGATCGCGTTCCGGTATAGGGGCTTTTACGTTATAAATGAAATGAAATCAAATAAGGAGAAACCTTACAGACATTCTTCGCTGTCTCAGATTTTGTTACTTGTTTGTGATGATTAAATTGAAAAGAAAGTTATAAGAAAATGTCTGCCGTAAAGTTACGAAAAATATTTAGTTAATTCGAGAAGCTTTAATATTTTTTGGCTAGCCTACTATCAGCTTTAGTTTCCTTTCATATTTTTATTATTTGAAGCATTCGATGGTAAAAGAAAATATTCAAGTAATCATATTATGTATACGATCTTTCTTATTTCTTTTGTCTCATATTATAGTATATATTTAACTGAAATATTTATTGATTTCCCGTATGTTTTGGAGGTATCTGGCATTGACTGTATCCGATTATGTTATGTATGCATTGAGGGAATATTTGCTTCTAATATTCAGTAATGTACAAAGCGTAAATAAAAATACGGAACAAAGACAAGACAAAAAAAAAACGATTTGTATGATTTTTCTTTAGTCTAAACAAATTACGTTTTGCCCGCAAAAGAAATATATCCTTACAAACTTGTGATAAGATTTAAAACCTCTTTTCAGATACAATTGATCATGAGTTTTCGTTAAAAAATTAAATAATTGTTATATTCGAAACAAATCAATCTTCTATTCTTTTCTAAAAATAAATTGCAAATTTAAAATTTACATAAATGCAATAATAAAAGAGATAAAGCCAAGAAAACGGAAATTATTTAAATTCAAAGTGACGACGCATGGTTAAATTTAACTGAAATGAACCATAATAGTATATTATTCAACGAGCTAGTAATGATAGCTAATTAGCTATTACTCACGAAGATGAAATTGCGACACAAGCCGAGCTTGCAAGGAGAGTAGAATACGATATTTTTTACGACTTTTTTCCTTTTTGATTTAAATAAAATTGAATATAAATTATAAATCAAATTTTTAATAAATTTCTAAATTCATTAAATGTTTGTATAATATGTATAAAACGATCAAAACAAAATATAAACTACTTTACTGCTGTTTACTTGAACGTTACTACGCAACATATATTAAATTAACACTTGATACATAAATTATTCACAAAACAATCGCAAACCCATTGAATAATGGTTAATACTGTGATTTCATTGGTCAAAAAGGAATTGAGTAATGATCATTCCTCCACATCTTTGAATAATGCCTAACTTTCTCAACAATTGACATATATATTATAATGAGTGTGTTCTTCAACAGGAGTAGAAAAACACTTTTACGGTTCGATAAATCGAGGAGTAAAAATAGAATTTTTACATATTTTAAAAATGTTTATTTATGGTCCGTCTATAGGTGGCTACACACAGATGGATTTCTTGAAACATCTCAGCATCTGATCCTTATCGGAGAAAATCTTTTACAAAGTCTGTTAATGTGTGGAAAAGGGCTGGTTATGTATTAATTGAATTAATTCTGTCAGATCATACTAATAATAATAATTATTATTATTTATTATTATCAATTATTATTAATTTAAAAAGAGTCACACTTATGCTTTAAAAGAACTGAATCCTAGCTGAATTATAGTATTTTTAAAATTATTATTAATGGGACAAAGTTAGGTTAATCAGTAATCACTTATTGCTTTAGTTTAGCACTGTTAGTATAATATTTCTAACCTAGTAATATTATTTGTTAGCTTTATTCTATTTATAAGAAAAACAAAAGCCGTTACTGACTGAAACAAATAATACGTCATACACTTCGATGTACCTACCACGTGTTCAGTTCACTATAACATAATTTACGTAATAGCAGCTTTTCTGTAAAAAGCTCACATCACCGTAATATTATACGTATGTGAAGTTTTTAAAGATCGTAGTATTTGACATAATAAGCACGAAAGCACGCCAGACCGTCTTCATATAATTTATGTAAGGAAATATGTCAACTATTTCACAAAACATTAAAAAGAAAAATACCGACAATCTAATATTTATATAGAGTATGGTTTTATGCACAATTTTTTTAGGAAAATTAATTTCAGTTAGCGTAGTAAATGAAGTATCAATATCAACATTTTAAATTATTACATCATATGCGTCAAGCGCGGGGGTATGATAAAACAGCAAATATGCTATAATCAATTGGATTTTGTTTGAAAAATTTGAGATTTTTCATAAAAAATTTTCAATGATAGTTTTAAGTAGGTATGTCAAAGCATTTTATAGATCTTGTTACATAAAAATTTTCCCATCGCTGTAAAAGCAAATGAACTGTAATAATTTGACTCTTATTTACGAAACTTGAAGTATTTCGTAAGAAAATTTTGTCTCAACAATTTTAAGCATGTCACCATTTTATGCAAAGACATCTTCTTAATAAAAAATTCCCAGTGCTCCCACCATAGTTGACTGTTGTTGACAAACAAATTTCATTTTAAGTAGTGTATATCTGAATGCATATGGTGATAATACAATAAATACCCCTGTTCCTGTTATAGCATCTGCATAACATAGTGAATTTCCAAAGACTGGGCACTGGCGGGTCTCATATAACAGCTTGTATCGATTTAAAATAGCTTAGCTTTCTAACAGTAAAAAAATTTTCAAAATCAGTTGAGTAGTTAATTTTTTGCTCTTTTTGGGTCTCCAGGACTCTGGCGGATCTCATATAGTATAGCATATATGTATTTAAATGAAATTAAATTTTTAAAGGTGACAAAATTTTCAAAACCGGTTGGTTAGTTTTATTTTTGGCACTTTGAGACGCCCGGATCCTGACAGAACTCATACAACATAACTTATATCCATTTAAAATATTTTATTTCTCTAACAGTAAACAAATTTTCAAAATCGGTGATGGCACGTTCTTGAAAAGTTAGTTAATTTTTATTTTGAAAAATGAAACAGATATAAATATTGTTATTGTAATGATAAAAACAATGAAGCATTTGTTGTAAAGAAATTCATCAAATTTCTTAATTTTTCTCAAAATCTAGTTCATTTAGATATTTAGAATAATGTTTTAAAACCTTATATAATTTTTTACGCTTTTTTCGATGGTGTAAAAAAAAAATCACAAAAAATTTTGAATTCTGGCCAAATTTTGCAAAAAACCACTAAAATTGGCCAAAATTTTGGCTTCCAAAAATCGGATGTATCTGGCTGACGAACTCATCCAAGCTATTGGGACTTTTGTATTGGTCTTAATTGGTCCTACACACCAAATTTCGTAACAATTGGAGGCTTCCTGCGAGAATTATCGCGCAGACACATAATGTATATATTGTTATGCATTCATATATACATTATGTGTCTGCGCGATAATTCTCGCAGGAAGCCTCCAATTGTTACGAAATTTGGTGTGTAGGACCAATTAAGACCAATACAAAAGTCCCAATAGCTTGGATGAGTACGTCAGCCAGATACATCCGATTTTTGGAAGTAAAAATTTATATATAACCCCGACAGAAAATTTAAGACTTTTTCAATTTCTTGTCTTAAAACGGTTTTATCTATGCAATGAAAATTTTAATTTAAACAAGGTTGCGTATACGATTTGTTAGGCACTTCTTTGACGATCACGTCACATCAAAATGTGAAAGTGAATATTTTCTATTTCTTTAAAAATTGAAATATAATTTTTTAATAGATAAAAATTGTTTTCTCTTACTTAACGTTTCTATCATATTAAATAACACATTTTTAGCTTTCTAACGATCACCGAAAAATTTCCGTACGATGATTAATTACGAAGCTATGGACAGTCATAGTATAGTGTGTGCTCTACTCTTTGAATTACTATAACTCGGTTAAAAATTGTCGTACAGCGATGAAAAAAACAAAATTAAAGGGAAAAAATTGATCTTTTTGAATATACACTAGCGGAAAAAATTGAAGGATCAAAAAAAATTCCAAATAATTAGCGATTTTTCGAATTTTCGAATTTATCTTGGTGAAAAATGGTCGTATCGGAGTCGTAAGCAAAGCAATTTAAAGCTGGAAGCTTCTAGTTTTGAGATCTTGCGATAAAAAAATTTTCAAAGTAACGTGTATCGCTCAATCCTAATAAATACACTGAAAAAAAATTTTCGAAATTTTTTCGGTTCCTTTTTTTGATCCACGGACTTTTACAAAATAGTACAATTATATTGACCATTGAAAAAAAAAAAATGTTATAGACTTAGTAGAGAATGGTGTTAATTTAAGAAAGGCAGCCGACCAATTTGGAATTTCCAAATCAACTGTTGGGAATATTTTGACGTGTAAAGACGAAATTTTGAAAGCTTACGAAAAGAATTGCAGCGCCGAACGAAAACGAAAAATTCGTAAAACTGGTAATGAAGCAATAAATCAAAAAGTTTATGACTTTTTTGTTAAGTGCCGTTCATCGAATCTTCCAGTATCCGGTCCTCTACTGCAAGAAAAAGCAAAAGCGATAGCCTTAAAATTAGACATTAATTTTCAAGCAAGTAATGGATGGTTAGAAAGTTTTCTAAATCGACATAATATTAAATTTAAAACTTTGTGTGGAGAGTCAGCATCAGCAGACTTAGAAGAGGCGGAAGAGTGGAAAAGAAAACTGGAAAATCTGTTGCAAGATTATGCGCCAGAAGATCGGTTTAATGCAGACGAAACTGGTCTTTTTTGGCGTTTATTAGACAAAAAAAGTTATGTTGCACAAGGTGATCCATGCAAAGGTGGTAAATTGTCTAAAGAACGGTTAACTGTTCTATTATGTACGAGTTCGGTCGGAGAAAAGTTAACGCCGTTAGTAATTGGGAAATCAGCACGTCCTCGAGCTTTTAAACAAATGAGATGTAAGGAGCTTTCCGTTATTTGGCGACACAATAAAAGGGCATGGATGATGACTGATATTTTTGAAAGTTGGTTGTCAGATATTGACAGACAAATGCGTAAGGCTGCTAGAAAAATTGTGATCATACTAGATAATGCTACAAGTCATAAGATTATGAAATCGTTCGAGAATGTTAAACTTGTTTATTTACCGCCAAATCTAACATCGGAAATTCAGCCACTAGATCAAGGCGTGATTCGAACAATGAAAGCTTATTACCGCAAAAGTTTGCTTATATGTTTAGTTGCTAAATCTGAAATTTCTAACAACCACAAGGAATTTATCAACTCAGTCACGGTTTTGGATGCAATTCGATGGATCAGCGAAGCATGGCAAGCTGTATCTATGAAAACAATTGTTAAGTGTTTTAGACGAGCTGGTTTTAGTATTCCAAAAGCAAATGAAGGGGATCATAATGAAGACCCTGATTCAGAACTTCGCGATGCAATTAAATTATTACCTCCAGAGTTTCAGTTACAGACTACTGAAGAAATGATCACCGCCGATGCCTACTTGGAGGTACACGAACATGTCTTCAATACACATCAAGACGTTCTTCAACATGTTTTACAACTAGACGAGGAACAAGAAATCGAAGAATCTAGTGACGAGTGCGAGAAAGTAGCGGAGAAACCAACAACCCCTGAAGAAGCTTTGAACGGTATAAATACCGCCATTAAGTATTTAACTGAAAACCCATGCGAACTGTTAGAAGATTTATTCAAAATTCAAAGCAAATTAGAAAGCAAAATTTTCCTAAAAATTGTATCCAAACAAAGATAAGTGATTTTTTTACGAAAGATAATGTTTAAATATTTATAATATGTATGTATTACGATTGTTATTCGATAGTTTATTTCAATAAATATTGATACGTAGATGTGTGTATATGTATTACTTTAAAAATAATTAATTTTGCATTATATTATAAATTAGTGTTAACCTTAAAATTACTAAGCGTAGATGATTTTGGTATTTTGCATATGTTGGATACCTGTTTATGTTGGACAGTTTTTGATTGCACCGCGGGTGTCCAACTTAAACAGGTAGTATGAATTTTAAATGACAGAATCTTATTTCTATGTTATTCTGATTGTCTTAAACTATTTACTATGAAGAAATTCTTGAGCTACCTATACTCAAATAGTAGGATTATATCGATACAGTCACTTCTAACTTAACTACTATAGCTCGGCCCTTTTAACTTGTCAGTGCGCAGAAAACGAATTTAACACGTACATCTAATAGTAGGTAATAAAAGAGGGCGCGAAAGAGAACAATATGTTTGTTAAAAAGGTGTCTCTTTTTAATATGATTTAAACCTAGATATTTTTTACATGTTATTGTCTCTTACTTGCAATGTATTTTCAGATGTATCTATCTGTATCATGCGCGAGTTACTGCCAAGTTAAAAGGCCCGAGCTTTACTAGATTTAATACATATTGAATTTAACGAGAACAAGACAATTATACTTTTTACGTAGATTTGAAATCTGCAAATACCCTCAATATTTAACCCTCAATCACCCCTGTTGATATAATTGGAACAAATTGTATATAAATAAATGGCTTTTTAAACAAGTCATCAAGTGCAAGTTATACTTGCGCTAACAGTGTTCCATACAATTAGTTGTTTTTATGAATTTTTGTAACGTGATATGAAAGTGGATGAAATATTCTTCCTAATGAATAAATTTTATTCGTAAAATAAACTATGTTTTTCGATTTCAAAACCATCGTGTAGTTATCTTGGTCTGTTTACGTTTACCAAAGAGAACAGCGATATTTACTGAATGAAGTAATTATAGTAAAAGTCGCCGCTTTTTTTTTCTTTCAATAATAATTATCAGCAATACCTACTATTTATTATAAAAATTGTATTAGATTTAATTTCTAAAACACTGTATAAAAAAATTATCAAAATACCCGTTTAACATAATAGTAATACACGGAGAGAAAAATCATATAATTTTTGTAGATAAAATTTCAGAAAAATTACCATGCTCTCTTTTAATGCGTGTGCGATCGACGACCAAAGTAAAAAATATATTATAGCATGGTAAAATTTAATGCGGTAACACAACTTCTATCACAATCTTATGCATATATGTTATAGTTTAATTCTTGTTGTCGCACTCTTTCATTTGCGCATCTGACCCGCAACCTTATGTTGCTTCGGCTGTACCTGTAAAAACTTCGAAGATGCCCGATCTTTTCCGACCTTTGATTCTTTATGATCCATATAAAAATGATTGGCAACAATATATTCTAATACTGAAGATAGTGGAATAACAAAATGATGAATTAAACGATGACCATCCGTCAAGACATTCTAATGAACACTGATTCGACACCACACGACACCACACCAGCTAACCAGCTACTTGCAACACCAACAGTCCTGCTATGTGACCTTCGTATATGATTGTGTTGATACTTTCTGCAGCTTGCCTCGCTATGTGACAGCGTTGATACCTTTTCTTTCTTTCTTTCTACTATTAGCTTCTTTTATTCTTTTCTACTTTTCTTCTATTTTAAGACAGCATGGTAATTTTTGTAAGAAAAACAATTAAACTGTCAGCAATGGAACTTTTTTACTGTGCTGTTTTACAAATTTTACGGAGCTAATATTACGGAAAGAACATTCTATCCTTTAAATTTTCTATAATTAATTATAATTTTTATATTTTTACCGTACAAAATTGAATATGTTCGCCTTTTATACGTCGATTGTAGTGCTGAGCAGAGTAATTTTTATATGAATTTTCTCTCTGTGTACCATTATTGATTAACAACATCTTGATCAAAGCAAATATGTCATCAACTTTTTTTTTACATACCAAGGAAGTTGTGCAAGAAAATTCAGGTTTGATAATTTTCACCCAATCTACACCGCATTCTTAATGTTCGTGAATTTTTTCAAATTTTTCTGAACAATTCTTCTGGTAATAAAGGTCGGAGACAGCAATTTTTACGATGTTCCCCCCCCCCCCAAAAAAAAAAAACAAAGAAAAAAATGGACAAAAGTATGTAGTTATATATATTATTGAATTCGTGCTTTAATAGGCTTTCATTTGATACCTTACTCGGTGCTCTGGCAAACAATTTTGTTTTCACTGTCCAGGTTATTCCCTAAAATTAAGCCCCAGAATCAAAATTGAACTTCACATCCGGAATTAGGCCACCACATCCTACCTCCGTGCCAAATTTCAAATTTTCGCGTCGAGTGGTTTCAGAGGAAATTGCCTGTGACACTCGGACAGACACCGAAGTGATTGCACAAGTGTTCCATTTTGCCAATTTTGGTACGGAACACTAAAATGAAGAGTATTGAAAAATAAACTTTTGCTCCATCTCTTACGGTTTTCGAGATATTTGAAAAATTCAATTTTTACCCCACTTTTTAAAGAATGACCCCTTCAAACCGTTTTTCGTCGATAAAAAAAATTGCATTAAAATCAATAGTTTCGGCATCGGGATCTTTACTTATGAAATATATTCATTTTCTGGTCTTTATCACCAAAAAAATTAATTCCTCACTTATTCAAAAGAGTAATTTAAATAGTATCGTGCACGAGCTAATGACTGAAGCTTGTTTTTTATTTTTCTCAAGTTAAATTGTCTTTTAAACACAATAAAAGACAATAGTAGGGAACTGCAATTTGAATATCTAATATAGTCTTTTAACATTCTGAAATATACAACTGAAGCTAAAACTAACCACAGTCCCACAATATACCTAAAAACATATATCTGCCTCTACACTTTTAGCTACTATTCTTACTTTCAACAAAACAAAAAGCTGTAATAGAAATTTCTAGTATATTTTTGTTCAGACAAATACATATAAAAATACTTATATTCGTTTCAATAGGTTTTACAGTATTTTGAAATTCACTTAAGGGGGGAGTTCACGCCAGAACCGGCTAATAAACTAATTTTTTTCGAATCTCGTTTTTGTTTTTATTTTGTTCTGTGGTTCTCTACAAACACGGTGATATATAAAACCCGGCCAAAAAATTTTTTTTTCAATTAGAAAAATATTTATTTGTGAGCCGCTGCACAGCCAAGTCACTGCTCCTTTGCAGACGACGCCCCCCCCCCCCCGCGATCTGATCAGTAGTATTTAGTTTTGGTGTGTACATGAGTTATCGTATGCACTGAGATAATGTTCTTTTATTTGTATGCCTTTGTAGACGTATTTTCTCAAAGTTGATTTGTTTTTTTCAACATCTACTTTGTGTCATTTTATCGTTTCCCGGAAGTTGTGTTTTTCCCGACAAGGAAGTTCTAGAAAAGATAGAGACTTAATTTTTTTTAAATTTTGTTCATAAACATATTGCGCATAAAGTGGAGTATGCTTTTTCCACTTGAACAATTGTAATTATTTTTAAACATTTTTTTTTTTTTTTGATAAAAAGTTGGGTTTTATAATTTTTAGAAGTTTGGGATTACAATTTTATAGTTAATTTTTAAAATTACTAGAAACCTATACTCAGCTTTATGGACAGGTCTTTTAGGAATAAAATAATGAAAAAATATTTAAAAAATATTCATTACTTTTTGAGATATGGCGTTCCTTGTAAACGCTTAAAAACTTGTGAAAAAGGGCTCCCTCCCCCACAGGGAAAGAGTAATGAATGTTTCAAAAACAAAATTTTCTATTTGAAACCCTCCCTAATTTGAAAAAAAATTCAACAAGCTAAATAATCACAAATAAAAAACTTGCTTTTTTATGTGAACTCCCCCCTTAA
Source organism: Brachynemurus nebulosus (assembly GCA_035578155.1). NCBI lineage: Eukaryota > Metazoa > Arthropoda > Insecta > Neuroptera > Myrmeleontidae > Brachynemurus > Brachynemurus nebulosus. The sequence continues at coordinate 42,247,051 of JAPWDM010000001.1, read as the reverse complement.
CAGCTGTCTCCGTTAACACACATCAGACAACCAGACACACAGTCATTTATAATTTGCAATGAAAGAAGATTTTCATGTGTTTCCATGGTTACGTCATAAATGATAAGTTGTGGAAATTTATTATCGATGCGTACATGCAAAACTTGTTGTCATTGTTTTATTTAAGCATCAATATTAGATAATGTAATGAAATATTCGTGAAAATTATTTATGAAAATGATAATAATTTCTCATAAAGGAAAGTGCTATTATAAAATATATACTTGCTTAAAAAATTCTAAAGTAGGTCAAGTAATTTCATCAGAATTATATCATAAATAGCAGAAGAATATTATTAAAAAGGCAAATTCTTAACTACTATATATATATATATATATATATATATATATATATATATATATATATATATATATATATATATATATATATGTATATATATATATATATATATATATATATATATATATATATATATATATATATATATATACCTATAG